>CM031945.1:44915693-44943193 GCA_018749465.1 Paracanthobrama guichenoti
TTTTACCATGTTTTAGTGAAAATAATATTTAGAGTTATGAATCCTTTTCAAATGACTGTGATATTACTGAAGAAGCCTGGAAACAGATACACAAACATTCACTCTGATATGCTGAGAAACTGCTTACTTGTGCATTTTGTATTGAATAGCATTAAATGGCATTACAATCTGAGAAATTCAGAAGGTCAGCAGTTGGTTGCATCCCTGAGAAATGAATATGCATTGACAATTTAAAAAATGTTTTGTCGTAAACAGTCGTGACATATTGCTAGTATGTCGGCGTCATGTTCAGCTGTTTATCTTCACCATTTCTAGCATTCAGAAGTGCCGCTGTCAGTTTCTGTGAACTGATGATCCCGCCTCCTTGAGTTTGATTGGATATCTCAAACATTTTTGACATCCATCAGCGCTTTTCTTCCATAGTGAGACTGATCAGGACTAAAGGATTGCTAGATGTTTATTCCTCCTCCACTGTATGCGGAAGGATATGGAGCTAGACACACAGACTGAACCAGAACACACACTGTCTCTGTCACACACACACACACACCACACATACACATATGATCTCTCTCTCTCTCTCACACACTTTGACTACTACTCTCACACACACATGCACCTGATCACCTCTCACACACACACACACCACAGTCTACCTCTCGCACACACTGATCACTCACTGGACTTTCACACACACATTAATTTTCATGTTTTATGAGTCTTTCCACAGAAAGTATACTGTACACTGTATTCTCTCACTCTAAGCTAACATTTTAACAATGTGAACTAATGAGTGTTTATGTATATTTCATATTGGCCCAGCATTATTCTTATTTATTTTTGTTTAAAGTGGTGTATGTTTAGCTTTGGAGATAGACTTAATGTGTGTCATTATTGTCTACAGGTTGATGTGTGGTGTCTGAAGGTTGTGCTGCTCTGGCTTCAGCTCTGAGATCAAACCCCTCACACCTGAGAGATCTGGATCTGTCTGAGAATAATCTAAGGAGACTCAGGAGTGGCTGCTCTCTGGTCTGAGGAGGATCCACATTATAAACTGGGTTACTATGGTAGCTTAATAGTTTTAACAGTTTCCATCATCATATCTTCATTTAAAGTTCAAATGGCTGTTTTGACTCACTAGAAATAAGGAAATGTGTAGTGAGTGTAATGATCATTTCTGCTGGTTCTGTATCAGCTGTCCGTTGTGTGAAGTGACCTTTCATGACCTTTTGATGTTGTAAAGTGACTCTGACAGCATGGATATGAAGCTATATTAATCATGTTTGAGAATGAATTAATAAAGCTTGTCTAGTTGAATGCAATAGACAGGCGTATAATATCTCACACTGCATATGTGACTGTGTGTGTGTTTCTATTTACAGGACTGACTCTTATTAGAAGTGAGTGTTCTGCTGATCATCTGATGGTGAATGAGATCCACTACAGAGACTCCCAGTCAACAGAATCAACAGAGACTGAAAGATAGTGACTTTCACTGTTATAAATTAGAACTTCATTTAGAATTTCAACGATCCTCTGAGCCAGACCTGATGAGGCGGCAGTGAAACACCTTTATTTCACAGCAGCAAATCACAGTTTCTATCATTCTGAGATTAACCATTTTATTTCTATAAACTCACAGTATAAACTCAAAGGTGTGTGTTTGTTACAGAGAGAATATAGAGCCCTGTGTGTTTGTGTTGGACCAGCAGAGAAAAAAGACTAATGAAAGATTCATTTACAAACAATGGAAAGCTTGAGTGTATAATCATGTTTATAATAATAGCTGTATTAATTTGTGTTCATGTATTAAAGGGGTCATGTGATGCGTTTTCATGTCTTCCCTTTCTCTTTAGTGTAACCTCTTAAAAACCACAATGACCAAAGTTTGATTCGTCAGCTCTATTTGTTCAGCTTTAACTCATGCTGATGCTGTTTGATCTCTAATATGCTAGCGTGTGTGCGTTTCCTGCATTGATTATAGTGTCGATTATCGGTTAGTCCACATACATGCCGTGCCAAGTTCATCAGAAATGTCGTTCAGTTGTGATTTGTAATGATCTTACAGGATTATGTAAGAGATCACACCGTCTGTAGCAGGAATGAAGAAAGCTGATCAGCATTGAAAATAGACATTGAATGATATTTATTTAATATTGTCATTTGGTATTTTAAAATATTTATCATTGAGTCCTATCAGCCTTTTATGCTTAAATTTTTAATATGACTAATTAGGATTATAATTTTCTAAATAAAATATTTCTTAATCTGTTAAATATTTCTTTATTAAAAATAGAATATTTAGAAATAAATTATAACTATAAAAATGTATATTACAGAACTAATTTTACAAAAAACTGCAGGGTTACCCGTTAACATGCAGGCAGCCTATGATAAATATCATTAGAAGATTTATTATAAAATATATTATTACTATAAAAAATCATCTTGTTTAGTCACTGATTGCCATGGTGAATTAATATTTGTCAGGAGGTATCCAATATCAAGAACAAGTTGTAATGTAATTTAATATGAATATGAGCCTCTTACTGCTAAGACAAAAGCTGAGATCCACACTTTTACCATTAAAACAATAAAAACTCAATCTGAAGAAGATCTCACAGAGAAACTGTAGGACCACCGCCCTGACAAAGCCCTCTCCCCTCTCTACCTCCTTTCCCCCTTCCCCTGATTCAAGTCCCAGAATGCAGATATACTACATATGATTTATCTTGTGAATCTATTGTTTTATCCCTTTCATGTCTGGTGTCTTTTAAAGGTCATAGTGCGATTAGTAAAATGCTCTCAACATCACTGAAGTCACTGGTAGGGTTAGAAAGATTGGAAACATATGAGGTGTGTTCTCCTTTTTGAGTGGTCTCTCCAAAGATATCTGATCTTCTCCCCCCAAACTAGGTGTTTGTGTGCAAATATTTACAGCCCCTTTGTTCTGGTCTTTGGAGTATTTAAGGAAGAGGTAGAGGGCTGTGTTGGGGAACATTCTGTAGGCAGAACCCCCCATGCAGTGTTGTGTCAGTGTCATAAAGACTAGCACGCACATTGCTGTATGTAGTGTATGAATATGACTCTTTGAGAACTATTTTTTCATATTACTTAATTGTATTTCTATATTTTCTGCTTAGAGATTTGGTAATACCATGGATTCATGTTTAATTATATTTCTTTAAATTCTATCTGTCAAAATAAATGTTAATCTTAGTTTTATTCCTGTATTTTTCTTAAGTCATTACTCAAGTAGTGTCGCATCTACGGAGTTTTGTAGGAGTTTCAAGTAAATCCCGTAAATCTTTCTGTCAGAAACAGATGCATCACGGAGGACCCATGAGCCAGAGCATAGTGCTTACACCACAGCTGTCACTGTCATTAACAAATTTGCAGCTTTACATGACTATTACTAAAGTGCACTTTCTGTTATGAAGTAAGCATATGCATTTCATAAAGAGTAAATAGTTCACTCTGTAATCCTCTGTAATCTCAGAACTAGCTAATTTGCGTCAAGTGAGGAAATAGTAATTATAATCGCAGGCATTGTCCTCTGAGCGACTCAGATTCCATGGAGGAGCAGTATTTGAAGTATCAGAGAATGTGAGAAGTCATTAGTCTAAATTAAATCATAACTAAACTCAAGATCAGCTGTTAAGTTACAAATGTAACAAAGTTACAAAGAATTGGAGTCAGATCAAATTATTCGTAGAGTCAGATTTAAATTAGATGGTCATAAATTGAAAGTGAATCCAACAGAAGTTTCTGAAAGGCAGATGCAGAAGTCGTAAACCAGGCTGATTCAATTCTGTCCTTGGAGCTAACGGATGGACCTTACAAATGCATATTTAATTTTAATGATAGGAAATGAATATCCTAATTATTGACTGAGATTTAAATCTGTTCAAAAATAGGGAATGATATATGAGAGCGCACATTTATAGTTTCATACGATTTTCTGTCTTGTGTACTTGAAATTTACTAATGAGCACCGCATGGGAGTAGGCGTGTTCTGCTGCTGGGCTCCTCTCCATATTTTTTAAATTATTCGGTCATTGTTTTAGTTTCACCTGGGTTTTTCTCACTGAGTATTGCTTTATAATTATCTTCATTAGGCTGTATAATGGCTAAGCCAAAAGCTGAGGGGAAAAGAAGTTGGATAAAGCATTTGAATGCGATTCCCCTGCTCAAGTGTAAGTGCGAGATAGCAGAACATGGTAGCGGCATCCGCAAAGTCGAGTGGCGAGGCTGCAACTGAAGTCTGCCCAGTATGCTTCTGCCAGTACTAAGAATGTAGGCAAAGCGATGCCACCCCAAATCGATTTGATCTTCTTGGAAGCATCTGTGCGCATGTGCGCTTTCATGCATGCCTGCTTACCTCATATGCCTGTGTACTATCTTTCTTTTAGTGTCGCTCCAAGCATCTTTGGTGTGCCTAGGCGGGTACGGAGTGGGAGAATGCTGCTGCGATTCGACGATACACTTTCCTTCCCGTCGAGCAGAAAGTAACTAAAGAAAGTACAGACAGAAAACAAAGCCCTCCAGTGAGAAGGTGATCGATCTAGAGAGGCTCGCTCCAGAGGCGGCAAAGCGTTAAAATGAGCGGTTTTACCTGTGAGAGAGATAGAGAGTGGGCGCCCCACCAGAGTTTCTATTGGTGATTTATTTGAGACCTGCTGGGGCGCTAGCACCTTTCTTAAGCCGTTGGAAGTGGCTGCGAGACTCATCGTTCCCAGGGGCTAATATCTGGAGAACCAGCGGCCAGCGTGATGATAACCAGGTTCATCGCTTTCAAATGAAAAGGGAAAAATATGTTTTCTTTCACCAAAGGGTTTCCTCAAGTACTTATTCATATGATTGGAGGAAGCGAAAGGGCTTTTTGGCTGTCAATCTGCGCCTGTTGTTCCATTTAGTCCGGCCCAACCCCCTCAGTGAGTTTTTAAGGATCACGGGTTTCTCACTTTGTTTAGAGGAAAGTGGGATGAGGTAGAGAGGGGTAATGTTCTTTCTGTTTTGTCTTTTTATATCTGTACTATTTAAGTGTTTAAGGAAGTGAGTATGCTTAATACATTATTTTATCTTCAGCTTTTACATATGAATCTAGTTTACCTTCAAAGAGACAATGACATCCACTCACTAGCTGGAGCGTGCATTATACAGGTCATGTGATCAAACGAGCTAAAGTATTTTCTCACCTGAGAATCTCTGTCCACGTGGATGTCATGTACTTACAGGAGACCCATAATGGGCCCACGAGAGAGGAAGATGCTCCAAATGCAGCTAGGTTGGCCATGTCTTTCAGTCCACTGCACCTCAGCAAGGCCAGAGGTTGCAGTTTTAATCCGTAAGACAGTTCAGCATTAGACACGTCTCAACTTTGATCCAAGCGCTTTCGATACATTTTGGTTACTGGTTACATTTATTCATTTCATATTACACTTCTTGATGTACATGGACCAAACTTTGATGAGCCTAACTTTCTTTAAGTAAAATATTGAATTTATTGTCTGACTTTACTGATTCATGTGTGTAGGTGGTGATTTTAACACATGTGCTTGATAATGTTTGGACAGAAGTCAGCCCAAATAAACCAGTTGCCTTCTGCCTCCATAGATTTTAAACCGCATGAATCTGGTTTATATGTGGAGACTGATGCACCACAGTAAAGAGACTATTCCTTTTTCACAAAGCTGAAGTCATTTTCTAGAATAGATTATGTTTTACTTGACTCATATCAAGCGTGATTCTCCTCAGACTATCATAATATCTTCATTTCTGATCATTCTCTCCGACAGTGGTTCTTGATCTTGGTCAAAAGTTCAAACCACACTGTTGGCGTTTTCCTCCTTCTCTACTTTCTGATGTATCATTTTGCGATTTACATCTGAGACAGATCTTAGGATTTCTAGATGTCAATGATAACTCTGAAGTCACTTTGTGGAATCTTTACGGCTGTGAGTCAGAGGACATATTATCTCTTTTGAGTCTAAAGCTAGGCCAGGACAAACGTGAACCTTGCAGAAATATAGAAGAGAATTATCTCAGTTGGAATTAGAATTCCTCTAGCCCTTCTACCTTACAGAATATTCTTAAAAGTATGAATATAATGCTAAGTGTGGGATCAATTACTCAGGATAAGAGTTGGGGATCAGTTGAGGGTTTTACAGCTAATAAAAGCCATACTCTAAAATTAAATCAAAGCAGGAGAACATGCTTGTGGATCCTAAATGTATAAATGATGGCTTTAGGAATATTATGAAGAATTCTATACATCAAAAGCAGAGGGAGCATCTCTATTAGGCTAGGACCTTTGCATCTTCTAAATTGAGTGATGCTGCCTGTGAGGGCTTTACTTAACTGCCTGTGAGGAGGCTATTGCATTACTTAACTCTGACATTAAAATGATTAGCTAATGCGGTTAAATAAATACATTTCATCCATTATACATATGGACCAAACTGGTTTTGTTTTTAATGTTAGAAGATTAATGAACATAATGTACCATAAGTATAAGAGAAGGCTCTAAAGCGCTGCTCTGTGTAGAGGCATGAAAAAGCTTCTGATCAGGTAGAATGGCCTTATAGGAAAGTTATGGAAGGTGTGGGTTTGGTAGTCGTTTTTGTGTCATGGATTACAACATTATCGCTCACCCAACCTCTCTCGTACTCACCAAATCAAGAAAGTCAAGCCATTTTGTTACCCTCGAGGACACGTCAGAGATGTCCCCTCAGCCCTCTGCTTTCACAGTTGCGGTCGGACCCTTGCGATTGGTAATGCAAACCATCCATCTATGGAGCCTGTAAGACTGGGAAATCTTGATCGTCATCTCATTATATGCAGATGATGTTGTTCTCTTTCTGTTGAATCCTGCTTGGTCAGTCTCTTTACTGTTAGATCTTATAAAATCATTTAGCACAGTTTCTGGATACACAATTGAATTGGCAGAAGAGTGAATTCATGTCTTTAAGTGCTGATCTTGATACTGAGGTTCAGCCACAATCTCAGCCTTTCAAGATCACAGACCAACGTAAAGGATCTTGGGTTATTTTTGCCAAAAACCCTAAATTAATTTTTAAGTTGAATTTTCTTCAGAAAGTGGAGGATCTAAAGATAGACTGCACTGGCAAATGGGAGGACTCTTCCTCTTTCTATAGTAGGCCGTATAGCTAGCTGTTAAAATGGTTTCTCTACCTAGATTCTTGACAGGCAGCTTTTATCAAAACATTAGATTCAATAATCATGAAGAGCTTTATCTGAGGCTTCCAAAGCCCACCGGATATCAAAACTACATTTGCAGAAGCCGAGAGAGAGAGGGGTGGGCTAAGTGACCCTGCTTCTTGCATCACTACTGGGCAGCAGTAGTCACAGGGCACTTGTTGTGCTTAGGAGGATTATAATACAGAAATCTCGATGACACTTCCCCTGGGTTGCTATTGAAAGAAATGCTGTATTAAAACAGTTCGCTCCCAGCACTCCTCTTTTCAGCTTCTGTATTTTATTATTCATGACATGTTGGCGCTGGTGGCGATTGTCAATGATGTGTTTGCAGAAGGGAGTAAAGATATTAAATATGCCTGTGATATATATGAGAATAATGAAGCTTTAGAATAACTAGTCTTTAAAGAACAATTATTATTTACACACAGTTATGAGCGTCACATTTAGAAATGATGTTAGAGGATCATAAATGTAATGGCTTCATTATAAGACAGTATTGACTCTGGCCGGATCTATACTCAAATGCACAGGAAAGAAGGTCTGACAGTCCTGAACATATACTTTCATCAAAGATGCGATTTCTGTACCGTGGCTCTTAAGAGCCTTTAGGGGGTGTAATAAGCGGCGCTGAGACACAAGCCGAGCGGAGAAAAACATGACAGAATGTGGCGAGATGTTGCAAAGTCTGTACAGAGAAACATGCATTCAGTTTTCAGTCAGCATCATTTACTGATCATATGGCGAATCAGAAATGCGGGGCGACTGCCTTTTTCTCAAGATTTACACATTTCAATTAGTAGCAAAAAGTCCATCAAATTCAATAATCCTTACATATTTTACATAATGATTATTCATTTCAGTCTGATGGGATTTTACTATTAAATAAATCGTGAATCTGAAAGGCCGATAGTCCTGCATTTTCTGATAATTAACAAGTTTTAGTGTAGATCGTCCCACAAAAATCAGGACAGGCAATAGAGCGGCTGAAAAATGGGAAGAGAATCATCATATGGTATAAATTCTGACCAAAAAGCTCTGATTAAGGTGCAGTATGTAAAAACACTAGGTCGGTGTTATATATTTTGTTCAGCGATGGAGAACATCATCGAAGGACTTGAAGAGTCGAGCAAGGCGTGATGATCCTTTGGGGATCTTCTCTTCAAACACAATAGCAGGCGGACCAAAGTGCTGCAGAAGATCAAACTGAGTGGACTGAAGCTCAGCAAGACAAATGTCCGTTTAGTGCGCTTGAACTTGTGTTTCTTGAGATAAGCGATCAAGTCAAAAGGAATAAATAAAGCCGGACAGCGAGAAGATCAATGCCATTCTAGAAATGGAAAGTCCACTGACAGAAAAGAGGCACAAAGGATAATGGGTTTGGTGAATTACAGAGGAAAGTTCATTCCAGTCTTTCTGCAAAGAACATCACACACCACGACAACTCTTACACAACACATCAGACTTAGGTGGACAGACAAACATGAGACTAGTGGCAGCGGTTGAAGATAAGCGTCGACATCCGCACCCGTACTGCAATTCTGATCCAACAAAGAAAACCAAAGTGTCTCTGATCACGTCAGAAAATGGTCTTATTTTAGGCGAAGAGGGTATAAAACAGAATTGGGATTGGGCCTTAGCGCTGTGAGCGCGCCTCTCACGAGCAGCACAGAAGTAAGTAGAGCGAGTACAACAGAGAAGGAGATGTGGAGATACATGTGAACATAGGTGTTACTGCGTTTCCTGTGTCAGATGCAAAAGCCAAAGCAAAGAGCAGAGAAAGCAAAAACACACTGGATTGCAAGTTGTCATTGATAGCATGAATAATGGAGGGCCGGCAGGATCCTCTCAAAATATCCTGATCTAAGAGCTGCTGGATGGATTCTCCTGAAACAAGAACAGATTCGTCATTCCACAGAAAGCTTGAGACAAGACACGACACAGAATCCATGAAGCTCATCTCATGTGGAGAAATGTAAGAGGCGAAGCGAGAGACAGGTCTTCTGGCCTGGAATTAACAAAGACATGAACATCTGGTGAGACCGTGTGGCACATGTCAGAGATTCAGGCGCAGGCCGATCTAGAGCCAATGATAATTCTGGACTGACCAGCATCAGCCTGGGAGGAAGTGGGAATGGATCTCTTCATCTGAAGAGCAATCATTATTTAGTGCTGATTGACTATTACTCAAACTGCCTGAATTAGCCCTACTTCCTAACATGTATCACAAAGTGTGTGATAACACAAGACATGGAAGTAATTACTAAGCGCTCATCAGTGACAATGGCCCATGCTTCCCAGCAGCAAAGTGAAATGTTGAAATCTTTCAGTGCAATGACTTCAAGCATGTGCCCTCGAGTCAGAATACACTCCAGTGTCAGCGGCAAGGCTGAGGAAGAGGCGTTCATATTCTCAAGCGACTCCTGAAAGCTGCAGACAGCCGGTCCACAGTCCATACCTTGCTCTGCTCAATCCTGGAACCTCTCCCATTAGAGTGTGAGTGCGGCTCGGCTGAAGCAGCTGAGGAATCGGACACTTCTTTTACCACATGCCATCTTGTTCAAAACAGAAAGGGCGTGTAGAAAATGAAGCAGAGTTCAAAGCAGCTGGGATTATTGACATATGCGACCACTGATGATGGATGACGTGTGAGAATCAGGAAATGATGAGAACTGGACAAGCAAGAAAGCTGTCCACACCGACACGCAGAGGGGGCTCCGAGATCTGATCGGGAGAAAGCCGGCGATGGACAGATTCTCAGAAGAAACAGAGACTGAGAAAGAGTCACGAGTCTTGATTCAAAGCAAGCCTGAGTCTAGTCAGCGGCATTATCTGCATTGTGTGCAAAGGATAAGTGTAATCTGCACACAGACAGTCAAACATCACACAGTCACACTGAGAAGATCTACAAGACACATCAGAAAACCTGAGAGACTCAATGTGGAGACATGCGGCCAAAGTCAGAGGCGATGAGAAAGTGCCTTTAGTTTAACAGTTGAGCTAAGATGCTACTCTGAATGCTAATCTAGACACCTCACAGAATAACATTATACTTACTGTTGAATGTTTGCTTTAAAGAAAGGGGATAGTGCTGTTCTAGGCTCACCACCTAGAGAGTCACTGTGTGGTGATGTATGATGGTGTTGTGACACAGAGATGGCACAAACAGAAAGAAACTGAGCAGATAGAAATAAAAGAAGACACATGTTATTACTGCACTACAGATTGTTTCATTTGCTAAATATTAAAGAAGAAAGCAATGCGTCTGTGATCTCCCCTCCTCATAATAGCACAGAAACACACAATCAAAGCTTGGAGCTTAGCGTGACTAAAAAGAAGAGTGTGATGTGAGAGAACAGAAGAGATCACTTTAAAACATCAGGATTTATTCATTATTTAATGTCATGCCATAATCATTTCTGTCCTTTCCACTCTCCATGAGTTTGGACCATTCCCAGTAATTCAATTAAAGTGCAATAAAGTTATCAGTGCAGGAGAAATAAATGAAAACTGTGAAAGAGTTGACAGTATTTTTTTACAGTATGGAGTTTTCATTTCTCCTGATTCTTTCAGGTTTTATGTCACTGCATTGATCCACATTTGTAGCTGACTTTGGAAATATCATCTGATATATGACTAAAATATGATTATAAACATGATGGGACGATAGACAAACTTATTTCATATCATACAGATGTGATCAAACAAAGTCCCCTCTTTATGATTTATGATCAGGAGCTCTGCAGAAAGATAAAATGAAAGACAAAACTGAACAAATGAAGGCAAGGATGAGCAGATGAAGCAGGCCAAGAAGACAAAACAGAAATAATGCAGAAAAACAAACTGAAGAGAGAGAGAAACTAAATGAGCCTTTCCTTGCACTGAGGTCACTACAGTGGGCGGCTGCTCATAAAGCATGTTCTTGCATTGCATGGGTTTTGATGGCATAGTTGCACATCAGCCTCTACAGTGGACCCTCGTGCATCATCCCACATTTACACCGAGAGAAGGCCTCTTATATCCATGTTTCTTATATCCCTATCCATGTTTCCCTCCAAACCAAGATGGCCAATGGCCAGTCAGAAATCTGTAAATTTCTCCAGAACATCAAATCCATTCCCTTCTATCCTAGGAGACTCTTGCAGTAGAAATATTTGTAGCATCAGCAATATCTAATGAGTCATATCCGCTTACATTTCCCAAGTATTGATTTTAGATTGGGGAGAAAGTTCTGATTAATCATCTGTCACTATAGCTCATATTTCAGCTGCACATCATAATCACTGCTGCTGTTATTGTTTCATAGAAGACACTTCATCTGCAGGAACTCCTGACTGTAAATAAATGCATTAGTGTTATTAGAATGTGATTTGCATAACATCAAACAGTAATCTGATGATGTAGCATATGTTGCACAAGTGAGCGTTTCCCCAGCACTACTCATCTCAGATGGGACTAGAAGACACCTGATGGCCAGGTCTTCTCAGAGGAGAGCTGTGGGAGAAATGTGTCCATGTTGAGCATGATCAGAATGGGCAGCTAATGAGAGTAAATGGACATACTCTGGCACACTGGAGGAAGCATCTGAGGTTGGGTTTCCACAGCTTGGCCGGTTGAAGAGAGCGTCCTCATGTTCTCATGTCACAGATACACGCCAAACTTCAACTTCGTCTATCAGTCTATATTTTGTGTATGGATTTTTAGAGTTTTCACATCATTTTATACAATTGTATTGCTTGTTTAACACACACAATGTTGCTGTGTTATTCACTGTATGTATCATTTAATACACAGCATCTCTTCAATTTAAACCATAAACTCTAGTGGACATCCTGAAATCTCTGGAAAATGTGTAAAATAATGACTTGTTTTTCATGCCCTAAGAGCAATAAAACACATCTGACATAGAGCTCATCATAATTCATGCATAAAGTTCAATTAACCAGAGATTAGGCAATAAAACATGATACATTACACAGATAAAAAAGAGCAGAATAAATCGACAATAGTCAAATAAAAACACAGAAAAAGTACAAAGACGGAAAGAATGAACAAATCGAGGAATAAACAAAACAAGCACCAAAACTATATGAACGAAAGACAAGATTCAAACAAGCAAAGGCAAAATAATGAATAAAAGACGAAAACAAAACTAATTTACCACTTTATTCACAAAATATGAATCTCAGCGCGACGCTCTCGCGTGCATGCGCCATCAATTGCTCTCGTGAAGGCGCGTGTTTACTCCTCAAAGTGAAAGTAAGCTGGAGCTCACCTGTCGACTGCCGCCAGTTTAAGCAGGTAAAACACGAGTACAGTGCGGAAACAGAGCTTTAAAGTGTTTCATAGAAAGCTTGATCAGAGTTTAATCAGGACTGTCCCGTGTGTCTTTATGCTGTGTTAAAGCTGGAGGATTTGAGGAAGCTGTATCTTTGAGAAGATTTGATCCAGGTGAGTGTTCATGTGTGACTTCCTCATAGTAATATGAATCTCTGGGAGGACATTTGGAGTGATTGTTGGTTTGACATGCCATCTTTACTGAAGAGGTTTTCTTTAGTGTTTGGTAGAAGTCTGTGCTTCTCCAGAGTTTAACAGCAGATGTTGTAGGGCCGCTAAACTCGTTCAGTGAGGCTAACGATCCGCGGTGAAGGGGCTCTTGCGCGGTCCGTGTTTTCCGATGGGCAAAGGTTTCATTTCAGTTCCTCTTTATCTGACTCCATTTATCATCATTTTGAATTTAGGTTAGAATGTCAATTGGTTATTTGCTCATTTATATTTAACAGTTAACAAAGGCCTTCTCTGCTGGCCTAATCACTATCAGGATCTCAGACTTGTATTAAAATGACTGTTTTTCCATGAATGTGTGTTAAATTATGTCCCAATAGTCTGTTTTCTTACTTTGATAAGCTTTTCTCTTGGCTGCTGTTTGTATGCTCGACTTTTATCAATCATATTTCACTGAGGGCTCATTCTGGCTTCTTTGGTGGAAATAAAGCGTCGGCTGTTTGGTCCCTTTTCCACAGCGTGTATGGTAGCCAGCCTCCATGTCTCCAGATGTGTTGTGTTGTGTTGGCCAGATGTATTTGTTGGTGTGTTGTGTGTTGTGTGGTGTGTTGTGTGTTGTGTTGGCCAGATGTATTTGTATTGTGTTGCCAGATGTGTTATGTTATGTTGTGTTGTGTATTGTAGATGTATTTGTGTTGTATTTTGTGTTATATTGTAGATGTATTTGTATTTGTGTTATATTGTAGCCAGATGTATTTGTATGTGTAGTGTATTGGCCAGATGTATTTGCGTTGTAGGTGTATTGCCAGATGTATGTTATCATTGTATGTTATGTTAGCCAGATGTATTTGTGTTGTGTTAGCCCAGATGTATGTTGTGTTGTGTTGTGTTGTGTTGTAGATGTATTTGTAGTGTGTATGTTGTGTAGTGTATTGGCCAGATGTGTTGTATTTAATGTTGTGTGTTGGCCAGATGTGTTGTGTTGTGTTGTGTTGTGTTGCCAGATGTATTTGTGTTATGTTAGCCAGATGTATTTGTATTTGTAAGTATATTGAGCCAGATGTATTATGTGTTGGCCAGATGTAGTTGTATGTTATGTTGTAAAGGTATGTTGTAGATGTATTTGTGTTGTAATTGTATTGGCCAGATGTATTTGTATTAGCCAGATGTGTTATGTTGGCCAGATGTATTTATGTTATGTTGGCCAGATGTATTTGTATTTATGTTGGCCAAGATGTATTTGTGTATTTATTGTGAGATGTATTGTATTTGTGTTATATTAGCCAGATGTATTTGTATTTGTGGTGTGTTTGCCAGATGTATTTTGTGTGTTGTTAGCCAGATGTATTTGTGTGTTATTAGCCAGATGTATTTGTGGTGTGTTGGCCAGATGTGTTGTGTTGGCTGTTTCACGCGTTTATTAGGTTTAAATCCTGTTTGCATTGAGTAAGGTTTGTTTTGTCCATCAGATAATATCACATATTTTCGTTCCAGTCATTGTTGTCTGTGTCTGTGGTCAGTGTGTCATTAAATTCCTAAATCCAGCGGCGTTTGTCCGTGAATAGACCCTATGACTGAGTCACGTGATCCTTTCCTCACACACTCCAGATGTGTGCAGATAAATGATGAAGGATGTTTAA
This sequence comes from Paracanthobrama guichenoti, assembly GCA_018749465.1. Lineage (NCBI taxonomy): Eukaryota > Metazoa > Chordata > Actinopteri > Cypriniformes > Gobionidae > Paracanthobrama > Paracanthobrama guichenoti. The sequence continues at coordinate 44,930,057 of CM031945.1, forward strand.
TGTAATCATTTAATTTGAGTGTCTGATGTTTGTTCATTCCAGAGTCAGTGGAGAGATCAAACTCATCAGATTCTCCTGCAGCTTCATCATAGGCTGATCCACAAAGGATCCACAGATGGAAATTTCTCTCCAGAGCGCATTGAGTACTTTCAGCAAACACACACACACACACTCACACACACACTCACTCACACACACACTCACACACACACACACACACCACACCTCACACTCACTCACACTCACACACACACACACTGTCATACACACACACATCACACACACACACACACACACACTCTCATACATACACACACACACTCTCATATCCATACACACACACACACTCTCATATCCATACACACACACACACACACACACACACACTCTCATACACTCTCACACACACACTCTCATACACTCTCACACACACACACACACACACACACACACACACACACAGATCAAAGAAACAGTTTACAGAACAAATATTATTTGTGTTTCTGTTTTAAAGCTAACATTAAATATTGAATAAGCATATCATAAAAAGTCTGTCAGTGTTTCTACAGAGAAAGATGAATGTTTCTATTGCAGTTTTCTGAATTGCTAAGCGTTTCTCAGAGAAACCATCGCCCACTTTCTCAAAATCTTAAACACAAGACAAATCTTTAAACTACATTCGAAGTAAGGGCTGGGCGCTGGCCAAATCTCCACATCACGATACTTGATATATATCACGATTTAGTACCTTTTCTGTAAATGCAGTTAATTAATAGTTTATATACATTTTACCACATGGACTGTTTTACATTTTCAAAGTCTGTACTCATTTGTGATTATTTTTCCTCCTTTATTTAGAAGTGTTTGTCATTGAATCATTAATTTAAAGAATGTAATCACAAGCGGTGATTCATCCAATAACGAAACAAATTCGTGATGAGGCGAGACCCTCCATTCAAATTATTCCGTCTTCACGGTCTCTGTTCGAAAAGTAATCGAACGAAATTGCAGAACCTCTGACCAGCGTTTTCCACATGTAGGTTATTTGGGTTTTTAATCCCGTTACAGGATTAGTTCCTTCATCGTTCAGTGGCATGGAAGCAACAGGAGGCGAACTCAAACACTGAGTCCACACACGCAGCGTCCTCGAGAAAGTTTGTCAGTTGCCAGTTTGAACATTTGATTTGCCACATCATGCGCACTTCAGTTTCTGTGGCGCAAGAGGCAGAGCCGTGTCTCTGACAACACACGAGCCCTGAAAGCCAGATCACTTTCACTTGTGTCTTCACTAAACTTTGTTTTAAGGCTACGCCAGTTTGGCGTTCAAGCGGTTTTAGACCATCGGATCATTGCATTGAGCTACTGCGCTGATGCACTGTAACCTACGAACACACACTCCTGCTTTCCGGAGCCACCGGTTCTATCTCCCCTTCACTCATTGCGCTGTTACTCCGCGGTTCTGCCTGCATCCTCGTGGTAGGCGTGTGCAGTCATCAAATGATGAAAAGTATCATTTGTACTTGAATCAGTTCTATACTGAAAAAATATATGCTAAAATACAGTGCATTATTGCTAGAAAGGAGTTAAAGGAGTTATAAAATCAAAGTCTGGAATGGGGCTTATTTTGTACAGCTAGTTTGATCACATCATTGAAATAAATGTAGACAATTTAGAGTTGTGTATAGCTTGTAACAACTGTGTTTTGAATTTGTTTAATTTTTACCAGTCTGTGTTTAGTGTTTTGCATCACAGTGCGAAATGTGTTCAGAGTTTAGCAAAGAGTGCATAGGATTTTGCAAATGCGTCTAAAAGCGCCTGAACTTATTTAAGGTTTTACAGGTTACATGGTTTCAAAAAATGGGTTTAGTGTTTAGTAATTCATAAAAACTGTAATATGGTTCCTCTCATAAAGAATGATCCCAGTAATCTAAAGCATTAAACTGAATCTGTTCTCTGTTCCAGTTCAGTCAGCAGAGCTCAAACCCAGAGTCCAGCTGTGTGTCTGTGAAGAAGCGGCCGCTCTATCAGATCGCCCAATAGGGTTTTAAAGTGGAGACAAACGGCCTGATCTCAGGTATATCATCTCTATTAAAGTTATGCTTATAGTATGACTTATTTTTATTTTTGAGAACCAAAGTAAATGTATAAGCTGAGATTTTCCACCTTTATATAATAGAATAAGTGTAAAAACTGATTTTTTGAACCCGCTGGTTCAGATTTGTTAAAGCTTCACAGTGTCTGTCAGAACAGGGATGAATCACAGCAAGAGCACTGTTGTTACTAGAGTACAGTAATGTGGTTTATCTGTGAAGCTCAGCAAAACATCGCTCTCTGAAGTCTGTGAGCCTTCAGCCTCCATTTGTGCCACTGAAAAGAGTTATGTTGATGTTCACACTGAGTTCCAAAGAGTTCATTCCTGATATTACCCTTTTTAATTTCACTTTAGTTCATTTTTTTAATCATGTTTAAAATGTACCAAACCAGTAAGTTCATTTCTCGAAATAATTGTAATCAAAAGATTAAAAGATCCAAAGTAGATATATAGAGCCCATCCTCCGGTCTTGCCTCCAGAAGACCCTGCTGTCCGCTGGTAGGGTAAAGCCCTATTCGAACAGTTTCTAAGTGGGCTCATAAGGTATTTTCATCATTGACAGGGATGACTGTGATTTTATTGCCGTCTGAATCCAGAATGTCGTATTTTTCTCCACCACCAGTGTAAAATCCCGGCGAAGTGCCTCCTGTTTTAGACAAACACAAGGTCGTGTGGTGATTTTAATACGCTGTCTGAATCACATCTCTGAGTTTTCAAGATTATATCACTTCCAAAATTCACTGTTTATATCACTGTTTGACCCCTGCAGGTAGTACCGTGCGGCTGTGCTTCGCTGCCATTTGACTGCATTTTAAAGATCTAGACTTTTATTACTGAAATGCTGGCAAGTATTTAGAAAAGCGATATATTTCATCACCACTCCAAACAATAAAGAGAAAACATTTGAAACAGGCCATTGTTATTATATGTTAAAAATAACCCACAGCTTTATTTCACCTCATGTGAATAAAGAGAGGCTGTATTCACTTATTTCTGCTCATTTCCATGTAGAATAAAATGACATCCTTTATTTTGAGATAAAACACAAGACAGAAAACTGTTTGAACTATAATGTGCGTCTATATATCTTCTGATTTTTAAACAGATTTAAATCATTCAATAATAATTAGGATATTCATTTCCTATCATTAAATTAAATATGCATTTATTTCTCATTAAACCAAGCATATGACATTTTATTTACAGCACAATCATGTTATTGAGTTTATCACTGGGGGTGGTGGCATTTATTTTTACATTTATATTCTTCCACATTGAGAAACAATTTACAGTCGAATAGGGCTTATGTCTGTGTGCTTTTTATTTTACTTAGTTTTAAAACCAGTTCAGTCCAGCAGAAGAGATCAAGACCAGAGTCCAGCTGTGTGTCTGTGAAGAGTGACCGCTCTATGGGCCGTAATAGTGTTTAAAGGTGGAGACACTGCAGGCTGATCTCAGGTATATCATCTCTATTAAAGTTATGCTTATAGTATTTGATCTTTATGAAGTTGTTATTAATATTTGGCAGTGTAATGAGATTCAGATCCTATAAGTTTCAGTCTATTAATGATGATCATTTGTGCTCTTGTGTAAAGCTCTATGTATTGTATTGTTAATACATTTCACACACTGTAAGAAAGCTGTTGGTCTATTCCTCCAGTTAATGACACAATTACATCAATTATCAGTGTGTCTGATTCTTTCACCCCTCTTAAATTCTGATTTAGGAGCAGATCTTCAATCCAGACCAGTTAAAAACAAAAAACTGTATTTCAGCACAGAGATTCAACCACAAGACTTTAGCCAAGAAGCATGCTGTCCTAGTTTCCAGGTAAAATGTGGGACTTTTATTTATTAGTTTAATTTAGAAGAGCTGTGACATCACACCATCCATCAAACACATGATTATTGACTGAAACATTTTCAAGAAACCGTATGATGTTACTGTATCATCATGCAGCAAACAAATCATCCATTGCGCGATCTGTGGCTGGCTGCTTCTACTCTAACTTGTGTGATATTCTTGGTGTACAATCTCTTACAGCGTGACTCTAAACCTGCTGAAGTCCTCGACACATTGAGATCAAAATCTGAGGGAAGAAGTTTGAGTGTTTGTGTGAGGGAATATCAAAACAGAGGAAACCAACACTCCTGAATGAGATCTACACAGAGCTCTACATCACAGAGAGTGAAGTGGAGAGATCATGGCTGAGCATGAGGTGAGACAGTTGGAGACACAGTCCGGGAGAGCAGAGCAGAGGACACAGCGATCAAATGCAGTGACATCTTTAGACCTTTACCTGGACAAGACAAACCACATCAGGAACTATGCTGACAAAGGGAGTACGCTGGTATTGGAAAAGCAGTCTCTGTGCAGAAATTTCATCCTGGACTGGGCTGAGAGCAGAATCAGGGCGTCCAGCTCATATTTCCCACTTCCTTTGAGAGCTCAACCGGTGAGAGGACAAAACACTCCAGTCTTTCAGATCTTCTTCATATGTCTTCTTCCCCTAGAACCAAAGAATGGGAAATATCAGAGATAGAAAGTATAAAGTGTTCATTCATCTTTGATGAGTCATGGATGAGTGTCGTCTGTCTCCACAGATTTTCAGGCCGATCATGAGGATTCCAGCAGGATGCGGCTGAATCAGCAGCCTCAGTGGGCGAGCTGCTTTGGCCGAACCTCATTGCAGGGAATCTTCTTCCCTCGGCTCTCATCTGGATCACCTCCCGGAGCCACGGCAGCTGGTCTGCGTCCTCTGGTGTGTCCATCGAGGAAGTGAGCAAAGTACCGAGAGAGCTGATGACCCACAGAAGGAGAATACTTTCAGAAGAGAGATCAGTGATCGGAGTCTGTGAGCGGGATCATCTCTCACCTGAAGTCATCAAGGAGCCTCTCTTTATTATATGTCACATCCCAGTTTTCTGCTGGATCTCTCAGCCACTGTTCTGGAGAAGATGTTGTTGGGAAATCACGGAAAGGAAGACTCCCCAAGACTCTCCCATGAAATGTACACACACACTTCCTAGTCATTCAGACCAACATCAGACATGAGAAGGACATATGAGAAAGAAAGTAGAAAGATAGAAGACATGATGGGTGAGCTAGGGAAGCTGGCGTATCAGCGGCTTGTGAAGAGCCACAGTCTTCTGCCAGGAAGACCTGCAATGAGTGTGGCATGGTAGTCTGACAGAAGCATCAGTGTTACTCAGGATTGTACTCAGATCTTCAGAGAAGGGAGTTATGGGCTTGTGTCAGGGGAAAGTCTTCTGCTTTGTTCATCTGAGCATTCAGGAACATCTAAGCGGCTCTATATGTGCATCTCTCCTTTATAAGCAAGAACATCAAATGTGTTTGACCAGATCACCAAACCAACTGTGTGGAGACTGTGGCTTCACTGTCTGAGTCTCATCATCAGAGCTGTGGATGAGGCTTTGGGCCCAGTAAGAAATGGGCATCTGGACCTTTTCAGCCCGTTTCCTTCTGGGTCTGTCAGTGAAGTCTAAATCAGAGTCTCTCTTACAAGGAGCTGAGCACAGACACAGACAGAACCAGCTCTCTAACAAGAAGAAAACCAGTGCGACTATATTAAAGAAAGATCAGTGAGAGTCCTCTCCCAGAATGCGGCCACATCAAATCACTGTTTCACTGTGTGCTGAATAGACTGGGGATGCTCGCAGTAGACGAGCTCCAACCTCATGCAGGGCCATTGGAGGATTGCGTGATGTGGGGAAACTCTCACCATCTCAGTAGTCAGCACAGATTTTTTTGTATTTATTGACCTCCAGGACAGGCTTGATGCAGGAGTTTGGCCTGAAGCAGATTGATTGGAAGGCAGAAGTGATGAGATAAAGTAACACTGGAGTTCACAAATGTCTAAATGTAATAAATCAGCTTTGACATATTTAAGTCTGCATATTTGCTTGATATTTTTACCTTTTAAGCATTTTTTCCATAATCATGTTAAATACAAGCTTATTGCTTTAAAGCACTTATTTTAGAATTCTGCCATTTGATCCATAAATTAGGTCAGGAATAAGACACTATAGAGCTGTTACCATTCAAGTCACGTCATTTACATGAAAAATTACAACTTTACATTAAATAAATGTTCGCCCAAGTTGTTTGAAATATTTTGAGATCTACAAATAAGAAATGTTTAGAAAGCTGAAACTAAAGCACCAGTAGGAAGCGCAGGTGACGTCTTAATGGCTTGAGTCGTTGAGTCATTCATTCAAACGATTCATTGAAGAGAATGGGGCGATGGTTTATAGAACGGTCATTGAATCTTTTGGCTCAGTGATTCGTTCAAGCGTACAGATCATTCAGTAACACACTGTTTGCCCAGCAGAAGCGTTATAACTGCTCACGCGATCTTTGTTTGGATCTATGTTACGCTGCTGAAATAGAACAGAAACAGTCAATATTGCATCCTAAGGTATAGGCGTATCTCTTGGTAATGGAATTTATTTATTGGGCTGTCATATGGGAAATCCAGTGTCATTTTCAGTGCGTAAATTCATTATTCAGGAAAACAGCACTCTTGAATTGTGTGATGTTGTAATTGCTGTAACTATCATTATCGCGATAAATATAAAAAACTCCACCGTTTGTAATTTTAACCGTGTATGTTAGCGAGATTCTATCTGCATAAGCAGCTTTCGTTTATTCTTTGATTTTCTCCTCGAGAAGCTCTGTAGCGTCAACAGCTCAACCTTGACAACACCAGTTCATTATCACATTACATTTATAAATTGTATTATCCACTATCATTCTGTATACACTGATGAATTGAAATCATTTCATGCGTTTGTACTTATTTTTATGTTGAGAGAAGTGTATCGATAAGCCTTTGGAGGATGAAGTTCTTCGAGGAGATGCTGCCTGTAGTTGTAGCTGCTAGTCCAACATTAAGTAGCTTACAGAGAGCAAATCATCATATTTAAAAACGTTGCCATGATTCTCACTTAAACACTTTGATCAGTTGTGCTTTTGGCCAAGGGAATGTAGATGTCTGCACTGAAACTTATTTCTCCTCCTCTGGCCTGATCTGCTTGTGATCTATAGAACCGTTTTTATGATGTTTGTGTATGAGAAGTATAGTATTTATAATGTATAGAAAACATTTATATTTTAGACTCTTTGATATATTAATTTTAATGTAATATAAATGTTAATTCATTAAGTATGGCACCAAATCAGAGGAATTTAATCATTTCATTTAACGATACATAGTAACTAAATGGAGGACAGAGGCATCTCTCTCCTGTGTGTGTGTGTGTGTGTGTGTGTGTGTGTGTGTGTGTATTGTGTGTGTGTGGCATAGTGTGTGTGTGTGTGTGTGTGTATGTGTGGCATGTGTGTGTGTGCAGGAGAGACAGAGAGTGTAGGTGCTTGGAGTGTAGGTGTGTGTGAGTGGAGTGTAGTGCAGGTAGCAGTGAGTGTGTGTGTATATGTGTGTGTGTGTGGAGTGTGTGAGTGTGTGTGTGTGTGCTGTGTGTGTGTGTGTGTGTGTGTGTGTAAGAAGAGAGACAGAGAGAGTGTGAATGTGAGTGTGAGTGTGTGTGAGTCAGTGTGTGTATGTGTGTGTGTGTGTGTGTGTGTGTGTTTTCTTTAATATTTTATTGCTAGGGATTTAAGCTGTCCTTCTGAGTTAAACTTTTTACACATATTGTAGCTTTAGATATACCACTATGAATATGCATTAACCATGGTTTTATTATAGTAAAGCAGAGTTTTGTATTGATTACACCATTTGTGACACTTTTGAGTACCACGATAAACAATGGAAGCAAACAACGATTAATTTATTGTTTACCATGGAATAACTACAATAGCACTGTTTCTGACTTTATTTATGTTTGATGAGTTGTGAACTGCGTGAGTTAATTTGTGTAAGGGTAGATATATTCACCTATCATGTATATTACTCAGCTGACACGTGTGTTTGAAAACATAGCATTGGGCGTAGGATGTGGAATAGTGTGTTTTGGCAATGGAGGTAAAACAATTGGGCTTTTATCCGATTAATCAGTCCCAATAAGAAAAATCATCAGCCAACTAATGGAAATGATGAGTTTAATATCATTATAAACTGAGCTAAGCGTGAGTTTAGGCCCCAATATGACACAAAGCATCAGCTTATTGTTTCCGTAGCGACCTTCTCATGTTAAGATCCACGTGTGACACACATGAACACTGACAGCGCGTATGACAGATGTATCGGCTCTTATATGTTTTGCTTTTTATTTTAAAAATATTCTACAATCTTTTGGCTTTGTCATCAGATGCCTGATATTCTGATTCTTAAGTCATTATGGTAGTGAAAAAGTGTTGTTGTTTAAAACCCTTCCGTATCAATGATCATGTTGGTTGATCTACTGTGCGTGATAAGGCCATGCATGTGTGGTTCTATGCCAGATTCAGAGAATCGGATCTGTCGGATTGACCCAACCACATCAAATCAATAGTAATAAATACATGATTGCTAGGAGGTATTTGGGTTGGTTGCTTCTATAGTACTTGGTATTTGCTAGGCTGACTGTGATATAAAAAAAAAAAATAGTAACTAAGCCGTTTATTCATTTTTCTACCTCACAAGGCGAAAAATGAAAAATCAAGCTGAATTCTTGTTTTTTTAGTTTTATTTAAAAAATGAGAAAATAGAAAGCAGGTATTAAAAAACAAAACTGGCTCCTTTTAGTTAAGTAAATTGAATGGCAAAGAGTGACACTGAAAACCTAGTTTTACAGCTTGTTTGCTGTACCACCTGGTCACATATCAGCGTACTAGACATTTATTCTGTACCGCTAATAAGTCTACAGAGCCAAGGGAGGCAGCCTCACGCCAATACAAAGTCCATGGAGACGTTAAGTTGTTTCCCCGGTGTGGAGTTTCCCCGGCTGCTAATCAGCTCTCTATTAGAGCCCAGCCCCTATTGTCAGTTTAATCAGCAGCATTTTAATTTCAGGTGTTAACAGCTTCCACTGGCTTAAATAAATGAGTTGATTTGTATAAAATGCATTGATTAAATCCAGCTGTTTTATATTTCCAAACATGGAGTGCCATATGAGGAAATTCAAGGAGCCCAAACAAATAGAGTAAAAACTAATTGGTACACTAAATTGCATTATACACTATATAAGCCATCATCATCAGTATATTTCAAATAATAATAAAATGAATTATATCCTTTAGTTAACTTATTTTGGTAATAAAAGTTAAATCTTGGTAAACCAAAAATGAAAAGCCTCCATATTGTGGCCACCCCCTGTATCTGCATGAAATGGTTTGGTCCTGCAATAAGCACTCATCAGATAGCCGGTGTTTAGTTATGAGCCAGTCAGTCAGCCAGAAACCTCTCCACAAAGCTCGAATTATGAATCGATGCACAATGAATGTTCCATAATGTGATTCATTTTTGTTATAATCAGAGGATTTGCCCAGCCAATGGGCTGGATTTAATGAACAATTAGGAAATGTAGCAGTCAGTATAATGTTCCGTGAAATGGAAGTACAACTAGGCATCATTAATAACATTAGTGTGTAGACTGGAGCCACGTCTCACAGACATGTGAAATATGTCGCTTGAAATGTCTACTTTTCGCGGGAAACAATTCAAAGCGAAGAAATAAATAATTTGTAAACCTGCGAAGCTTAATGTAATGCGCTTGAGTGGGGATAATAATAGCCTATTATATCGGTAGCCTACTCATTCACGGTAACATATTAATATATTAGACTACATGGCAGCACAGTTTAGAACTCTCTCATATTTATATAATTAAATGAGTAAAAGTGCTTAGTCACCGATTAAGCTTAAATGAACAACTACTAGTATATAAAACACTTTAGTCGAGGCAGCTCCACTTTGTTCACATATTTCACATATGGGCTGAAGCGAGCAGTGCTGAGCGCGGAATGAAAGCGAGCTCGTGTAATGAGATCGATGTTAAAATTTGGATAGCTAGCTTGGCTTCCTTATGTTTCAATTGCAGAATAGGTGTAGTGGGGAGGCCCAACCTCATATTCTCACTCCTGACCCCAAACTTGCTAAGCCAGCCAGCCCTGTTCCCCCAAATGACTGGCGGCTCCGGGCATGATGAAAATCAGCCCCGACCTTACAAAAATATCTGTCGATCTAAAAGTGTGTGTGAATGTTTTAAACAAGAAAGGAGCATCAAATGCGGCTCTGTGGGAAACTGAAATGGCACAGAGCCACACCACAGCAGCTCAACTTGTACGGGGCATCTGAAAAGAAAAGACCTCTTACCTCAAAACCACGAGACGATAGCGCCAAGTAATTTGGACTAATACAGTGAATTTTTACACCACGCACTAGAATCACGGTTGGCAGTCCCATATTTAATGTTTTAATACGGCTGTGTTCGCCACAGCATTCTGCTTCTATCTGAGCTGCATTGGCTGTATGCGAGGGCACGTGGCTCAATCGTACTCTCTGCAACCGCTTACCAAAGCATTAAGCGCTGTTGTTGGTCATTTCAAATATCTAATGGATGAACTCATAGCATCGATTGAACTCATTTATTTTAATCTGCGCTATCAATCGCTGTAAAACCACTTGCACAGTTTTATGGCCGCTTGACCATATTTGACACCGTCTAAGCTGTAGTTACCGTTTGACCGCACAGCTGAATGAACATATTCAAGCCGTTTCTTTAATCTCCTGAGCGAACAAATCATTTGAGGATTCACACTTGTAAGCAGTTACTGCTGTATAAGCCCAAAAGTGACTGAGGCAGCCATGCCAGACCTTATTCACACAGTAGCGCATCTACAGTTTTGAATGGGAATGGCGAAGCTGAGAGCTGACAGACACACATCTTCTTCAGTGGGTTGTGCTGTTATTTCATGTGTTTGGATTATTCCTGATGAAGAAACACTTTGCACAAATATCTTTCAGAAGAGAGGAAACTCCAGATAATGAGCTGTAGAAGTAAGAGGAAATGATCTAGGAGCTTCACAGAAACATCTTTTACAGCCAGAATGCCATTGAGAAGATCTATGGCAGTGGTTTCTACCAAACTGGGGCCAGGGGACAAAATGCTGAAGGTTTTAGAGTTGATTTAATTCCACCCCACCTGTAACATAACATTAAAACCAAGAGCATGTCTTTCTAATAGACCACAATACCGTAAATACACTGACTTCCGATCCAAATCCCCAAATCTTTTGGCAGTCAAACTGACTGCATCTGCTTCCACACAAGCAAGCGTGTATATGGAAGTTTGTGTGCAGGAGTCTGCTACCTTAGCAAATCCACGCTACATTGCTGCCATTCTCCACACAATGCACCATGTAAGATTTATTACTTACTGGCATGCAGAAGAACTAACAGCCTGGCACGAACTGTGCATAAAGATCCATAAAGAATTCAAAATACTTCCCATAGAAACATACAAACCCTTTTGGAAGTTGTTTTTAATGTTGATAATATATTCTCCCGAGCAAAGAATGCAAAATCCATATCCACCCACGATTGCAGGAAGCGTGACTTTGATTTTATACAACAGTTCAAAAAGCAAGAGCAAAGGAGTAATATTAAATGATGCTCATTTGAAAACAGTATTGTCTGTATTTACATCCTAGCTTTTACCAATGAAATAATAGTTCCTCTGAGCACCACAGCAGAACTTCCCCAACACATCCCTTCCTGTCCTTCTATCCCGTGCAGACGTGTTTCTCTCTCTGCTCCCCACTGGCTCTTGCGCTCTGAGTGAAAACATCCTGAGTGTTTCAGTCTCCTTCCTCTTTCTCTCTGACTGCTGCTTTGCTGGACTCTTGAAAATCACACAGAAATGGAATTGATTAGCGCTGGTCAATCAGCGCCAATCGACCAAGATTTTCTCACTAAGGAAGGAGGTGCCCGGGAGAACCCACCTGCCGAGGCCGAGACCTTTTGCCGCAGGGAGTGCGTGAGGACGCATGGAACAACTGGCTAAGTCCTGTGCCTGGAGCTCTGTCCGTGGAGGATCACGGAAGATTTATACATGATTGGATTATTGATGGCGGGGTTCCTATTCTTTGGCTTTGGGATTGCCTGACCTATCGGAAGATTGGTAAGACAGCTGCAAGCAATTCACCCAACCGCTGTCTGTAAATTAAAGAATGCTTCGGGGTTGTGTGTGACCGTCTGGAAGGTAGATCAGAAAGTGATAGGAATTGAGAGAACTGCAGACCGTGCAACAACGCAGTCCGGACTGCGGTCACGCGAGGTAGAGTGGACTCTGCTCCGGGGTCAGATCGGTGAACACTACGGACTGTAGCCGGTCTGGCCATGAGGCTGAATGACCGTGTGTCTAGAGAAACTGCACACAGGCCGGCCAGCGAATGCTGAGGACCAGATCTGATTGATTGATTATGATCCGGACAAATTACCGAAGATCATCAAATGGATTAAAAAATAATAAATTGTGATTTGCCACAGCCTAATCACCTAGCCCAGCTGAGACCTCACTTGGTCCCTATCTCTCGGTTGGGATTTCAGCCTGACAGCTTTGTCTGCTATCTCCCTGTGCACTGCCTTATCTCCTTCAAGGACAAACCATGAGCCTTTAGACTTCGAAAACATCTGAGAATTATGGCTAACATTCTCACACAACACAATCTCAGACTCACTCACTGCCATACACAACCTGCCGATCCACCCCCTCCAACCGTCTGCCTGTTTTATCTGCTCCTCTCTCACTCCATACAAAATCCCATCTGCGTGACCACGTGCCGTGTTTTGTATCATATTTATATTTTATGTTTATATTTATGTTTTGTTATTATTTGCTATATAATGCTTGCTAAATTTGCATTTCTTGTATTTCTGGGCGTAGAAGCGTGGCGCCTGAATAATCGGCTCACGGCCTGGAGAAGCACTCCAAGCTTCATTTAGTTATACTGTACTTGCCCATGTGTAATGACAAATAAACTTCAACTTCAACTTCACGGTGGTGTTTCATTACGCGAATCTGCGGCTCTGGAAGCGAATCGTTTGGTGAGTCATTGATTCAGTGATTCATTCACAAATCCTGGC
>CM031945.1:44944538-44988619 GCA_018749465.1 Paracanthobrama guichenoti
TGCAATAATAAAAAAACATGGCAAAAATAGTCCATAATTATTGCATAAATATTAAAAAAAATACCATCAAATCATCTCAAAATACAAAATAAAAAATGTGTGATGAAACATAAATGACATTGGTTTTACTGGGATGGAGGAGTTTTCAGTTTTAGGTGTCGGTCGGAAGATAATAAAGGAATCCCAAATGAGGAGCACCAGAGGTTAAAACATCAGTTGATTTCCCAGCCTAAACCTTTGCGCTGCGGCTGACAGGAAATAGAGAGGAGGGCTCCTGACGAGATTACTGACTCACTGGCATGATGCCACATCACGCTAGTTTCATTCAACTTTCCATCTCATTGTATAAACAGCAACAAAGACTAAATATCATATTTATTGGCATTTTGCATAACTCCACCCTCTCATCTCGCGTTGAGTTTCGCGCGCTATCTTAGGGTGGGCGTGGATAACTAATGTCTGAATCAATCGAAATGATCTCCACGAAGAATCGGTTCTTCGAACTCTTCGATTAATCACAGCTCACTCGCACATCAGTTTGTTTTTAATTAATATCATTTTAATACCAATTGTATACATTACTTCCCTTTGTAATATTTTAAATCATTTAATACATTCATAATTATTGACAATATAATGCATTATGGTAAAATGATTCATGAATATATAATCACTGTAATATTATAGGACATTATAAAAACACTTGCAATTGATAATATTGTTTGTGAAAGTTGTCTTGACTATTTCTTTTAGCCTCATCACCATCTTTTGTAAATGTTCTGGGAAATAAAATGTAACATGTTGTATGTACAAAATTGGTAATAAATCAGCAGCTTTCTGCAAAAAGTTACACTGTCAAATATTTAAACATGATGATTTAGCAAAGAAGATAACATAAAGAAACATAAAGAAACAAAAACAGGACTTCGAAGAAGAGTAAGAGTTTATGGATACTAAATGTTTTCCCATTTATAAACCGATTCCAAAAAGTTAGGACATTGTACAAATTGTGAATAAAAAAGAATGCAATAATTTACAAATCTCATAAACTTATATTTTATTCACAATAGAATATGAATAACATATATCAATAAGAAAGTGAGACATTTTGAAATATGTCAAAACAATACATTTAAACCACGAAGGCATATCCAAACATTAACCAAAAGTTAAAATGATAAATACATTTTGCATAAATATTTAATCTGAAAGAATTGCTCGCCCATTCTAACAGTGCATAATTCCTCCAAATAAAGGAAACAAAGTGACAATTTCAAGGGAACTCTTGGGCACTTGAGTTTGTCAGAGTTGTTCTTCTGTTTTTTCAGTCATATGGTAAGGGTGTGCTGGCAAAACAAGAGTAAAGATAGTTTGAGGACGCAAGAAATATTTTTAAACAGTAGCTTAAAGATACATTTTTCAGCTAGTTTTAAACACACGCTGGGGATTATGTCTCCGGCTGACACGCAAAGGAACATCGGGGTCCTGAAGAGCTGGAGGAAATGGCTGAGGAGAGAAGTCTGGCGTCAAGCGCTTGGAGCCTGTCGCTTCCTCATTCCATTTGAATAAGCGGAGAAGATGATGGATGGATGGATGATACTAGGTAATGATTCTGAGATGTTGGTTGCTTTGCTGCAGAATTTCCATACGATATCAATATTTATTCCATGTGACAATATTAGGTCTAATGTATGATTCTGGCCGATGGAGTGGGTCCTGACACATGTTGGTGTATTGTATTCTCCCTCTGACACCACTCAGTGCTGATCTAAGGGCCGAAGATCACAGCATCCAGTATGGTTTTCCGGCCTTGACCCTTCTACGCTGAAGAGATTGTTCCAGATTCTCTGAATCTCTTTGGATGATATTATGCAGTGGAGATGATGAGAATTTCAAACTTCTTTGCAGTTTTCTCTGAGAAACTCCTTTCTGATATTGCTCCAGTATTTTGGCCTTGCCAGCATTGGGGAGTGGTGATCTGCCCATCACTCTTGACTACTAAGAGACACTGCCACTCTGAGAGGCTCTTTTTATACCCACATTATGTTGCCAATTGACTAACTAAGTTTGCAAAGTGGTCCTCAGCTGTTGCCCTTATATGTACATGTAACGGAGGCCAGCCAGTAGTTGCTGCAAAGCAGTAAACCTCACTCCTCTGATCTCAAGATACGATTATCTAGGAAACTGCACAGACTTGGTGCGAATGCTGAGGACCAGATCTGATTGATTGATTATGATCGGACAAATTACCGAAGATCATCAAATGGATTAAAAAAATAAAAAATTGTATATTTGCCTGACCTAATCAACAACTACTCCCATGAACCTCACTTGGTCCCTATCTCTCGGTTGGGATTTCAGCCTGACAACTGGTCTGCTATCTTTCCTGTTTTCCTTATCTCCCTTCAAGGTTAAACCATAGAACTGAACTCGAAAACATCTGAGATTATGGCTAACATTCTCACACAACACCTACACAACACAATCTCAGACTCACTCAGCACCATACATACCCGACCTCATTCCCACCCCCCCTCCATCCCGTCTGCCTGTCTGTTATCTATCTCCTCTCCCACTCATACAAAAATCCCCCCGCGTGACCACGTGTACTGTGTCATGTTTATGTTTATGTTTTATGTTTGTTGTGTTTGCTATGTAATGCTTGCTAAATTGCATTCTTGTATTTCTGGAGAGCGTAGGCGGCGCCTGAATATGTCGGCTGCGGCCGGAGGCTTGCTCAAACTTCATCTTCTGATTATACTGTACTTGTACATGTAATGATGAATAAACTTCAACTTCAACTTCAACTTCAACTTCAAGAGACGCTCTGGCGATTGGCGTTAGGGGTTAACCTTTAGCCTCATTGTTAGAATGATCTAACTCTCATGCCGGCGGGACCAGAGTTCAAGTCCCGCTTAATGCGGAGCAGCAGTTCGAACAGGAGGTGTTACATACATTTAACTTTTCCGCGACTCTTATTGCTACCTGTCCCAACTTTTTTAGAATGTAGCTCTCATAGAATCCAAAATGAGACTATATTTGGCATGACATTTCTCAAAATGTCTCACTTTCAACATTGATATGTTATCTATATTCTACTGTGAAGATAAATATGAGTTTATGAGATTTGTAAATTACTGCATTTCCTTTTTATTCAGTTTGCAGTGTCCCAACTTTTTTTGGAATCGGGTTTGTACATGAGGAGAAAAATTCAAATCTAATGCTGCACAAAACTAACAATGCATCAAAGCCAGTGTTGTTTCTAATCTTTGACATGTCTCAAGACTGTGATAAAAGGTAAAAATCCAGTCCACAATCACATTTTTTATATTAGAAAGTGTCATTTTGTGTGTTTTTCCCAAATCCAATGACATCATTTATGGCAATAATTTAATTTGTAATTAAAGAGTTAAAATCCAGAATTTTTTTTTTTTTTTTTAAACATTTAGTAGTTTGATCAGGACTGAGGCTGATTAATAGATTTATGCAAAACTTAAAAAAAAATAAAATATATATATATTTATCTGACACATTTTATATGACACATTTTAAAGTAGTGATTCTTAGCTGTGTTTCAGCCACAAACATAGCACAAAGGGTAATGAATTTGCCTAACAGTGTACGGTAGAGTTTTGAAAATTTTCAAAGCATTTCCCAAAATATGTGTCAAAATAAGATCGGGTCACCAAAAATCATTCCATTTGCTGAAACACGGAGAAAGTTATGGCCAAATTAAGAATAAAATCCCACTTTACAGTGGATGAAAACATCCCCAACAGCATAAAGGGTTATTTGTTCATGGATTTCAAACAATCTTATGGGCGGCTCACTGTTGTCCTCTAGACTCAGAGGGCTATACTGGGCTATACAACCACTGGAAGAGCGGCACTCTACATAGTCCCTCTTCAAGATGAGTTATGTCTTGATCCACTTCCATTCTCAGCCGAGGAGTTTGCAAAGATGCCAATGGTGTCGGACATGTAAAACAAGTGTCGGACATGTAAAACAACAATGCCATTACCAGTTTTATACTTGCATGTCCAATCCTGTGGTGGCACACAATCAGCTGATGATGAGGTATGTTATTTATACAATAGCGCACAATTGCAACTGTCTACATTTCCCATAAACTTTGGTATTAGGCAGCATATATACCTAATTTTGTTATTTCAGATTGCTGCTGATGATGATGGTGACAGCCAGTACTGTGGGCCACTGTCACCCCAACTCTAGCCTGCACTTACTCAGTCCTCTGCGACCCTGTTCTCTACACCCACCACAAGTCATGAGATGATATGAGCTGTATTATTAAGTTATCAAATGTTACATACTCATATAAATATGTATTTTTCTTATATGAATCTGAGGGCCGTATTCAATCGACTTACTAAGAGTACTCATTAATAATGCAAAAGTTCTTAGCTCAAGGGTTTTCTCTTAAAACCATTCACAAAGCTGCTGAGGACTCCACTTTTACCAAGGGAATAGAGAGAAGTCTTCAGCCGGAGAGGATGATGTCATCACACTTACTAACTATGACCACAGTGATTGGCTGATGGAGGAGGAGTCTCGGTCAGCGATTTAATCATAAAACAGAACAAGGTATTATGTTTCACAGATTTAGGGAGCTGGTTTTTTTAGCTTTTGTGAAAGAAATACTCTTGAAACCAAACATTTAGGAGTCCTAAATTCTATTAATGCTGACATACCCATTATTTTCAGAGTTTACAAATCTGCACAGATTAGCAACTTCACTTTTAGCCTAAGATGTTTATATGGCCCCAGAACTATCGTTTGCTGTAATCTTAAGCATCCATGCCAATAATTATATAAGACTGAGGTGAGTGATACATCAATTAATCAATCACAAATTACCTAAGCTTTACTTGCCATGTCATATTTCATTGTTTGTTTTTTCTTGATGTTGTAGGATTAGGGACAGTTTCCCATCTGTTTGAATATATTTACAGTTGCCCATTCATGCAAGTATATGTGGCGATAGGTCATATTTGATGATTTTGAAAGTATTTCATTGCCAATCATTTTTATGGGGGTAAATAGTAAAGCATGTTCAGTGTAGTGATAATTCAGAATATATGACCTTCGGTTAAATTCTCAGTGCATTACAGGACGTTCAGTGCGAACAGTCTTCCACATCTGCCACACCTGGACAATTCCACAACCAAAGCTCAGACACTCAATGGTAGAAGTATTTTAATCAATGCATGTAAACACACAATATACAATTTGACTAATCTGTTTTCTTTTCACAGTCAGATGACATACTGAGGATGTTGGCAACTAGAGGTAGATGACAGTGCAAAGGATTTCAACATCTGTAGTGTCCACCCAGACTTTCTTTCAAAGAGCACAATGTCACAGTGTCAGCGTCAAAAGAAAAGGACCCTGGCAACACTTATTGTAGTGTAACGTTTTGGGGGAAAGGTGTTGATTCAGGTTGCCATTGAAAGGAAAGTCAGTTTCTCTGTGGGATTTTGTATTCATTAAATCAATAAAATAACATCAATTGTTAGGGTGAGTTGTGAGCATGGAGGCGGCCTTTGAGATACACTATTAGGGAACTGAGAATCTAAAGATTGTGGTGAGGATGATTGTATGGCTAGGCTGTGAGGATCAACTGTAACCCTTTCCATTATGGGAAGTGGAGGAGGAGAAGGGAACCACTTTAAAACACTTTAAACTTATACAGTGACAGAGTGTTACTCCTCCGTGGTTGTATAAATTCAAGATTGTAACAAACTAAGTAATGAACAATCAGTAATCAACCCCTGCTTTCTGTTTTTTTGTGAAATGTGCTGAGAAATCCATTATGGGAATATTGCTAGCTTAGAAAAGCTTTTTGTTTATAACACACACACATACACTCGCCTAAAGGATTATTAAGAACACCTGTTCAATTTCTCATTAATGCAATTATCTAATCAACCAATCACATGGCAGTTGCTTCAATGCATTTAGGGGGTGTGGGTCAAGACAATCTCCTGAACTCTAAACTGAATGTCAGAATGGGAAAGAAAGGTGGTTAAGCAATTTTGAGCGTGGCATGGTTGTTGGTGCCAGGCGGGCGGTCTGAGTATTTCACAATCTGCTCCAGTTACTGGGATTTTCACGCACAACCATTTCTAGGGTTTACAAAGAATGGTGTGAAAAGGAAAAACATCAGTATCACGGCAGTCCTGTGTGGGTGAAAATGCCTTGTTGATGCTAGATAGTCAGAGGAGAATGGGCCGACTGATTCAAGCTGATAGAAGAGCAACTTTATTTCAAATAACCATATTCGTTACAACCGAGGTATGCAGCAAAGCATTTGTGAAGCCACAACATGCACAACCTTGAGGCGGATGGGCTACAACAGCAGAAGACCCACCGGTACCACTCATCTCCACTACAAATAGGAAAAAGAGGCTACAATTGCACAAAGCTCACCAAAATTGTACAGTTGAAGAATGGAAAAATGTTGCCTGGTCTGATGAGTCTGGATTTCTGTTGAGACATTCAGATGGTAAGTCAGAATTTGGCGTAAACAGAATGAGAACATGAATCCATCATGCCTTGTGCCACCCACTTGCTACGCAGGCTGGTGGTGGTGGTGTAATGGTGTGGGGATGTTTTCTTGGCACACTTTAAGCCTTTAAATGCCACGGCCTACCTGAGCATTGTTTCTGACCATGTACATCCCTTTATGACCACCATGTGCCCATTCTCTGATGGCTACTTCCAGCAGGATAATGCACCATGTCACAAAGCTCGAATCATTTCAAATTGGTTTCTTGAACATGACAATGAGTTCACTGTACTAAAATGGCCCCCACAGTCACCAGATCTCAACCCAATAGAGCATCTTTGGGATGTGGTGGAAGCAGGGGACTTTGCGTGCCTGGATGTGCATCGCACAAATATCCATCAACTGCAAGATGCTATCCCTATCAATATGCAGGCCAACATTTCTAAAGAATGCTTTCAGCACCTTGTTGAATCAATGCCACGTAGAATTAAGGCAGTTCTTAAAAAGCGAAGGTCAGACACAGTATTAGTATGGTGTTCCTAATAATCCTTTAGGTGAGTGTATGGTGATGAGTAAGTTATATTTAACAGTCACGTTCGTTACTAGCTACCTAGTCACGTTGGTTTTGTTGTGGAAGAAACAATGGTGCTACTCAGGTGCTGTGAGCAAATCACTCCACAGAAGAAGCAGTGCTTCACCTTCTGAGAATATAGTCCCCAGTATGTATACGTTTATAAGATGGCTGCATCTCATGTAACCCTGTGTTTATGGCCTGCGCTGTGACTATACACATCACAACATGTAAATAGGAAAATGTTGCCATTATGTTGTCACTTTTGCAGAGCAGTAGGCTAGCTGGAGCCTTCCAGTACTACATCCAGTCTTTGTGCTAAGCTAGGCTTGCGGTGGAGTGCGTCAGACAGAGTTATGAGATGCACGGAGATGAAAATGGCATGTATGGACTTATCTAACTCTGGGGATACGGTGAATAAGCCAAAGTCCCAAAAGTCAGCGTGTTCCTTTAAGTAAACACATGTAATAATGCGATGTATACTCAGGACCAGGATGTCTTACATTTCACTGCGGTTGTATATTCTGTATATAACTGTGTATGTGACAAATAAAACTCTTAATCTTTTGAATCTCTTCATCTTCCACCACAAATGACGATACAACAGCTGTCAAGTCAGTGTTAGCCTGTATAATATTTTTGTTATCACGTCTTTTGTAGATGCATCATTGTAGCTGCGTCTTGAGAAGCGAATCCTCTGTGTAAGCGACGCTGTGGCATTGAGAAGAATGTCAACAAGGACGCCATAATGATGGCGTGGATACTCCAGGACCAGGATGTCTTCATCTTCCACTGGAAACAGGTCACACAGCTGTATAATATTTCTGTTATCGTCTTTTGTAGATGCATCATTGTCACTGTTTCTTGACTAAGAAGTCTGGAAGTAGCGGGCTAAAGAAAAGGGTGTGAAAGGTTAGGTGAGTCCTAACTAATCTCACATCTCTCTAACTAAAAGCACAGGTTTACACTTCACTTTCAGCGTCTTTAAACTCTGAGGAGCTGCCCACGACTAAGAGGAGTCACTCATTAAAGCCACCAGTCGACCCCAATCACATGTTTATGACTAGTTTAGTTGCTTACTGCAGAATATTAAACCTACACTTTTGATCTTAAGAGTGAGGAAATTAAAGAGAAGAAAGCAATGTGCTTCACAACTAAATGTCTCTAAGATATGTCAATTATATTTTATTTAGGGAAAACAACAACTATTCGATAAAATCCATAATGATCTAAAAGGAAAATAATCATCGATAAGCGATTCTGTTGTGAAAGTGGATTGAGTAAGGTCTGTACTCTCGCATAAGCTTCCACCAGTCGGCGTAATTACAGCACTGAATAGTGCATTTATGGACAAAAAATGCGAAATCTAGAAATAATTGGGTGGAAACAGAAGTGAGCTGATGCGGGAGAAGATTACATGATCAAGCGTCCAAAACATGAACTTCTAATTTCATTTTTAAGCTTCAGAGTGAATGCATTAGCGTGGCGTTTAACACACCACTGTCATGTGCCTTGACAAATGTGTGTAATGCGTCCTGCGTTCCTCAGCGCCAAAGCGTTCATCCTACAGGTTATATGCGCATGATCTATATAGAGAGAACAGCATTTTATATCACTCATCTGTAAATGCTACTAATTCTGCGAGTATTTCATTTTTGCATTAAAAGCGGCGTCCTGATACGAGTCTGTGTAAATTCAAACTTCACTGAGCAGTGGCGTCAAACAGGCCGCACATTCTCTTGTCTGCTAACACTGAATTTGTGTTCTTGTTTAATATCATTTGCGTAAAGATTAAACTCCTTTTTGCACATAATGTAGGCTTTAGCACAGATATACACTTACGGAAATTGACCATGGTTCTATTAGATCGTAAAACCATGTTTTTATTATAATAAAACATGCTTTTGCGCGTGATTACCATTTATAATACAAAAATACCATATAGTTAATCTATGGATTTGAAGCAAACTATGGTTAATTTGTGGTTACCACTGGACTAACTACAATAACCCTGTTATTATTATTGTTTGTTTGTTCAATTAGTAAAACCATAATAATTTATGTAATGGTAGATATATTCACTATGTGTGTGTTCATAGCACTCAGCTGACATGTTTGTTGAAGGACAGCATTGGACAGGATGTAGATAGTGCGTTGGTCAATAAAATAAAAGAAAATTGCCTTTTATCCGATTATTCAGAGAAATATTCGATTACAAAATAATGTCGTTAGTTGCAGCCCTATTCTTGTTTATCAGGTTTATCAATTTACCAAAATTAGAAAAGTGAATAAACGCCTCTTAGAAATTCATGAAGAAATCAGGTGTCAACACCAACTCCACCAGCCTGTCAGTTGGGCACTTTTGGACAAATTTGATGAGCTTCTACAAAAATAGAAAATGTTTTGCAAAGCATAAAGTGAAACTGATCCATTTGTAGTTGTGTTAAGCAGTGTGTCTACTAATCTGTACATCAAAACTGTAGAAAGCTGATGTTTATGTCCAGGACTGAAAGAGAAGCGAAGAAGCAGAGGTGTAGAGTACAGGAAGAGCAACACTCTGGTTTGTCATCCAGGAGTATCGATATCGAAATGAACCTTGCTTGCTGTGAAGCTGAGCTGCAACTCCTTTCCACGTCATAAGAAGGTGAAATAGTTCACCAAACCACCTGGCAACATGTTAATATCAGCATGAGAGTTGAGTCCAGCAGCAGCTGCTTGTTGCCTGAACACACCTGAACAGATCAGGTGAGGAGTTCAAACAACAGCTTAGAAACATCAAGAAGCGGACATGAATCAGTGAAAGGGTAACTGGACACCTCACATGCCAATAGGCTCCAAGAGGACACTTGCCTTTGGTTTTTGGGCGTTTGGGTGGGTTTTCCACAGCTGTCAAACATCTCTGGATACAAGCTTGAGACCACCGAGTAGGCGTCCAGGATCAACGGTGAGAGGGTCCCTGCATGGTGATTATGCAGCCTCGCTATAGGCCAGATCTACTAAGCCAAAACTTCCCTACTTTACTTGGGTTTTTAAACCAGGCATGATCTGCAAATGGCATCTAGAGGATCTGTGACTGCTTGTCTGCAGTTTCCTAAAGGAGATCCTGGGATTCTGTAAAGAAGTTCCCCAGAAGAGAACCGTTAGTCAGAAGTTTTATAGTTATTGACACTCAGAAACAGATTTTGAAGATGTCGAACATTTATTCATTATTGGAGCATTCAATTCTCAATCCCATGTGTTATACACTGTGCTCATCACGGTTGACACTAAACTCATTTACTATCACTTGAGTCAGAGTTTTATGTTGTTTCCATTTTGTTCTTGACCTTGGTCTCACCTTTGGACCTTTGAGACCAATGTCTTTCCAAAAGGCAGCGTAATGCGACCATTATTATTACCAGCACGTGGCACATGTGGTCAGTCATTACCTGACCAATGAACTCCTGTGGTCCATAAAACAGATTCATCTTCTCCTGTGAGCAACACATGTTCTGAGTGTTCATTAGCTTCATCATCAATCATCAAACACATCGACGGTGAAGGGGTGTTCAGAAGCCAAGCTCCGTCTTCCTTCGGTGATCAAATTTGACCCTCTGGGGATCCATCAACTTCACCTGCAGGAATGTGGGTGGATGAGGCGTTGTCCATTAAGCATTTTCGGTATAAACTCCACAATCCATGCGGTGCTTCAGAATAGCTTAATGAGACTGCGAATGATGAGTCGCTTGGAGGGATTCTCTGTGGTGCACCACACATATGTTTATTTTGTTAGAGGGCCATGTAAAGACATGTAGTGGCCAGTGGATACTCCAGGACCAGGATGTCTTCACCATCTTCCATCACTGAGCAGGTCGTTGCAGCTTTATAATATTAATACTATATGTCTTTACCGTGGGCGGTATCATTTTGCTCTGCGTCTTGACTGAGAAGTCTGGAGTGCCAGTTCTGAAAGAGATTGTGAAAGGTTAGAGTGAGTCTAACTAATCTCACATCTCTAACTAAAGGCGGGTTTACTTCACTTTCCCGCGTCTTTAGCACTCTAGGGCTGCTGACGACTGAAAGTCACTCATTCAAGAAACCTTGATCGACTAATCACATGTTTATATTCATTTAGTTACTTACCTGGGAATATTAAACCACACACTTTGATCTTAAAAGAGTGAGGAAATTAAAAAGAAAGAAAGCAATATTGCTTCACAACTGATAATAATCTAAGATATGTCGGTAGATCTTGTTTAGGAGCTGCAACAACTAATGGATAAAATCATAATAATCTAAAAGGAAAATCATCGATGGCGATTCTCAATTAATCGATTGATGCAGGTCTGTACTCATAAGCTTCCGCAGTCGCGTAAATTACAGCACTGAATAATGCGTTTATGGACAAAATGTGTATATTCTTGATGATGGTGCTAGATCTAGAAATAGTGGAGTGGAAACGAAATTGACTGATGCAGAGCCTGTCATGATCCCAAGCATCCCAAACATGAGAACTGTTTATTTTAAACTTGAAGTGAATGCCATTAAGCGTGGCGTTAACACCTCCCTGTCATGTGCCTTGACAAATGTGTGATGGCGTTCCTAGATCCTCAAGCATAAAGCGTTCCATCCTACAGGTTATATGCTGACGTCTCTACTATGAGGGCAGCATTTGTATCCTCATAAATGCTACTAGTCATTCGGTGTTTCCATTTTGCATTGGCGGCGCGTCTGACGGTCTAGCATAAATTCAAACTGCTGAGCAGTAGCGCGTCAAACAAACACCCATTCACTCTTGTCATGCTAACACTGAATTTGTGTTTGCTTGTTTTAATATCATTTAACTGTAGAGATTTAAACTCCTTTTTACACATAATGTGTGGCTTTTGGCTTTGAATGTACACTACTGGAAATTGACCATAGGTTCTATTAGATGGCCAAAACCATGTTTTTTTATTATAATAAAACCCGTGCTTTTACCGCATTGATTACCATTTATAATAAAAATACCATATGGTTAATCCTATGGTTGGCTTAAAACTATAGTTAATTTGTGGTTTTACCACTGAATAACTACAATAACCCTGTTATTATTATTATTGTTTGTTTTGTTTCGAAGTGGCAAAACCATAAGCTAAGTATGTAATGGTAGATATATTCACTATGTGTGTGTTCATAGCACTCAACAATATATTTGTTTTGAAGGACAGCATTGGACCCAGGATGTGGGAATAGTGCGTTGATTCAACATAATAAAAAAATTGCCTTTTTATCCGATTATTGAATAAATATTTCGATTACCAAAATAATGGGTTAGGTGCAGCCTATTCTTGTTTTGTCAAGGTTTATCAATTACCTGGAGTGCAGAGTGAATAGCAGCAGCCTCTTAGAGAATTTCATGAGAGAATAAAGTTGTCAACTTACCAGTAACTCCACCAGCCTGTGTCAGGCGGGCACTTCCGAGACAAATTTGATGAGCACCTAAAAAATGAAGAAAATGTTTACAAGCATGAAGTGGCACAGATCCATTTTAGTTTATTGTTCATGGTAATCTACAATCTGTACATCAAAACTTGTAAGCTGATGTTTATGTCAGGACTGAAGAGAAGCGAGGAAGGCAGAGGTGTGGAGTACCAGAAAGAGCAACATACAAAGTTTGTCATCCCGAGTATAGATATATCAAAATGAACCTTGCTGTTCTTGACTGCGACTGCATTTCCTTTCCACGTAATAAAGAGAGTGGAAATGGCGTTTGAAACACACAACAGCATGTATTATCCAGCATGAGACTGAAATCCAGCAGCAGCTGCTGGTGCCTGAACACACCTGAGCAGATCAGGTGGGGAGTTCAAATAACAGCAGAAAGAGCATCCCGAAGCGGACATGAGATCAGAGGCGGGAATAACTGGACACTCACCGCCTGTCAGCTCAAGAGGACACGCACTTTGGTTTTGGGCAGTTCAGGTGGGTTTCAGAGCCGATCAAGCACCTCTCTGGATCAACCAGGAACTCTCCAGCTCTGCAGTGTTTTCTGAAACAAATGGCTGATTAGAAACATGTTTTATTAGCACAGATTACAGCTGATGATTCACTAGCATCCAAAACCTGTCCCTAATGTGGCGCTGCTTTATACTGCTAGTTCATGTGAATTATCAGCAGGTTTGGCCTTTGAAGTTCGGTTCCTGGAAGATCAGAACATCAGAACCGGACTGTGAATCAGGCGGGAGCCAACTGGAGACTACTGGCTAATGGAAGGCTCTGCACTGGATGTGTAATGAAAAGCTCCTGACAAAGCACACCTCCGGTTTCACAAAGGGTTCCAGCTCTCTCCAGCTCTTCGCTTTAGTGTGGTATTTCTGCAAACAACTAGTACTGATTGGGGCTTTGATGTTTTGTGCTGGGTACAGCTGATGATTCACTATGTTAAAACTGTCCTAATGTGGGAGCTGCTTTATGCACACTGGTTCTTGTGAATTATCAGCAGGTTTGGCATTGAAGTTCGGAGTTCTGGAGAAGATCAGAACATCAGAACCGGACATGAATCAAGCCGAGGAACAACTGGGAGACTCACCCAGCTATCGACTCTGCACTGGATATTATTATTGAAAGCTCGACTCAAAGCACACACTTAGGTTTCCACGAGGTTCAAACTCTCCTCAGCTCTTCCCTTTGGTGTGGTGTTCCTGCAAGGCTTAACAAATGCTGATTAGAAAGCGTGTTTAATTACTTTAGATTACAGCTGGTGATTCATAGAAAACATTTGAAAGCATATTGTACGTTTGAGTCGAAAATGAAATACGCTTTACAATACCAAAAATGTCCAAATCCAATAGCAATTGGTGCATTTCATATACTTTCATATATTTGAACTATAAACATATCATATTTGAATTTATAAACACTATTTATATTTGAACTATAAACCTGCTGTGGCCCCAAGACTATAAACATATATTTGAACTATAGCTTATATATTTGTAGACACTAAACATATCATATTGCAGACTACAAACACATCATCTTTGAACTATAAACTATAAACATATCATTATTTGAACTATAAACATATCATATTTGAACTATAAAACATATATTTGAATTTATAAACACATCCTTATTTTAGACTATAAGCCACACATCATATTTGAACTATAAACATATGTTTGAACTACTAAACATATAGTATTTGAACTATAAACACATCATATTTGAACTATAAACACATCATATTTGAACTATAAACATATATTTGAGACTATAAACATACTCATATTTGAACTATAAAATATCATATTTGAACTATAAACATATCATATTTGAACTATAAACATATTATATTTTGAACTACAAACATCATATTTGATCTACAAACATATATTTGAACTATAAACATATATTTTTGAACTATAAACACATCATATTTGAAACAAAAAACATCGCCTTTGATCTATAAACATATCATGTTTGATCTACAAACATCATATTTGAACTATAAACATATCATATTTGAACTATAAACATATCATATTTGATCTATAAACATATATTTTGAAATACAAACATATTTATCTACAGAACTATGAACTATAAACACATCATATTTGAACTATAAACATATATATTTGAACTATAAACATATCATATTTGAACTATAAATATATCATATTTGAACTATAAACATATCATATTTGAACTATAAACATATACATATTTGAACTATAAACATATATTTAGAACTATAAACATATCATGTTTGAACTATAAACATATCATATTTGAACTATAAACATATATTTGAACTATAAACATATCATGTTTGAACTATAAACATATCATATTTGAACTATAAACATATATTTTGACACTAGACATATGTTGAACTATAAGTATATCATATTTGAACTATAAACATATCATATTTGAACTATAAACATAGCATTTGAATGCTTATAGCATCATATTTTGGACTATAAACATATCATGATTTGAACTATATTTGATCTATAAATATATATTTGAACTATAAACATATCTGTATTTGAACTATAAACATATCATATTTGAACTATAAACATATCATATTTGATCTATAAACATCATATTTGATCTATAAACATATGTTTGAACTATAAACATATCATATTTGAACTATAAAACACATATCATGTTTTGAACTATAAACATATATATCATATATTTGAACTATAAACATCATATTTGAACTATAAACATATATTTGGACTATGAAACCTATATCATATTTGAACTATAAACATTATCATATTTGAACTATAAACTATAAACCCATATTTGAACTATAACATATATTTGAACTATAAACATATTTGATCATACTATAAACATATATTTGAACTATAAACATCATATTTGAACTATAAACATGTCATATTTGAACTATAAACATATTTGAACTTTAGAATATAAACATAGCTTATATTTGCAGACTATAAACATCATTTGAACTATAAACATATATATTTGAACTATAAACATATCATATTTGATCTATAAACATATATTTGAACTATAAACATCATATTTGAACTATAAACATATCATATTTGATCTATAAAAATACATCATATTTGAACTATAAACATAACATATTTGAACTATAAACATATCATATTTGAACTATAAACATATTTGAACTATAAACATATATATTTGAACTATAAACATATCATATTTGAACTATAAACATATCATATTTGAACTATAAACATATTTGAACTATAAACATCATGGCACAAGATATAAAACATATCATATTTGATCTATAAACACAATATATTTGAACTATAAACATCATATTTGAACTATAAACATGTCATGTTTGAACTACTAAACATCATATTTGAACTATAAACATCATATTTGAACTATAAACATATCATGTTTGAACTATAAGCTTATATTTGAACTATAAACATCACATTTGAACTATAAACATATCATATTTGAACTATAAACATCACATTTTGAACTATAAACATATCATATTTGAACATAACATATTTGAGCTATATCCTTCATATTTGAACTATGAAATATAACATATTTGAACTATAAACATATATTTGAACTATAAACACATCATATTTGAACTATAAATACTAACTTATATTTAAGACTAAACATATATTTGAACCATAAACACAGCATCACTGTTTGAACTATAAACACATCATATTTGAACTATAAATGATCATAATTTTGATCTACAAACACATCATAATATTTGACTATAAACATATTTAGAACTATAAACATATTTGAACTATAAACTATATAACTAGCTTTGAACTATAAACATATCATATTTGAACTATAAACATATTTGAACTAATAAACATATCACATATTTGAACTATAAACATATCTATATTTGAGACTATAAACATAACATCTTTGAACTACGCTTATATCTTATTTGATCTTCTCCTTATATCAAACATTAGATCTTGATAGGAGCCGGGCTGAGGCCGTGCAGTCGAACACAATCTTCTCTTTATTCATCTTGCAGCTGCTACACAGAAGAGCTCTCATTTATTTCTGTGGCTGCACATGTCAGAGTGGAGAGTCGTAGGTTACCTGTAGTGGCTTGTCACTCACACGACTCTCAGGGTCCACCCAGGGGTTTGAACTGCGCCGCTGTTGAGCTGCTGCTGCTGGGCTTTTCTCATGCAGCGCCGCCGCGGCGGGCCTCAGGCTCCTCCGCCCCACTTTACTGGCTCTTTCCAGATCCACGAGGTCTCTGTGCAGACATGATGTGTCTCTCAAAGTAAGGATGACTCAGTTTGTATCAATATAATACTTGCGCTTTGGCGAGATTAGACTGACATAACCATGGGTGACAGATTGGCAGATCTCAAACTGTGTGAACCTTATGTAACACTTAGACACTCCGCCTGTGGCGTCACAAGCTCCTTTGTTAACCCTTACAAACACATTTTCAAAAAATCACATTTTCAAAGTGTCTGGTACATTTATCTGTATGATGACAGATTGGACCGATGCTTTTGTTCTCAGCTATAAAACAAACACACTACCCTGCAAATGCTAACATTATAGTGAATTGTGTTTTTATGTTTAAAACCCACTGCAGTGGTTTTGATAATCTGGCATTTATTCACTCTCACACACTGGTAATACATTTTGAGCATTACCGGTTGTAAAAAGGTGTTTCCAAGTCGCGAGTACAGGAAAACTAGACACATTAAGTCATACATTAAACAATATAATCAAAATAACGATTACTACAGTGACTACAATGTTTTGTTGTTTTAACATTGAAAAAGTCTTGTTATGGAGCCTAGGTTAATAAATACTAAATAATATTAACAACATTTTAAAGAACATTTATTTTGAACATTTCTAAGAACCTTAAAATGTCCACTTTTATTAATATCTAAATGATATTTTAAAGGTGCTGGAGTGTAAGTTTTTAGTTGTCCTAAAGCACAAAAATACTGTAATAATACTTGAAACATGCAGGTAAACAACTAAAATATTTTTGATTTGATTTGTTTAATTTGACATTTTACAGTTAAATTAATTCCTTAATTATTGGCTTTCCATGAACTCACAAACCCCCCTGCAAGTTCCTTCATACCACAGTTTGACATAAAATGTATTAACATTCATATTATGTGAATATCTTTCTGCTTTCACTTTGTATTTTTATATCAATTCTTGGTATGTCAATATAGACTGTCTTAGTCAAATCATTATGATAAATGAGTTGGGTCAAAAGTGATCAAAAAATGTAGTCCAAATATATTACCTACATTTGTGTAAGGTAACAAGTGTACTACAATTAAATTTACATGTGAATTTACAATCATGTAATTTGCAGAAATCTGCAACAGACTACAATTTTTAAGTCATCTCTCACAGCACTGGCTGAGATGTTATTTATTAATACTAGACATGTTGTTTGGCATAACAGCTGATCATCTGGTTTAGGTAGCCAGTTTAAAATTTAGATGGATTGATTTCTCTTGAGTACCTCTTAATTTCAAAATACTCTGATTCTACACCATGGGACCCAGGATTCGCTCAGAGGATAATGCTGCGATTAATTACACATTACCTCCACTGAACTTAAATTGGTCAGTTCTGATATACACAGAGGACTGCAGAGCTGAACTATTTACCTTTGGGTGAGTCACATGCTTACTCGCCAACAGAAAGGTGTAATTTTGCAATGGTCACGAGAGCTGCAACTTGTTAATAACAGTGACAGTCAGAAATCAGATTGCCCCCTCATGCTTAGCGCCCTACTAGAAAAATTATTTCAGAAAGAAAGATACAGAGTAAATCCAAGATTAACATTTATTTTGGCCAGACAGAACTTAAATAACATAATGAAACATGAATCCATAATTTACACAACTGTTATGTCATGGGCGTGTATCTGCCATTGGTGTTCCTAACTTAATTGCTTTTTATTACTTTGTACTTGTGACCTGTGTGGGCGTGTTGATATGCCCGATATCTGTGTTATGCTTTGTCTCGAGTCTCTCTCTCTCTGAACATTAGGTGAATTGTTGTTGGTGAACATTGGTGGGACTGAACCCAGGTTTCTACTGGTTTGTTCTCTTTCACCTACCACAGAGTCTTCAGAAGTGTAGAAAGATTTGCTTTTGATTGCAGATTTCTTTAATGTAGATCTCCCAAGGGGCTTAGCATGTTATTGGATTTACTATTTGAACAGCACTAGCACACCAATGGTATTTTACCAGAGGTTGAAGAACAACCTGCAGTTATGCAAAAGCACGTGACTGAAAGAGGTTGTTTTCTGGTTTGATACCATCAGAAGTACTAACTTTGATCCGACCATTAGCCATCCGTCTTAAAGAATTAGATCTCGACACAAACTTAACAGGAGAGAAAATGAGAGCTACGTTTAAAACTCAGAGTGGTAGAAGCAGAAGGTGATGGAGGAGTTAAACTCCGCGTGACAGCTGAGATCCCTGAGTGAGGGGTGAGACAGCCTATTCATCCTCCGGCGCTTGAGATATCCTCTACTTCTGGTTCTTCCCTACGTCTACTCCTGCTCCCACAAAATCGCGAGAAAGAGATGCTCAAAGGTTTGATGTTGGTAATACACGCTCTAGCTTGTGCCTCCTTTCAGCAGTCCCAGAGGACGAT
The DNA here is from genome assembly GCA_018749465.1 of Paracanthobrama guichenoti. NCBI lineage: Eukaryota > Metazoa > Chordata > Actinopteri > Cypriniformes > Gobionidae > Paracanthobrama > Paracanthobrama guichenoti. Next base: position 44,963,792 of record CM031945.1, read on the forward strand.
GCATACTTTGTTTGCCAACCGAGCATATCATGAGTAAGCCCAAATGGCCGACTGATATGGCGCTGTTATACAGTGTAGTTTGCCAGACAAGGCTCCAGAAAATCTGTCGTCATTATCCGCCAGACGGTCTTCGGTGGCGGCTGTAAATCCACTCATTTAACCGATGCATGCGAGCTGCGTTCGGAGCGTCTCGTCAAAGATTCAAGAAGGACATTCAAAGTCAGAAAGACAGACTTATGTGAGTTGCATTTCCAGAGAAAGTATTGTTTTGTGAGAAGTGGTATCTGTCCAGTAAGGTTACTACTTTTGAACAGGTCTGCAAGTTAATTTTACTGGAGGGATTTTAAAGTTGTCTCTCCAGGAGGAGTATCGCTGTTCTCACTTGCATACGACACAAAGCCATAGCGTTGTCAGATGCCACTGGCTGTATTAACACAGCCAATTTGTTTTAATGCACACCTAATGTATTTCCATTTGCTGGGTTGTCAAACACTCCAGCCTGCACTATGTAGAAATTTTCATGAAGACTTTCACGTGTGCCATTGCACACAAACAAAATAACAACGACAGGTCAGAATAGAAATCTCTCTCTTCAGTGCAGAGACAGACAGTCCCTGTTTTCACTATGTTGACCAAGGACATCTGAATCTGGAGTGTCAGGCCTGGAAAAGAAGATATACTGAAGCCAAAACTAAAAAAAAACACTGCCTTGTTACATGCTATGTCTGTGGTTGAGAATGAGTCTATGCAGCCTTTTCTCACCTTTCAGGCTCTGTTTCCATGTGCAACACTACACATCAGCCTGTTGTAGCGTCTTACAGAGATACATGACTGGTATCAGTCTCCTTCATGTTGAAAGAGATATTACCCTTCTCACAAAATTATTTTTCACTGGTTGATTCATTAGTGGAATCGTGAGATGGGATGTGATGGTGTTTCTCCCTCTCCATCAGGCCTGTAATGTCTGATCTTGTAGATGGATTAGTTCATCTGAGGAGTTGCCGAACAGTTGCCATTTGAGATGGAGTCTTTGCGTTGGGAGAATTGATTTGTGGCAGGAGTGGTCCAAAGTTTCCCCAGACCGAGGGATTTGACAAATATGGGCAGAGCAGTGAAATTTCACAAAGTCTTTCCCAAGAGTTCTCAAGTCACCATTTTCACATTGGTGTGCCGTCACTTCAGTACACACAGTCCAAAAGTTTGAAGATGTCATAAATTACCGACTTGTTCTCACAATCCCCCTCTGAACCTGTCAAAGTGTGATAGCTCAATAAGAAGAAGCCATAGACTAGGAGAGGATGGGAGTTTCATGAGCCCATGAGACTCTCCAGTGTTGATTGAGAGATCAGTTGGTTGCTGCACAAAAGACAAACTGTATCATATTCCCTGTTTTGATGCAGCCCTCAACTGTACAAAAAGTCCTGAAATTAGTCGGCTACTACTATGATAGTGGGGTATTAATGAGGAAATGGAAACCAGAAGGATGATGATTCTGATTGTGCGACAAGTTCATCAAATTGTCCTTCTACTGTACCGTCCCTACAGGTGCTGAAGCTGCTTACACAGAATGATGCAAATATTATACCATTACAAACTAAGAACTTTTACCTTGGTATTTTCTTTACAATGAGTGCAAGTCTTCAATGTGAGTTTTTCAGAACACATGAGGAACCATCAATCAAAGAAAGGTCTGGCAAACCAAATCAGAAAGATCCCTGTTGCTCCTCTCACACCCATGCCAGTTATGGCTGAACCATTTGGCCGGTTGGTATTATTAGACTGTGCAGGTCCCCTACCTAAAACAAAGTGGTTACCAGTATGTACCCAACTCATGTGCACTGCCACTAGGTTCCTAGAGCGGTTCCCTTCACTAGTCGGAGTCCCCGCTGTAATCACTATACCTCAGGACACACAGTTTTGTACTACATTTGGGTTGCCCTAAAGAGGGTCCAAGCAAGACCAGAAGTTAAACTTTACACAAGAAGTTCACACAAACATTGGCCACATTCGCGGGGAGTATACGCACCGTATATGTCAACTACACGCCCGCCATCCTGAATCGGAGGATGCCTGGAACACTGTCATCAGTGTTGCCAAAAAGCAGTGCATACGTCCATGCGAGAATGGGATGAGGACTTCTTTACCGCTGTTGCCACCGTGAGTCGGTGGAGTCCTGCACAGAGTTTAGTCCTGCTGGCCTTGTGTTCCAGCCCACACGATTACATGACCTTTGAAAATGCTGAGCGGAACAGCTATTGTCTGTGAATCATTCACTGTGCCAGTGGCAGAATATGTCCAGTTCCTTCAGAAAGCATCTCACAGTGCACTGCACAGGAACCTAGCACAAAAGCATTTGGTGTCTTCTACAGTGAAAATGAAGTCACCGCTTTGATAAGAAGAGTGTTGGCTGTTGGGTTCAGACCTGGTGACCAGGTTCTTGCTCCTTTGCCCAGTTCCTGGCTGTGTGTTTACTACCAAAATTTGCTTTGGACCATGTCACGATTTACCAACTGAGTGACACCAACTCATGATTGCAACCCCCAGACAGACAGAGGCATAAGCATTAATCTGTCATGCGATTATCTTGAAAACGTTATTTAGAGGCATTGAAAGAGAACACAACCTCTTCCACACTAATGCAGAAGTGTTGTCCCTGCTTGTTTACTGCCTCTACAGCCAGTTGTTGTCTTGCTGGGGATGACATTGTAGACAAAGTCCCTGAAAGCTCCTGTGGAAAGCTTAAGAATTCAATGATTCACAGAGAGCTTGTCTAACACTCTTGCCTATTTAACAGACTGCCAACGAAAAGAATGCTGCAGCTGATAGATACGATACCACTACACTATTTGCCCGGGAAATGTGTGCTGGCAGAACTGTGATGTTGACCCATGATGACCCAGTGTGTGAGTGACTTTGTGCAGCCAAACAAGCATGCCCACTATAAGTTAATCAATCAAGGAGCTTAATAATAGAAAAGGAGATTAGGTACACAGTTTACATCACAATATTGCCACACCCCAGTCAAAGCCCATTGGGTGCCCAGCCTGATTCATCTTTTGATTTCTGCACCAACTACCACTTGAGGTGAATAAACTTACTTAAATGGGGCCTCGTTTCCGTTCTCACAGTAGAGGATGTGTGGACAGGGTGGGCTCTGCCCTAACTTTGTGTCTAAATTAGAGTCTCTCCTAAAGGCTGCTAGCAAGTCGCCTCACTCCTGCGTGCCTCTGAAATTTCCGCATTTGTGACACCAAGATCTGACTTTGTTCTGTACTAAGTTTCTAACCTTCGGGATCTGGAATGCTCAGCTTCAACTAACGCATACAGTGTAGAAGTCCTGGCAGGGTCATCAGTACCTGAGGTCTATAGATGATGTGGTTGTCTGAAATTCAAATTCATACAGGAGAGCATGTGAAGCCACTGAATGTGTGTTCAGTAAGTTGGCTACAGCACTGCACCAACTGATACTGCCAAATGTCAGTTAGGTAAAGCCTATGAGTCACTTGCTTAGGAAAACAATTGGGACAGGGGATATGTGTGAGACCTGTTGAGGCCAAGTGGAGGCGATCCTACAGCTCCTACCCCCCCAACAATAAGCGTGAGTTACGGCGATTTCTTGGAATAGCGAGAGGCTACTACCGCGAATTCTGCAGGAACTTTCCGCGTGGTTTCCCCACTGCTGATCTTTTAAGTAGCAAGCGAATGTTAGTCTGGAGACGATGACTGTTCACTGGCTTTTGAAGGCGCGAGATCTGTTGTGTAGCTTTCTGTGCTTTCGCTTTGCCTTTCTGGCCAAATCGCAAATTCAAATCGCGCTTGATGCGAGCTGGTCTTTAATTATACAAAGTATAAATCTTGATATTCATCATCTAAGAGGAATCTGAAAATGTGATACACCCCACGTCTCTGTCCAGAGGCCGTGGGGCTAAAACTTAAGCAGAGGTGTGTTAATTTTGCACTGAAGTGGCGTTCAAAAGCCTTGAATGGTTGTTGGTGAACATTGGTGGAGCAGAACTTGAGGTTCTCTGGTGCTGAATTAGCAAGTGGCTGAGTGTGCTCGCTTAGTGATAAACTGTGTGCGAAGGGTGTAGTTACTTTATGGCTTATTGGAAAAACACAAAGAAATATTTTCTTACCACATGTTTCTTCTCATTTTGTCTTTTGTTAAAGATTGTAGTAACTTTAGAGAGAAAGCGTGGGGAGAGTGCCTTTTCTTTGCTACTATTTCCTCCTGTTTTTGGGCATTTAAGGAGGTTAAGGGAAGTTTCATGTTTTACATTTCTTCATTTTATTTTGGGTGAGTAAGGGTAAGGTTGGCTGTTCCAAAATTTCAGTTAGCTGATCGTTTTGTTTGTTATTTTAGTTGGAAGTTGAAGTTGAAGTTGAAGGATTATGTTCCATTACACATGTGCAAGTACAGTATAACTGTGAAATGAAGTTTTGGGTGGAGCAAGCCTCAGAGCACTTAGCAGATTATTCAGAGCGCATACGCCCTACGCTCTCCAGAAATGCTGAGAATGCAATTTAGCAAACATTACCTAGCCATTACAATAAAGCTTTCTCACGCTATAAACATAAACACTTGACTGCGTACCACATTGGTCACGTGATTTTGTATGGAGTGGGAGGGAGATAGATAAACAGGCAAGAAGCTGGTTGGAGGTGGGGATCAAAGTGGAGGTTGTGTATAGTGCGAGTGAGTCTGAGATTGTGTTGTGTGAGAATGTTAGCCATAACCACCAGATGTTTCAAAAAGTTCAGTTCTATAGTTTGTCCTTAGAAGGGGAGATAAAGGCAGTGCACAGGGAAGATAGCAGACAGCTTTTCGGCAGACCTCCCAACCCGAGAATAGGGACAAGTGAGGTTCGTCTGGGCTAGTTGATTCGATCAGGCAAATACAATTTTATTATTTTTAGTCCATTTGATGATCTTGATTGGGCTGTCGGATCATAATCAATCAATCCGAATCTGGTCTCGTAACGCATTCGCGTCCGGTCTATACGGTTTCCCTGAACATTCCCGTCCAACCTCATGGCGAACCGGTTACAGTCCGTAGGATTCACCACGATCTGACCCCGATGAAGAACCCCTCTTCCCTGCGTATCCGCGGTCGGACTCGCGTTGTTCGGCGTTTCGGTTCCTCAATTCCTATCACTTCCCCTGATCTAATTCCTTCTGGCAGTTCACATAGAACCCCGAAGCATACTTTAAATTTCCACAGAACAGCGGCTGGGTGTTGCTTGCAGCTGTCTTACCAATCTTCCGATGGGTCAGAGGACACATCCCCCAAACCAGAGAATAAAACCCGCCATCAATGATCAATCATGCCTGCCCGTCTTCCGCATCCTCCACGGACAGGGCACTCCCAGGCACAGGACTTGCCAGGTGTTTTCCATACGTCCCTCCGCGTGCCCTGCGACAAAGGATTCGTCCGGGCAGATTGAGTTCTCGGGAACGCCCTTCGCTTAGTGAAAATACGTCGATTGCGCTGATTGACCGGATAATCAATTCCATTTCAGTTATTTTCAAAAGTCAGCAGAGCCAGCAGTCAGAGAGAAGAGGCGAGATGACGCTGGACGAGAAACAAAACGAAAGCGTGAGAACAGCAGGGAACAGAGAAAAAAAACCACGTCTACGGATAGAAGGACAGAGGAGGAAAGCCTATTTTGTTGTACTCTCTCCCCTGAGACATTGCTTCCAGATTACATTCAATTTTTACTTTCTGTTCCTTATTAGCAAATAAATCTTTCCTTTGTGCTCAATGAAGCAGAGGATGCAAGTTTGTTTACACTATTAAATTTGTTATTGATTCCTTTTCTTCCCTTCCCTGTTACTTCCCTGACTAATGCCTAGACAAAATGGAATTAGTAACATAACATTTTACTCTTAAAATATTGTTATTAGTGTGTGTGTGTCAGGACCCCCAAATATTCCCCCCACTGCATTCATTATACATTATATTCAACAGTATATATAGTAGTTTAATGTAATAATGTCACTGAAACTCAGTAAACTTTATTCTTTTTCCCTCACGCATTCTCCACATGCTCGCATTCTCCTGCCTCTCTACGCTATTGATGCACTATACGCCTGAAATAAACCATCTAAAATACTTTGAATTATCTTTTTCCACAACTAAATGTGAGTCTGATGATTTAAATGGTGGTGTTTGCGCTCACTTTCCCAGGTTGTTGTGCCAGTCCGCTCCATAGCCCATAGGGTGCTTTGGCTATGTGTGGTGGCCTTCTTCATCCTTTGTGAACACTGCCTCACTGTGGCTCTGGAAGACCTGCAATATGCTAGGATAGTCTGGAAAGACTGAGACCATAGACCTTTGATTCAGGTTGTTTAACCTGTATTGTTTTGAATTATTGATGAAGTTTTGCAGCTACTTCTTGCTCCTGCTTCAAGAACCACTGCCCAGGAGCTGTTCTTTGGCCTTGTGTTTTCTGACAACCATGCAACCAATGTTCATGCAACCATTATTCCCTCTAATTTCTTTTCTCGCTGATAACAAAACTACTCTGTTGAGATTTTTGGTCACTTTGGGCAAGAATCCTTCTTTATGCAGACCTGTACGATTGATACGTAAGCATACACACAAAAGGTAGTTTCATCCTTGTTAGGTTTTGCCCCTTAGGTGCCTCATCCCAGTTTTCTGCAGTGGCAATTGAATGAACAAATACCTCAGCGCTGAGGAGAAGTGTAAGCATCTCACTTTATTTGATGTGGGATTGGTAGTTATATCTATGAATACTAAGGGCGTAGAAAGGGTTTAACCAATGAGAGGAAATTTCCTATATAGCTCAGGGTATAGGAATGGCAGTCACATATAGAAGTCCAAATAATGAACACTATCTTGTCCCACCATCCAGGAGCTCTCTTTGGAAATCTGTGAAGACCCTTAGGAAACCTGTTCCTTACGAGGATGGTCCCCTTGTATATTAAACACATAGGAACATAGAGCATACAGCTTCCACACACAGGGAAAACCTTCTGTCCATTTTCTTTCAATGCTAGAGACCAGCAGCAAAATCTATCAATCATGCAGATATCCTCTTTCTTTCACGTGCCATTTCTATTTTATTTAACCCATGATTTTACTATTTTTAAAGCAGTTAATTCCAGAAGTCACTAAATTAAGCACATTTTAATTTGACTGAGATGTTTACATGAGATGTTCACATGTTCCTTGTATGTTCAGGGAACATGTGAACTCTTTATCGTTATCTAAACATCCCTGAAACCCCGACCACACACCGTCTGTTTTGGCTTTGGCGTGTGTTGCAGAAGTGTTGTGAGTTTGCAATTTATTCCACCTGTGATTCAAGGCTGAATTTATAACCCGTTACTCAGTCTGAGTCACATGATCCTTCAGAAACCATTCCAATATAATGATTTTGGGTGCTCATTATTATTATCAATGTTTTTACCATGTATCGGCAAATTCCATCCAAGGCCCGGAGCAGGAGCTTGGCCCCTATAGCCCACAGTGACAGGACAAAGCTTTTACGGTTGAAAGCGGCCGCTCTCACTCCCAGATGAGAGATGGCATGTCACTCCAAGTGGCCCCCTTACCACCCTCTCCTGGCTGGACTGGCCTGAGGAAGAAGCAGAGTGACTCATCATGAGGGAAAAGTAACTGACCCCAAAGACACTATGAGAACATACATATGAGAATCATTATCATCATGTGCAGAGTCTTGCCCCAGTATGGAGAAAGTCTCATTCTTGTGAGTGAAGGTCATCTTCCATCTTCCCTGAGACAGCATGGAGCTGAAGTAAGTACAACGTCTCCATTGCGATACTGCAGCCCTTTGATATGTCCCCACTGCAACTTGCTGTTTTAATAGGAAAAACACATGTAAATGAGAACCTATGTATGATGATGGTTGAAACTTAAATCGTACATGCATGCCAAACTTCGCTGTAACAGATCTGCATGAATCCGTTTTAGCCTACAAATCCAGTCAGTAATGAAGACAGAGTAAAACTTACATTCTCATTTTCAGTAGGCAGAAAGTGTGCGGTGGTGTCAAGATCTTGGATAGCACTGGTTGATGAAAGCCTCCAGTCCACTTTACCTGTCTCGAGACTGTATTCTGAAGTTTTCGCTCCATTCAATTTGTATAAGTTTCAATGACCAACAACTTCAGCATTGTGGCTCCATAACAAATAAACCACACATGCATGTGGATGCACTTCCACAAATATGCATACTAAATAAAAAAGTACTAACAGCAGCAGCACATTTCAGATAATATTCTGGACATCTGAGATCAGATGCCATATTCTACCATATACCATCTTATTTGGACATGGGTAGAATGATCTGATATGTATTGAAGAAGAAATAGTTTCATATTAGAGGATTAGATTCATTTTAAGATTTGAGAGAAATGTGTTTAAATCATCACAAAATAATACCACAATGCAGCAGATCTTAACGGTTTTACAAATAGGCTTCCAGTTTCATACATGTCAAATACTGATTTCTTATTTTTTTCTTTTTGATTATAAAAGTAGAAACATCCTCTAGTCCCATTCTTTTAACATGTGTTTTGTGGGACTGTGCATTAACTGCCCCTGGCAAATAGGGTCTCCACGTGTCCTTGTTAGTCACTGTTATTGTCTGGGCGGCTGATTTCACTGTCCAAACTCTTGGCACGTTCTCCACACATCCAGTCTTCGGGGCAGATTTCTGAGAGCCTTTGCTATATGGCCACCTGTCAGCAGCGGATTCCAGTCAAACAAGCGCTAATCACTCCATATCTAAAGAATCAGTGTGTAGCGAGATCTGCTTGAGGAAATGGTGCGAGATTCTTGCATGCGATCTAATCGTGTGCGATCAAACGGCATGCATAAAGTGGCTGAGAAGAGGAGACTGAGTATTACTGGTTGATTATACTTGGATTATAGCAATTATTAATATCAGGGCTTGATTCCGGCTTTTGAGGCTTTCTTTGATTCTAGGAGTGGAGTTCAGAGGCGGATAATTGTCCACCAACTATCTCAGCACAGCAACTCTTGGAGCAAGGCTTCTCTGGCCAGAAGAGTATCTTTCTTTTAATTTTGTAACAGAATTCGGTTCACCGTAAAAGGGACCTATGGGTGAGCAACTCCAGGCACAATCACGTGTGAATATCTGTATTTCAATAAATCAACAAACCAATAAACAGAGCATACACAAATTAGCTGAAAGCTTAGGAAGGAGAGGTAGGAAGAGAGAGAGAGAGAGAGAGAGAGAGAGAGAGAGACAAGAAGATTGGTGTTATTACCGACGCAACCTATTCAGAGCACAAGCAAGAAATCAGTCCAACTTATTGGTATAAGCTCAAGAACTTTATAACGACAATAAAGAGATGCTTACTAGAGTTTTACTTACGTGGCTGATGGCGGATTACCGTGCGTGTGGAGAATTCATGATCGGTCCGTGTGTTTGAATCTTTGCGAGGCGGATCCGTTTGGAATCCTGCAGTCCGTTCAAATTCAGTTCCTTTGTGTGGTAATGTCCTTTGGAAAAATGACGTTGACGATCGAAAAAATCAACGTCCGAATGAGCGAAGGGGTGAAAAGCAAGTGAATGGAAAAGCAGAGAAAGTGAGAGAAGAGTGAGTCTGAGAGAACAAGAAGCGGCAAGAAAGGAGCAGGAGAAAAATGAAAAACGAGGGCTAGCAGGCCTTTCTTAAAAGGCTTTAAATCCACGAACTTTATCACCTCTTTTTTTGTCAGAACAGCCAATCAAATGAAGGAACTCAGAAGTGCAGAAATCTCCCTTTGTCTTGGGTCTATATCATTAACATGTTTATAAGCTTTCTTGGGTATGCAGACTTTGGGGTTTTGGCACTTGAAAGAAAGAGTTTGGTGCATGTACTAATTTCCCGCGCCCCATAACGGTCTACAAATTGTGAGACAAGATTTGAGACCATATACGGGGAGTTTAACATGCGAATTAAAGGCTTGGTGAGGATTGACGAAAATTCTTCCTTAAGCATTCACTGGCTATAAGTTTTCTAACCTATCAAACACATCTAAATGGTTATAACAAAAAGCAACCATACATACAGGGAACATAGCACATCTAGAATGAAAAATAACTAAGTTAAAGGTCATATGGTTGATAGATTTTATATTTGAAATTTGGATGAAAACTTATTGGGATAAAGGGCCAGAGATGAAAGAATGAAAGAGAGAACTCTCTCTCAAACCCAAGATACAGCTAGGAAGAATCACAGGGCGTCTCCCACGTATGAATAATATTGTTTTCATGCTGAAGGTTCAAAGCTTCCCTTGACTAATAGATTATATCCGCATGATTTCAACCACAACAGAAGTTTTTCCGTTTGTGTAAAATTTCCTGATGGATTAAAAATCACTCCATTGAGTGTGACAGAAGCAGTGGTAATTTGTAAGATCTGCTGAATCCTTCTGAAACACCACACCAATTTTGTGGCAGTACGAAAGCAGTTGCGCAGCCTACAGTCAACTGGTGGGCGAGATTGTCCTTTATCTTGAGCTAAAACGCTGCCATGCAGAAATTACGGAGGAGGAGAAATGATTGGGAGGTGGTTGTTTGACCCCCCCATATGGTACACACTTCCACACGTGCGGCGTAATTTCTACAGGGAAGATGTAAACCCAACAGTTTGTCCACAAACTTGATCCTGTGCTTTTATTTACTGATTCTGATTGTTGATGAAGCTGAGGCTGACTGGGTATGGGCCAGCTTCAGGTAAACTCAAAAGAGAATTTACAAGCAATTGACTGCTTTTTGCCTTTGAAAGTTTTCTTCTACTTCATGACAAGACATTTCACATGCAGCCAATGTAAACAGAGAAACTGGAGAAAGCCTGTTGCGTTCTTTAACGAATTTGAACATGCTTGAATTTGGAGGAATCTGCGATTCCAATTGATCAAGAGTATCCGTTGTTCTTAAATACGTTCCTAAATAATATAGACAAGGACACTTTGCAGATTAATTCACATAACTACTCCAAAATATTACCAATTTCTGTTTGTGAATTTGGGACAGTAGCTTGCGTGAGCTTTCCTCCGGCTGGAGCTTTTGATGTCTCTCAGGGGCAAGAACTCCTGCAGTAGCTTGAAGCTAATGTGGTGCCAAATCATGGCCATAACCGGTCTGGAAATGTGAGATGCTGTTTTATTGTAGCAAACAGACCATTTCAAAGAACTGCTTAGGAGAAAAAAAGAGTGGGACTTAGAAACAACGAAGAGGTCAGAAAGGCAGAGAAAAGAATATGGCTTTAAGCCAAGGCCAATAAGCCCCTGCTCCAAAGACTGACAAACAAAATCCAGTCTACTCCCATTTCACCAGCACAATGTAGCTCAGCTCCAGTTCATAATCCTTCTGTTGTTTGATAATTTTTCACTGATTTCTTTAAGTTATTGTCCAGATATGATAAACTGTTTTGCCATTTATTGAGTTAAAAATGTTGACCATGAAACCTGTGTCTTTCTCATTGACGATGATTGCAACCATCTCATCTGTATCTTCACTTGTTTACTGAAGAAGGCTTGATTACAGGAAAACATGTAGACTCAATTGAGAATCTAGCGGTGTATGCCTACAAATATGCGAAAGTAACGCAATGATTCGGTTACTTCTAAGCGATGTCCATCATTGTTTGAAATACATGCTTTTGCCAGTGCCTGATGCATAAATTGGGTGATTAACTTCCACTTTGATACTGACTCTCTACAACATATTTTCCTGCAGCCTCTCTCTCACTGTTGATGCAGGAAATATGTCCTCGAGGACGGAGTCTGCAACTGAAATCAAGAGGAAATTGAGGCGTCCACCTTGCCCCACCCCAATTGTGGGCGGCCCATTGAGATGACACAGGATTCATTGATGTCCAGCCTGTGCTAAGCTAAGCACTGAACCAAACCTGTGTATCCCAGAAACAATACACCCCTCTCCTGAAAAAGAAAAGGTGGAGGTGTGCTATATTATTGATTGATGAACTACTGGCTCCAAGGCATCCTGGTGCACCTCATTCACCTTACCATGCCAGTCAATCCAATCCAATTAAAGCAAATGGTTCTTAGCGTTTAACTCAAGATTTGAGAAAGGTTATTGGAGTTAGTACTTACCCAACACTGTCTCCTATTGTACCTGATGTACAAACCATAATTAATTCTATTCCTTCTGTTTATTCATTCTTTACTGTTTTTTAGATATTTTCTGTAGTGCTTTTTCAGTATTCACCTGTTGATCATGAACTCGGCCATTGTTAAGCTTTTACCCTGGAAAATTCACAATTATGATGAACCACGCCTGCCACAGGTTCAGAAGATTCTCCCGACTGTTTTCTCTGCTGTAGTGCACATATGGCAGCTGAAAAGATGCCAAACTTCCTTTAAACACCTGTCTGTACCAAGCATCATGAAGATGACATCCTTATCCACAGTGCATCTGAGGACATGTGACACCTGCCCTCTAAAATTATCTGCAACTTGTTGTGAGAAGCTGGTTTCAAAGCGTCCTAGAGAGAAACTACAGTGGGTGCAGAGGAGGGTTAGACTACTGTGGACATGAACTGTCACAGAGACAGAAAGTGCTGTTGTTCTCTTCATTTGAGGTAAGAAAGCTATTACTACACCCCAGGCACACCCATCATACGGAAGCAAATGCAAAGCTTCCTGGGACTGAATTGGTTATTGCCGATCCTTAGGTGCCCAACTGTTCCATGTGTAATGAAATCCTGAGAGCTGCTACCTCTGGAGGACAAAGGGACATTGTGTGGACCTTTGAGATGGACCAAAGCATTCAGACATTTGAAATCCTCCATTACAAGACCTGCACCACTCGGACTCCCAAGATACACTCCAAGAGTTTCACCTGTCGTGCGTGCATGAGTGGAGAGCAACCGTGCACTAATCCTGCCCAGGAGCATTGTAGGTGCTTTCAGTCCCATAGCTTTGTTGTCTAAAACTCTTGATTCCAGTAGCCGGGGACTCCTGCTTCCAACTTCGATGCAATGTAACTGCTACAAGCGCTCATGGTGCCAAGATACTAGAAAAAAATTGTGTTAAATTGATAATTGCACCTCACTCATCAGGTAGAGAGTCATTGTAAGGCAATATTTCTGCTCAACGTATGACTATAACATGCTTGCTCTCTGGCTATGAGGCTATATTATTACTTCTTATGTCAATTTGATTCTAAAAACCAACTTCCTGACTATTCATGGCCCTACTATTACATTTGCACAGGTTGCTGGCATAGAGTGGTGCAGTGAGGACCATGATTGCCTGGCCAGAATCCAAATTTTACGACTGCCTGCAGGCCAGATGTTTGCATCTGTCCTGGAGGAGGGAAGGGAGTTTTATATTGACGGATCACCTGTTTCAAGCCAAGTGACCATCTGTTATTATGTGGATCCAGCTGTTGATGGTGGTGGTGCGTGTCGTGTGGTGGGCATGCTCTTTGCCACGCCTGAGTCAGCACTAAGTTGCAAAATTAGTTTACTTTAGGAAAGCAGTCCAGTTGGCACCGAATCAGTGTGCTAATATATACACTGACTCCCAAATATGCGCCTGCACATAGTCCATGATTTTGCTATAAATTGTGGGAAAAATTTTTAAACTTCCAGATGAAACCAATTGCCTCATTACAACGCATTGCGTAGGAAAGCCTCAGCATAACAGCTTAACTCATCAAAACTGGCTGTTGTCAAAGTAGCAGGACATGCGTCAGGAGAGACACAGATGAGGCAAAGGAAATGAATTTGTGGATGAAGTAGCAAAATGAGCAGCTAAAGAAGTGATATTAAGTCACATGTATAGCGAAAGAGAGTGCAGGTGTACCTATAATGGAATTCATCATTGACTGTGATTTGGACATTAAAAAATGTTACAAGCTAGCCCTCATGTGCGAGTGTATCATTGGGACAGACAATGAAGTAAAACCAGATCCAGTGGGAATTTTAGGGAGACAAGAGCAAGGTAGACTTGCACTACCACCATCTACAATTGGTGTTTATGCTATGTAGACATTATCACTTGGTGTATCATGTCCAAAAAGAAAGTGATACAGATGTTGAATCGATCTTCTGCTACATAGCAAATGTTCGAGAAAGAAATACTCTTTTGATATTGGATGCTTTATTTGGTGTGTGCTCAAACTATAAGCACAGAAACAACTAAATACGACTCTTTACCATACTGAGCTGCCATTACTTGCACAAATTGATTTTCTGCTTTTATGCCTCATGCCGGAAATAATATGGTATTTAAGCATGATTGTTGACGATTTTCTAGAAGTGGCCTGAAGCTTTTCCGTGTAAACAAAATGCACAGGCTTGTTGGTTAAGCTCTTACGAAAAACATTATACGCAGCGTTTCGGCATACCATCGGTCATAGGCCAGTGATAATTGAATTACGTTACCTTCCAGTCACACAATTGTTAACCAAGAAAGCTAACATTACCTGGAAGTTTCATATACCGTATAATCCCACAATCAAGTACAGACAGGTTGAAAAATTTGAGATCGCATCATCAGATCAGATTACTAAAGCGTGTATTGATACAGCAGGCAGAAAGTGGGTTGATTTGTTGCCTACCGTGTTGACAGAAATTAGAATGTCTGCTGTCAGCAGCAACAAAGATGTCCCCATTTATGAAATTCATATAGGTAGACCCTTCCACGACCCCATGGGTCAAGGTCGGCGCTGGTAATTTTCCACAGGTGACACGGAGGTGATCATCACGGATTATGTGGATTCCCTAGTCAAAACGTTTGAATGGCATCAATGGTGATGTGTCTCTCTCTCTCTTCTTCCTGCAGAAAACCACTCTCATCCTTTTGTTCCCGGGACAGCAGGTGCTGACAAAGTGTCTGAAGCCCACAAAGCTGCTGGGAGAGCTTGAATGTCAGGGGGCCCGCCACGGTGATTGCTGTAGTAGCTCAGAATTCTTTGACTGACTTCCAGCCAGAGTGGATCATGCCTGATGTCGACTTTAAACAGCTCCATCCCAAGAGAAGGTTCTGAATTACGTCGGCGGGAGCCAGTGAACCAAGGAAAGATCCGAAGGGAAGGTGAACCAAGACGATGCGGAGAGGAAAAGAAGAGTGCTAGAGATCTAGAACCAGCAATAATTATCATTGAAGCCATGATTGCTAAATTGATGTTTTGCCTGGTTGTGCTGACTGTCCATATTTATTCATCCATACAAGCTGCTGGTAACACTGGTAATGGAAGCAGGTACAGAAGGAAGAAGAACCACATACTTTACTTAGCCTTAATATAATGGTGGTGATTGGCCAACTTCACTGCAATATGAAGAGAAAAAACAAGTGACTATTATGTTTTCAAAAAATGCCACAAGAGCTTCTGGACCACATGTGAAAGTTAAGTCACATAATAACCGAGAAGATTTACGAATGCCCTCTTTTTGTTAGCCTTACTGGAATGATGGCTTCCAAGTAAAACACATGAGATGGAGTTGTGGAAAGGTAGAGGTCTGGGGATGCTTACAGCGCTAGAGAGTACTGAGCTAAAGTGACAACCATTAGTACTCTATTCCAGACTCACTATTGTGTATGGAAAGAAAGTGGAACAGTGAGACTGGGAGTCATTCCTAAAAGTAAATGTAATCAAACATATCATCATTGTGAGATAAATATGCATGTTGTATGTTATGGTGTCTTTGCATTATGGAAAGAAAGCTAATATGACTACAGGTGTTCTAGGAAACACCCGTCCTATATCTACTATGATTGCTTATGGATAGGGCACAATCCTTTTGTATCCAAGATGTATGTTATAGTCATTTGTGCACTACGACAGGTCAAAACTGCCATAGATATGCTCCTGCTTCACGGGAACTAGAGCTGTCAAAGATTGGTTTTGGCTGTGTGGACATAGAGTCTACACTATTCTATTAGAGAAGATTGGAGTGGAAGATGTGCTCTGGTAACTTTGGAAGAATATTCCATGATTATTAGAACACTGACCTCATGTTATGATAAAGCAAGAACAGAAAAAAACGCTCTCTCTGCCTCTGGCCGCGGACCTGCTGATTGGGCAGAGATAATCCCAGTACCAGTACAACGCCAGCTTTGGACTGGTACTCAAAGATTCTTTGAAAGCAATGATCAAGGGTGAGTGTTTCTAGTCTTCAGATTGGAAATAGAGGATTTCAAGATAACAGGTCAAATTTCATTCATCAATACTACAAGAACACATTGGCTGGTGTCAACACTGCAGGAACCTTGAGCTCCGTCCTAACTTACCTGCAAAACAGAGCTGGTCTTAGATCAGTTGAACAGTGTGAGGAGGGTGTGTGTTATAAGTGGAACACTCTTGTTGTACCTATATACACGAAAATAATTCGAGATGGTCATTTAATATCAGAGGGTTTAAAAAATATGACCGAGAGTATCAAAATTACAAGAGCTGAGAAGTTGATGGTAAATAATCAAAAGTGGGTTCTTATCATAGCTCACGGGATGGCAACAAATACTTGTATCTGCCTTAATTCCTATAAATGTAATTCTATTAAGTATCCTTTTATTATCCTGTTGTATTATTCACATTCATTAGGGCTTTTGTTAATCGTGCTTTATGTGAAGACCTTTGTATCTTCTCAATAACTTTTGATGAGATAGAACTGTCAAGTGTTAATTTTGTGAAGGAAAATGAAAGAAAGATGAAGAAATATTTGCTGAAAAGATAACTGTGAATGATGAGTAAAGAAAGTAATTATATGTCTGTACAAGAAAGTAATGCTGAAGAGATTTGGGTGTGGCAATTTTATTATTGCCAAAAGGGTGCAAATGATAGATTTATATGTTGGTCTCAACAGTATTTGAAAGAAATGGGACAGAAGGTTTTCTCTGTATGTGGAAGCTGTATTCTCTACTGTTCCTATGTTTAACATATGGGACCAGTCCCTATAAGGAATGGGTTTTCTACTGGGGTTTCTGTTGTTGATATTGAGAAGGGTCTTCAGGGCTCAAGGAGAGCCTGGATGGTGGACAGGAGAGTACCATATTTGAAGACTTGTTTCTCTGTGCATCATCATTCCCTATAACACAGGATATGTGATGTACTCTCTCTCTCATTAGTTCAAACCTTTTCTACACCCACTTTTATTCTTTGTATATAACTATCAAATCCTACATCAATTAACAGTGAGATGTTTACACTCTCCTCAGTAGCTGAGTGTCTGTTCATTCAGTGCCAATGCAAAAAACTGGGATGAGCAGTATGAAAGGGGCAAAAACCCTAACAGAAAGTCTTTGAGATTGTTTAAATATATATTCCAAATCCACCTAAAGCAATCACATTAAATGTGTCCAAAGAACCAACTGGTGAATTCCCAAGCCTCTCCCTTGCGAGACCTCTAGTGAATTCACACACATGATTTGCATGTTTGATTAAATAATTTCACCAGATGCACGCTAATCTGCATTCAAAGACATGTTTGGAGCCTGGTCTCCATTTTAGCCTGAGAAACTACTGCAATGACTAAAAAAGCATGGCAAAAATAGTCCATAATTATTACATAAATATTAAAAATGCCATCAAATCATCTCAAAATACAA
Organism: Paracanthobrama guichenoti; assembly: GCA_018749465.1. Classification (NCBI taxonomy): domain Eukaryota; kingdom Metazoa; phylum Chordata; class Actinopteri; order Cypriniformes; family Gobionidae; genus Paracanthobrama; species Paracanthobrama guichenoti. Next base: position 44,981,366 of record CM031945.1, read on the forward strand.
AATAAAAATATTATTGATGGAAACATAAATGGCATTGGTGGTTTGCTGGGATGGGAGAAGTTTCAGTTTTAGGTGTCCCGTCGGGAGAAGATAACCAAGGGAATCCCCAGATGGTAGAGAACTCTGAGAGACTGGCTGTCAGTTGATTTCCCCACAGCCTATTCTGTTTGCAGCTGACAGGAAATAGAGAGGCTGCAGCAGAGATGCTGACTTTCACCATGTGATGCCACATCCTCGCTAGTTTCATTCATTTCCATTCATTTGTATAAGCAGCAACAAGGAGCTAAAATATCATATTCTGTTAATGGTACCTGTGACCTCTCATCTCAGCGATTGAGTTTCGCGCTGTCTTCAGGAGTGGGCGTAGAATGTATGTCTGAATACGAAATCGAAATGATTCACGAAGAACCGGTTCTTTTCGAACTCTTCTGATTCATCTGGCTCATACCTTTGTCAGTTTGTTGTTTAAGTAATATCATTTTAATACCAATTGTATACATTACTTATTTTGTATTATTTTAAATCATTTAATACATTCATAATTATTGACAATATAATGCATTATGGTAAAATGATTCATGAGAATATATAATCCACTAACTATTCTCTGGACATTATAAAAAACACTTGTAATTGATAATATTGTTTGTATGAGTTGTGTGACTATTTCTTTTTAGTACTCATCACCATCTTTTTGTAAATGTTCTGAAATAAAAAATGCCCAACTTGTTGTATGTACAAAAGTGGTAATAAATCAACGGCTGCACAAAAGTTGCACTGTCAAATATTTAAACATGATGATTTTATGTAAAGAAGAGTATGTATAGAAACATAAAGAAACAAAACGGGACTTGAGAAGGTAAGGATTTATGGATACTATAAATGTTTTCCCATTTATAAACCCGATTCCAAAAAAAGTTGGGACATTGTACAACTGGTGAATAAAAGGAATGCAATAATTTACAAATCTCTTAAACTTATATTTTATTCACAATGGACTACTAGATATACATATCAAATGTTAAGTGAGACATTTGAGAAATATCACAAAACAATACATTTAAACTTACGAAGGCATATCCAAACATTAACCAAAAATTAAAATGATAATCACATTTTGCATAAATATTTAATCTGAAGAAGAATTACTACGCCCACTCTAACAGTATTGGTCCTCCAAATAGGGGAAACAAGTGACCCAATTTCAAAGGGCATTCTTGGGCGCTTGTTTGTGTAGGTTGTTCTTCTGTTTCCAGTCCTTATGGTAGGTGTGGCATGGCAGGCAAGAGTAAAAAGATAGTTTGAGACGAAGAAATACTTTCATGAGTCTTGAATACATGTTTCGTTAGTTTTCAACACTGCTGGGGATTATGTCTCGGCTGTGGCAGGAATTTGTCTCGGGATTTCCCGGAAGAGCTGGAGGAAATGGCTAGCTGGAGAGGGAATGCAGGCGTCTCTGCCCAGACTGTCATGCAGCCCTGCGACCAGCTTTGGATAAGCGGAAGATGATGGATGGATGGATGATACTGGGTAATGATCTGAGATGATATTGCTTTGCTGCAGAATTTTCAGCGATATCAACATTTATTCCATGCTGACAATATTGGAATGTAATGTATGATTACGGCGATGGTGGGTCTGGCTTGCGTGTTGGATGTATTGTATTCTCCCTCTGACACCACCGGTGCGATCTGAGCGCGAAGATCCACGGGCATCAGTATGATTTTCGGCCTTACGACCACTTCGCTGAGATTGTTCCAGATTCTCTGAATCTTTGGATGATATTATGCAGTGGAGATGGTGAATTTCAAACTACTTTGCAGTTTTTCTCTTGAAACTCCTTTCTGATATTCACTCCGTCATTTACACAGCCTGCCAGCATTGCAGAATTGTTGATCCTCTGTTATCTTGACTTCTGAGAGGCACTGCCACTCTGAGGCTCTTTACATACCCAATTATGTTGCCAATTGACCCCTAATAAGGTTGCCAATTGGTCCTCCAGCTGTTCCTTATAGCATGTATTACATGTAACCTTGGCCCAGCCAGTAGTTGCTGTGCTGAGTAAGCCTCACTCCTCTGATCTCCAAAGAGGCAGCTCTAAAGCGATTGTGCATTAGGGGTTGCAGCCTTTGTACCTCATTATTAGAGCGTCTAACTCTCATGCCGGCGGACCAGTTCGAAGTCCAGCTTAATGCGAACAACGATTTGAACAAGTCATGTACATACATTTAACTTTTCAGCCCTGTTATTGCTGCCTGTCCCAACTTTTTAGAATGTGTAGCTCTCGCAGATAAATCCGATAGAGACAATATTTGGCATGACATTTCCAAATGTCTCACTTTCAACATTTTGATATGTTATCTATATTCTACTGTGACATGAAATGTGAGTTTTATGAGAGATTTGTAAATTACTGCATTCCCTTTTTATTCACAGTTTGCAGTGTCCCAACTTTTTTTGGAATGGGTTTGTACGTGGGGAGGAAAATTCCAAATCTAATGCTGCACAAGGCAACAATACATCAAAATGAGTGTTGTTTCTAATCTTTGACATGTCCAAGACTGCTGATACGATAAAAGTAAATCAGTCCACAATCACATTTTATATTGAAATTGTCATTTTTGTGTGTTTTCCCAAATCAGTGACATCATTTATGGTAATAATTTAATTTGGTAATTAAAGAAGTTAGAATCAGAATTTTTTTTTTTAAACACATTTAATAGTTTTGATCAGGACTCTGGGCTGATTAATAGTTTTATGCAAAAAACTTAAAAAAAATATATATATTTATCTGACACATTTTTACAACAGGTTAAAGTAGTTATTGTTTCAAATACAAACATAACGAAAGGGTGAGTGAATTTACTTTTAGTAGTGTGGTGGAGTTTTGAAAATTTTCGGCATTTCCCAAAAATATTAATCGAAATAATATATGGATCTTAAATCCATTCCATTGTTTCTGAAACACGGAGAAAGTTATGGCCAAATTAAGACTCAAATCATTACAGTGGATGGCTGTCACAACAACACCTAGGGTTATTTGTTCATGGTTTTGAAACAATCATAGACTCTGTTGTCCTCTGACTCAGAGATTATCTGGGCTATGCAACCATGGAAGATGGCGCTCTACATGAGTCCCCTCTTCAGAGATGAGTTATGTCTTGATCCACGCTTCCATTTCTCAACGAGGTTTGCAAAGTGCAATGGTGTGGACGCGACAAGTGTGGATAGCAAAACAACAATGCCATTACCAGTTTTATACTTGCATGTCCAATACTGTGGTGGCACTGATCGTGTTGGTATGTTGTTTATACAATATTCTTTAATTGCAACTATCATACATTCATAAACTTTGTTATTAGGCAGCATATATACCTAGTTTTGTGCTTTTAGATTGCTGTGATGATGATGAGCAGCCAGTATGACACTGTATCACCAACTTCTATACTACCTTGCTCAGTCCTCAAAAAGTTATCAAATGTTATACCTCACTTTGTCTGTATTTTCCTTGTATAGATCTGGGCCACGTATTCACGACTTGCCACTAAGTACTCCTTAATGAAGTAAAGTTCTGGCTCAGGGGTTTTTCTCTTGAAACCATTCCTAAGCTCTCTTCAAGTTACTTTTACCAGGAATGAGAGGAGTCTTCAGCCGAGAGGATGATGTCATCACACTTACTGCTATGACTACGGTGATTTGGCTGATGGAGAGGTCTCCAGTCAAAGTGATTTAATCATAAACAGAACAGGTGATGTTTCTAGATTTGGGCTGATTTTAGCTATGAATACTCTTGGAAGGCAAACATTTAGAGTCCTAGTTATTACTGACATACCCATTATTTTCAGGTTTCACCAAATCTGCAGATTCAGCAGCTTCTGCCCAGCCTGGATATTTATATGGCTTTAGAACTGTCGTTTCTGCTGTGCTTTGCTTTACATGCCAATAATTATATGGGCTGAGTGGTGATACATCATTTAATCAATCACAAATTGCCTAAGCTTTTGCCTGCATGTGTATTCATTGTTTGTTTTTTCTTGATGTGTGGGATTGGGATGATTTCCATCTGTTGGAATATATCTTACAATTGCCCATTCATGCACAGGTATATGTGGCGATGGGTCATGTTGATGATTTTTTGGTATTTCATTGCCAATCATTTTTACGCGGGTAAACCTAGTAGCTGTGTTGGTGTAGTGATAACTAGAATATGACGTGGTTAAATTCTCAGTGCATTACAGGCGTTTGATCGAACAGTCTACATCTGCCACACCTGAACACCACAACCAAAGCTCAGACCTCAATGGTAGAGTATTTTAATCAATGCATGTAAACACACAATATCTGGTTGACTAATGTTTCTTTTACAGTCAGATGACATACTGAGGATGGTAGCGGCAGGTGAATGACAAGTTTCAACATCTGTGTCCATGAACTTCTTTCAAAGACTGCAATGTCTGATGTCAGCGTCGAGAAAGGGACCCTGTAGCGCGTGTATAACGTTTTGGAAGCAGGTGTTGATTCAGGTGCCGTCCAGAAGGAGAGTCCAGTTTCTCTGTAAGGATTTTTGTATTCACATTAAATCAATAAATAACATCAATTGTTGGGTGAGTTGTGAGCATGGGCAGCCTTTGAGATGCACTGACTGAGGACTTGAGAATCTAGCGTTATGGTGAGGATGATTGTATGGCTAGGCTGTGAGGATCAACTGTCTTCCATTATAAATGGAGGAGAGGGAATACTTTTAAAAAACGCTTTGTTTCAACCACAGTGGTAGTGAGTGTTACTCCTCAGGTAGTTGTATAAATTCAGGTGTAACAAACTAAATGACCAGACAATCCAGTAATCAGCCCCTGCGCTCTGTTTTTGTGATGTGTAGAAATCATTGTAAGAGTGTGCTGGCTTTAGAAAGCTTTTTATTTATAACCTTTTTTGTACATAGCCTAAGGATTGTGGAGACACATAATGTTCAATTTCTCCATTAATATGTTATCTAATCAACCAATCACATGGCGGTTAGCTGTGCATTTAGAGGGTGTGGGTCCAAGACCAGTCTCCCTGAACTCTAAGCGATGTCAGAATGGAAAAAGGTGATTTAAACAATTTTTAGCGTAGCATGGTTATTTGGTGCCAGATGCAGCCGGTCTAGGTATTTCTGCAATCTGCTCAGTTACTGCAGGATTTCCACCTTCGCCATTTTCTAGGGTTTACAAAGAATGGGTGTGAAAGGAAAAACATCAGTATCGGCAGTCTTGTGGGTGAAAATGCCTTGTTGATGCTAGAGGTCAGAGGAGAATGGGCGGCTGATTCAAGCTGATAGAGACAACTTTGACTGAAATAACCACTCGTTACAACCAAGGTATACAACAAAGCATTTGTGAAGCCACCTTACATGCACAACCTTGGCGGATAGGCTACAACAGCAAGACCCACGGGTACCCCTCATCTCCACTACAAATGGGAAAAAGAGGCTACAGTTTGCACAACTGTCAATTTTTGGTGAGCAGAAGACTGGAAAAATGTTGCCTGAGTCTGATGGAGTCTTGATTTCTGTTGAGACATTCAGATGGTAGAAAGTCAGGGAATTTGGCGTAAACAGAATGAGACCATGGATCCATCATGCCTTGTTACCACTTGTGCAGGCTGGTGGTGGTGGTGTAATAATTGTGGGGATGTTTTCTTAGCACACTTTAGGCCCCTTGAGGTGCCCAGCTGGAGCATGATTGTCTGCGAGCTACTGAGCATTGTTTCATGACCATGTCCATCATTTATGACCTACATATGCCCCATTCTCCTGATGACTACTTCCAACAGAGATAATGCCATGTCATAAGCTCAAATCATTTCAAATTGGTTTCTTGAACATGACATTGAGTTCACTGTACTAAAATGGCCCCCAGTCACAGATCTCATTATTAGGCATCTTTTGGGATGTGGGTGGAAACAGAGGCTTACGTGCTGCCTGGATGTGCATGCTAAATATCCATCAACTGCAGATGTATCCCTATCCAATGTGCTAGACCAACATGTTTCTAAAAAGTGCTTTTCAGCACCTTGTTGAATCAATACGTGAGTGAGGAAGCAGTTCATGCAAGGCGAGAGGGGTCAGACACAGTATTAACATGGTGTTCTAATGATCCTTTATAATTGAGTGTGCTGGTGATGAGTAAGTTATATTTAACAGTCAGTTGGTACTATTTACCTAGTCGCGTTGGTTTTGTTGACGGAAGAAACAATGGTGCTACTCAGGTGCTGACAATCACTCACCAGAAAAGCAGTGCTTCACAACCCCTACAAATATAGTCCCCAGTATGTCGATTTGCGCAAGATGGCTCAAGTCTCGTAACAGCCTGTGTTTGCTTTGCCTTTGTGACTATACATCACAACATGTAAATAGCGATGTTGCCATTATGTTGTCACTTGCGAGCATTGGCTAGCTGGAGCGCTAGTACTACATCAGTCTTTTGTCTTTCTGTTCAGACTACGCGGTGGGTGCGTCGAACAGGTTATGAAATGCGCGGAGTAGCGCATGTATGGACTTATCTAACTCTGGGGATACGGTGAATAAGCCAGAGTCCCAAAAGGTCAGCGTGTTCCTTTAGTAAACATGTGCCAGTGTGTCTCCAGGACAGGATGTCTTGCATTTCCTGCGGTTGTACCATTCTGTATATAACTTTCGCGTAACGACTTAAACAAACTCTTGAATCTTGGTCTCTTCAATGTTTCTACAAATAGCGTGCAACGGCTGCATGCGTACGTTTTAACTAATATAATATTTTTGTTATCTACGTCTTTTTGTGAATGCATCATTGCTTCCGTCTTGAGAGCGAATCCTGTGGCGACGCTGTGGCATTGAAGAATGTCCCGCAAGGACGCGTAATGATAGCGTGGATACTCAGAGACAGGATGTCTTCATCTTCACTGAAGCGGGTCTGCAACTGTATGTGCTGCTGTTGTCACGTGTTTTGTAGAATGCATCATTGTCACTTTCTTTCTTGACTGAAGTCTGGGTGCTTGGCTGAAAGAGATGGTGAGTTGGAGTGAGTCTAACTAATCTCGTCTCTAACAAAGGCGGGTTTACTTCACTTTCAGCGTCTTTAAACTCTGAGGCTGCCGACTAAGAGAGTCATATTTCAAGCCATGATGAGCTAATCATGTTTATAATCATTGATTTGCCTGGAATATTCTCAAACCACGCTTTGATCTTAAAGTGAATTAAAGAGAAGAGCAATGTGCTACAGCGTGTCTCTAAGATAT
>CM031945.1:45054878-45067187 GCA_018749465.1 Paracanthobrama guichenoti
TGCAGTAAACCAGGAGCGACTGTAAAAGTCATGTAAGTTCAATAGTTAAAAACATCTGGAAACCTAAAGAGCATTCAGGTCTAAAAACATCTGCACTCTGAAATCCGGTCAAACTCGGCAGAGGACTCTTCGAGCGAGAAGCAAAGCATCAGGAGACTGGAGTCAGAGGGAAGACATGAGCGGCAGAAAGCAGCGCCAGGTTAAGATCAGCGGTCCTGTTTACAGGAGACAAACCTTGCACTAAATCCTCAGGGAAGAGATAGCGTCCGTCTGTGGTCACTGCTCGCTCTGGAAGAACAGACGTGACATCACACATCTAATGACATCACTCACACACTCTACACCAGCTGACGCTGTGTGGGACGATGACGTCACACATAACTCAATTAATCATCAGTGAAGACAAACTAAAATTTCAGTTTCTCCCAGTTACAAAAAAGGAAGTGACATCATCTGGGCCTTTTCTACAGCATGAGTGCAGTGTTTTACATGCTGTACATCGCAGTTATTAAAGTTATTGTGAGAAATGTATTCTATTGTACTTTTATCAATAACTACAATTTGATCCAAAATCAACAGCATCTCTTGCATTTTTCAACTTCATTTAAAATTAATTTAATTTTCAAATTATTTAATTTTGATATTTATTTATAGTGTTTATTCACAAATAATTTCACAAAACCAGGTTTTAAAATTAGCTTTGCTTGCATTTTTCAACTTTTTTCGCATAATTTCGATGTTTCTTTAATGTTTGTTACTAGGAAATACAAATTCTCTCACAAAATCCGTTTAGATATGTCCCAAATATTGCTAATAATTCACAGGTCATGCATTAAGTTGATTTAACTGCAGTGAATAACAGAACCTCACCACGACACTTATGGTTATTATATTGATGTGATATTGACTCACCATGATTGACAGCGAAGCGCAGTTTCTGAATGACGGCAAGATTCCCACTGACTCTGTAAATGCCATCAGTCTCCAACCCTGAACACACACACACACACACACACACACACACACACACACACACACACACACACACACACACATTATTTCCAAGAATACAGCAGCGTTCCTACAGAACACGAGTACAGCAGAGACTCTTTTTAACCTGTGATCTTCTATGACTGGTTAAGATCAGAGGATAAGGATAAAATTATTTTGATTCAGAACAATCTGCTAATGAATCATGCTGACCAATTCAAGACGGATTCGCTCACAAATCGAGCATCATTATGACTCTCAATCATGTTTCACTCCACACAAAAAATTTGTTCAGCATAATTAGGAAAATGCATATTCATCATTACAGTAAATTCCATGACTTTTTAAGATTTAATTTCATGGCTTTCCAGGCTTTTAAAGTCACCATGAAATCAATTCTTATTTTTAACGTAGTTGCAGAGTTTATTGTAAATTATTTATCGTTATTGTGTTAATAATCTTGAGTCAGAATAACTTCATCTCTTCTGATGACGAGGGCGGGGCCACTTGTCACCCCCATGAGATCCACCAATAGCAAACCACAACCATCCAATCAGTTCCCCACAGACACAATCAAGCCCCGCCCTACATTCAGCCCTACAGGAACTTCTTGTTCCTGAAGCATTTCTGATATATATACGGCAAGAAGAAAAGACGAGTGTAACTTTAAGATTCCCAGGCTTTTCCCTGTTGAAGTGTTAAATGAGTAATTTCACCTCTCCTCTCCACGGCCTCGGTGCATTTCCTGACGAACTGAGGAACGGTGCATTTCTCCCTCTCACACAGCAGCTCCAGCCCGCAGCCGAACACCTGATCTGAAGCACAAACACCGGCGAGAGTGAGTGAAGGGCGCTTTCAAAGCACTGACGGCAAAATGAGTCAATGGGCCTTATTTTAACGATCTGAGGCATCTGAAGCTCCCGGCGCAGGTGCACTTAGGGCGTCCGAATCCACTTCTGCTAGTTTAACAATGGGAAAAACGGTCCGCGCTCCTGGCGCATGATCCAAAAGGGTTGTCCCTCGTCTCTTAATGAGTCATGGGTGTGTTTTTGGCTTAACGCGCAATAAACCAATCAGAGTCTCATCTCCCTTTCCCTTTAAAAGCCATTGCGCTCGCGCCATGAGCGGATTCACTATTTACGTGAGGAATATAGACACCCTCAACCTGAAGAGTCCGTTTAAATACATGCGCCACGACTGGTTAAATAAGAAGCCAATTTAATTCGTCATCACTGCAAATAGGTAATTCTGAGACATGCAATGACTATCCATTATGACATGTAGGCATTTTTATCTTTATGAACACAATAATAATCTTTTACATCGTGATCCTTTTATTTTTAATATTTGGCGTGTGTGTGCTTCTGCGCGTCCCTGTGTGTGTAATAATCAGTGTGTGTGTGTGTGTTGTGCACCGCCTATAGGCTCATATCACTAACACACCCTTTAAATAACACACAAATACTGCACTATTGACTTTAGAGCAGGTTTGTGTTGGTCAATGGTCAGTGGTTTTCAGTTCCTCACAATAGCAAAGCTCCAACAATGCTCCTGAACACACCTGGTGTTCAGACCAGACGCCCATGGGTGAACAGATGCGCCAGTGCATTTGAGATTTAAACACTGTGGAGCTGGACGTGAACATGAGAACTGCGCCCGGCTGACACTAGCAGAACACACTTGCGTCGCATCTGACGTCACATTGCGCTGGGTGTGTGATAGAGCCCTTTAACTCTTTCCCCACCATGGATAAAAATTTCAGACTTTCCATGTTTTCACTGTTTTACGTTAGGGGGTGCTACGACGTTATGAATCTTCTGATAAAAAGACATGTAAAGAAGAAGCAGAAACAAGCAATATCATATGCAAGCAGATTTATATGTAAAATAACACAATCATAAATATTAACTCTTGCCCCGCCAATGTTTTTTTTTTTTTTTTTTTAAGACAACGATTTTGATCATTTTCAATTTCATTTTCAAAAACTTCATGGCACCCAGAATATTTTGTTGTATGAATATCTGAACATGCAATATATCAAAAGAAAGAACAGAGCCTCTGCTTTTAAACAGAAAAACCTTTATTAACACTTGAATGTGGGAAAGCAACATTTTGAGCAAAAAGCTGAGAAAATGCATGTTTTGATGAGGAGATTCAATCCTCTTTCAGAAGAAAGCCAGAAAAATTTGCCAATGGCAGGTAAACAGCATATAAATCTAAATCAAAACTATCTAATGTTACTGAATGATATGTCGACCCAGGACGAGCTCTAGGACTGTGAAGCTTTGGAGGTGTTGATGGACTCGATCTACTCCTCGAGTGTCGACTCCATCTGTGTTTGATCATCGCTCTGAATCTCCATCCGGATGTAGTCTTTGACAAAACTGTGATTTTCTCAGCTTTTTGCTCAAAATGTTGCTTTATTAATGAAACTTACCCATATTCAAGTGTTGATAAAAAAATGAATGCATGAAGCTAGAATAAAACATTTTTTGTTGTTGTTTAAAAGCAGAGGCTCTGTTCTTTCTTTTGATATATTGCACGTTCAGATAGTCATACAACAAAATATTCTGGAGGCCATGAAACTTTTGTCAAGGCTCGAAATTGCAGCCATTTTGGTCACATATGCTCCCGAAATTGAATTTGTGCGAACTCAAAATCTATTTGGGAGCATTTGTGTGAGTACAAATAATTGTTGCAACCTTTTTTCTAGACATGCACCGGTCAACCAAAATCGGAAAAGGCGCCCCGTTTTTAGTTTCATTTTGGCTGATCTCTATTCCGGACTTGCAACTGCATTGCAATCATTTCCTGAAATGCAGGGTGAGCACTATGGGGGAGCTAGGGGGAGCTCGGCTCCCCTTAATAAGACATGGGCTCCCCTGACGTGATTTGTAAACTTTTGGAGGGTCTCAAGAAATATTGACAATGTGTTATTTTGACGTGAAATTTCAGTCTTGTGTAATGTGATCATCGTGCATTATTATGTGTAAAATTGCAAAAATATCATTCATTCATGCATGACGGCGATTTAAACCTAATTTACTTCAATAAAGATAACTATACATGCTGTTCTTGTCATCAAGGTGTGGTGGCGCTGCGGTGCAAATTCCACTCATGTTTAGTACATATTAACGCAAAGATTCATAGAATAAATATAAACGAATATCCACTTCTTGGATTTCTGGACGAACAGCAAAGGAAGTTAAGGCATGTTATTCCCAATTATGTGTTGTGGCTGGGTTGTTATAGGTCTGCGTGACTATCGACGTCTTAAGCCTAATTGGACGGAGGCTTTATGGTATTCTTCTGTAGCCTCACAAGTAACTTTAACTGTTGTTCATGTCAACTCAAAGACAGCCGGATGCTTTGTTTACAGACTATTTGTGGGTGGTTGTTTGCTGTTTGACCTATCAATTCATGTCGATAAAGTATAATAGGGGAAATCCTGTATAGTGATTTATCCTATATAGTGCTTGCAAGTGCAAGTAGTGCATACACTTGTAGCTGTTATGTATTTTTGTAAGTCTTCTTTTGAGGCACAGGCACGCGCGAGCGCACAAACCTCCCCCCAAACAAAACAAGTGCGCTCCACCAAAGGCCATGGTATAGTTCGAACACTGCTGAAATGTAATTTGTGTTAACAAGACTTTAACACACGTCAGAATCGGGACACACTGAAGACATCAGTCCGTCTGTTTTGGTTTTGTGCAGGTGTGTCTCATGTAACAATTTCACAAAGCTAAAGTCACCCCATTTGGGACACCCCAAGTCTTCAAATTATGCTTCTTTTTTTTTTTAAGCAAAAATAACTGCTCATGCTAAAAATCATAATCTGTGCATCCCTACCATTTTCATTTCTCTACAAAATGTGTTGTTTTGAAATAAAATTAATCTTTTAATATATATAAATTGTAGTTGTGTTGCTCAATTTTCAGAGGGTGCTCCTAACTTTTCGTAGTAAAAAAGTTCATTTCGAGCCCTGCTTTGTGAAAATGATGAAAAACGCTGGCAGGAAAAGAGTTAAATGCTTCAGTATATTTGTTCACCGCCTTTATTTTTACGGTTTAAGCACGTCGGATGTCCTCTAGATGGCGGCAGCACTACAGCTCATGATCTTTAAGTCTTGCGAGCCACACACAGGGTTTGTGTTGACTGATCCCTCCTCCTTTAGTTACAAAGAGAACATTTTTGCTCACTAATACTGAAATCTCTGTGACAAAGCTAATCCTCTCCATACTTGGCCTTTCCCTGTCCCTGATTATAAGATCAAAAGAAAGATTTTCCTGAACTACATGCCAGTGTGTGTGTTTGAGTGTATAATGCCGTGGCTCTCGGTCCCTGGTACCCTGATTCGGCCCCACGGATCTAATACCGTGTGCGGCGTGTAACCAATGAAGACCTGCCCATCGCCAACTCCGCTGACTCAATTCTCCCCGTCGTCTCCCATATGCTATTTGCTACACAACTGGCCGATCCTCTTTTACCTTGCTCCAAATCCTCATTTTCGTGACTTGACCATCTCTCATCTTGCCCTAGGTACTTGGGATCAGGCGAGTATCCCTTCTCTTTTGCTCATACCTAGGGTTACCCCGAGTATTGAACCCGTCCCAGGCCGATTAATCAAATCATGTGGCTTGTTGAGGAGTAGTCATTTTTCAAAATGTTTTGATTTGCATATTTTGCAAAAATAAAAGTAATTACCTAATTTGTGAGAAGATATTATTAAATCATTCAATGTGCTTATTCTGTGATGCCTATGAACTCAGTGCAAACCCTTATTGCACTCAATATTCTGAACAGATATATTGCGAATGTGCTAGATCTGTTGATTTCTAAAGGGAGGTTTAGCAGATCTACAGCCCGACTTAAGCCACAATCTACTGAGCTGAGGTTGCTGATACAAATGGAAATGGCAAAATAAGCGCTGAGGTTTTCACATGCAAAGAAGTGAAACCAGCATAATGACTTTCTTTTCTTGGTTTGCTATTCAAGTCGAGGCTTTTTATTCTCTTTGTCACAAAGGTTGGCGTATAATTAACTCCTGTTTAATATGCTGTTAAAGAAGACTCCTCCCTTTGCTCCCTCTCTGAACCCCTGCCAAACTCCTGCGTGCTGGAAACCCCACGGGACACCCCACCCTACCCTACACCCCACCCTAGGGCGTCCCTCAGTGCCTACGGAGGTGTTCGAGACCATTTGGTGCCCAGATTCCTGCACTTACCAGCCCCTGTCGGCTGTTTTTAGGCTCATTGCACACAGCAAACTGCCATCTTTGTTTGCACATGAAGAGATAACGATACCTTGTGTATAACATTAATGTAAAGAACACTTTCCTACCATCATCTACAGGGGCAGAGGTGAAGCGGTGAATGGGGCTTTTCTTTGTGTCTTCCACACATCCAAGCTCCTCAGCAGGGTGTAGGTTTATGACCCATTCCATCTCTTTTCCTCTCCTGGACAAAAGGACTGTGACCTCTCATCCTTTCTCCTTTTCTCTGGCTTTCACCACCTGAAACCCTCTATTTTATGTCCCTACAAAACACATGTCCATTAGAAATGACAAACACAAGCATTTTGGTCTTTAAAATGCACATGATCCAGTATTAAAAGGTATGTTTTATAAGTACATCTGATGTACTAATTTACTATGTAAATTAATATGGTAATCATTCTTCAATGGAAATGAACGTACCATAGTATTAGCATCTGATATCATCATGGTACCAACACAGTACTTTTTTATTTGTAAAAGTTGTAAACACATCCAATTGGCATCCTGTGTTGAATAAGAGCAAAAATGCCTGGTATAAAAGGAAAAAACAGACGTTGTGGATGAGGCTAAGTCACTTAATTTAGCCTATGACGTTTATGCTAAGCAAAATATCCAAGAAAACTAGCCTATACAAGCCATTTGTTCTTTTAAATCTGGGTCATTCTTTGTGTTGTGGGTTTTCTTGTAATGTCTGTATGAAAGACAAAAAGAAAAATCCGCCCGCTGTTGTAAAAACAGCGATTAAGATAAAGTTATTTTCCCCTCAGAGCTCGTTGCCGCGCTTTTTTCTCTTGGCGCGAGCCAGCAAAATAGACGAGACATAATCAAGACAGCATAAATATATAATCGATAGTTTTCAAAAGAGCAGAAAATAATGTAATATATCACAGATGGCGTGTTATTACAGACAGGCATTTTAAATCGTTGGATAATACAAGACAACAATATAACATTAAAATTAATCATTATTAACAAGCGGGATGGCATTAAAAATAGCATCATTAGTTATCCATTAACATGATTTAAAGGGGAAAAAGTAATTTATTTGGAAGCGCTTAGGGATCAAGGTCCACCCTACCTCGCGCACCTCAGGACGCATGGCGCGGGCATTATCATGACACTGCGCGCTCGGGCACCGCTGAGCGTTCAGGTGGGGGTTGGTGTGTGTGAATGCACAGGTAGGGGTCCTGAAACGGTGTGTTCGAGTTTTTCTGATGTTTTTCTTTTTCAGTTGCTAAACAGATTACCGTTCAATTACTCACACAAAAGAGGTGACAATGCAATACTTCCTACAGCGATCAACAGGAGAAGGGGCTGCTGGGGGAGCGGGAGCAGGTGCGATTCGCTCACCATAAACGCCTACCTGCGCATAGGAGCGTTTATTTTTTACAAGTAAAATGCTCAAAAATGAAACTTTTGCGTGCATAAAAATTTAACTTTTTCTTTGCATGCATATTACGATTAATAAAATGCATGCCCAATATTATTGCTATACGGTTTTAATACAGACCTATATCAATATATATTTATATTAAAATCACTTTATTGTCATAACACCTACAACTGGTAAAATAAACTGGTGCATCTCCTCATGCATGAGCTTATATGTCATATCATTTATGCTGTTATAGCCTATATAATCTCCACAGCATGACAGGATTTAACGGTGGTGTTCATGACCAGAAGAGGAGCACGTGTCTCTAAAAAAAACTGGTTCTGACACTTTCTTTTGCAAAAGGTAAAATGTAAGATGTAACTTTTGCGTGCATAAAATGTATGCAGTTTTAGCGAGCGTAGCCTATAATCATGCATTAAACGACATGCTTTTTTACTTGGTCAAGGGTTTCCGCGTGCATAGTAGACAACATATTACGATTAATAAAATGCATGCTCAAATTGGTGCATCTCCACATGCATGGCATCATATGTCATATAGTTCATGCTTTCATATGCTCTCCACAGCATGACAGGATTTAACGGTGGTGTTCATGACCAGAGGAATCAGAAGACATGAGCATGTGTCTCTTAAAACAACAACAACAAAAACAGGTTCTGACACTTTCTTTTGCAAAAGCCAAAAGTAAAATGTTCAAAAATGAAACTTTTGCGTGCATAACATGTATGCAGTTTTAGCTCTAATCATGCATTAAACGACATGCTTTTTTACTTTGTCATGTTTTTTTGCATGCATAGTAGACAACATATTACGATTAATAAAATGCATGCTCAAATTGGTGCATCTCCACATGCATGGCATATATATAAATATACACAGTGCCATATATAATCTAAACAGTGTGACAGGATTTAACGGTGGCATTCATGACCAGAAAAACTCAATGTGTCTCTTAAAAAAACTGGTTCTGACACACTTTCTTTTGCACAATTTCTCTTTTCTTACAACACTTCACAGTGACACGGGCTGACACCGGACCTGCCTCCGACGATGACATCACTAAAGCCGCTGCTGATCGCGCCGCGGGTTTGAGCGCTACTGCAGTCACGCGCTGTGGGGCGCGAGCGATGCGGAGCGACACTCCAGTCATTTATCCGACCGATCCGTGCGCGCGATCCCCGGGGAAGCACGACGACGACATGGCAGAGAGGAGCCGAGGAAAGCGGAGGAAACAGGCGAACCCGCGGAGAAACCAAGGTCAGTGGAGTGGGATAAGTTTGGTTTAATTCTGCAGCCATTCAATCCGCGAGACAGACTATATTAACGCGCAGTTCAGCAACTTCCCAAACTATTATCCCATGCATACATGGATAGATGAAAAGCGGGAAGCGCTTATATTTTCCCGTGCATTGACTGTCAGAGTTTGCAGAACTTGTGGTGCGCTTTGCATCATTTCTGCAGTCCTCAGCATCACATTTTCACCGATTTACTGACTTACACTATTTGTTGCACTTCCTCACAGGCGTAATATCTGGGCTTTTGCTAATGCACAAAAATTGTGCATTATTCGATTTTTTTTCGATTTTTATTTGTCAAATGTAATAGAATAGAGATTGTTTTAACTGATTACATCCCATAATCAAGCATGTCCTTGTCTGTTTATTTCGCACGCATAGTAGACATAACCTATTACGATTAATACAGCATGCCCGATATTCTATTAAGACTCTGGAAGTAATGTCATTGACTTTTATGATTTATGTCAGTGGGATTATTATGATTATTATGCATTCATCACAAATCAAAACTACATGAATAGGTTTATACTACTATACTATACTACTGCACTTACTGTAGGGTTAAATGCATGTAATTATGCATAATTTACTGTTGTTATTATTACTCTGGTAAGTGCATGTAACATGTTAGGACACTGAAACCAGAATTGAATTCAATCATGCATATATTTATTTCAAATCTATTTAAATTGCATTCAACTGTAAATAAGATCTGAATACCTGTGGCGTTGTTGAAGACATCTTGCTCCGTTTGGGCCTTTAGTACGAGTAACACTGCTCTCAGATTATTTAGTAGCTGGTTTTATATGCAGTTTAAGTCGCACTAATCTGTTTATTTCACATTTCATAAACTCTATTTGTTTTATAGATTGTGTGTAGATAAATGCAAGACAATGGTTCATGCTGCATGTCATGGAGGTCCGATGCGAGGTGTGAATGTGTTTTGCTGATTGTGTGTAGTGTTGTTGTAGTGTTACACATGACTGAAGACGTTTTGTTCGAGATGCACGCAGGACAGTGTGTATTTGTGTACAGGAGTGTGGTTAGAGAGGTTCCTCATTTTAATGCGGTATAAGTGTCAGTTTTGTCAAGCTCACACCCGTGTGTGATCCCCAGAGCTAACAGGTTAAAGCCCACTCTGTCACCTCACAAACACACACACACACACGCCCTGTGTGTGTTCATGCATCGGTGAGAGATGCTTCCTAGCCTTTATAAACCGCTGATGCACACGAGGAACGTTTGAGATTTCACCTTCATGTTCCACCGATGGTCATATGCCTAATTTTGGTGGATGTATGAAGTCAGTTCTCCTCAAGATCACGCAGAGAACCACATCCATCATCACCCACTTAAAAATAAAGGAACTATTTTTTTCTTAGTGTGAAGAACATTTTTCACGATAAAGAACCTTTAGTGTTACCAAGGATGTTAAAGGATCTACTTGGAACCATCAATGCCAATAAAGAACCTATTTTTAAGAGTGTAACCACAGACGGACACATCTATTGATTTAGCAGCTCAAACTTCTCATTTTTATTTGAAAAATGTGTGTGCATCTTTCTTTACAATAAATGACACGTGCTTTAAAGGCACAATATGTACGATTTTTAGATTAAAATATCCAAAAGCCACTAGAACAGTGTTATATATTGTGTGCATTATCCCACATGTTTCCAAGAATGTTTAAATCCAGAGAAATCATCAATTTTAACCAGGACATGGCCCGTTTGTGTGCATTGCCTATCAATGACATCATACCCACGGTGTTATTGTGTAGTAACCATGGCAACACAAAGCCACTTTAATATCTGATGTGTTTTATTAGACACTGTTTGGATCACTGATGGACAGAAACTAATGATTGTTCTCCAGCTCAACACAGTTAGTCTGATTGTTTAAATCTGGTGTTGTTGATTTACCGCACATGTTTTACCATGCCTAATATGATCTCGCTCACTGCAGTGTGAGCAAGTGTCTCATAGTAGCGCCGAGCCAACGCACAGAGTAGCATTATAACATCACTTTAACACACTCACATGTGTGTGATATGATCAAACACACACACACACGAGCGGAAGAAGCGGAAGCACTCGTGGCAGAATAAAAGCTCCGCCCACTCAAGAGTCAAGCCACGCCTTTGTGCTGAATAAGAGACCAAAAATTACATATCGTGCCTTTAATATCTTGCTTTACATTTTTTAAAGATTGCTTAGACACTAAAAGTGCTACTTGAGGCGACTCGTTCACTCATGCACATCATCTTCAGACCAAGTCTGCAAAACTACAAGCTCATTACGTGCTTTACACTCAGTTTGCTGTTGTAAAACAAACATTTTGCAACTCTAAACACAGTTCCCAACATTACACACATCACTCAAAACTAACAGCTCCCGTGTTTCATTTAGAAAACACTGCCATTCAAATGACACACTCATTTACTGGTGACCAGAGATCATGTGTGAAAACACTTACACATAAACTTATCACTTAGAATCAAAACGCAGTGTTTTGAGACAGAAAGAAATCATCTTTTACCAATAATTTGCATGTATGTATAATAATTTACATCTATCTATATATATGTATACTGTACATGTGGTGTATTTATGCACATGCATGTGTGTGTGACAAACTCCTGTACACTGAACACGCTAAAGACACAAGAGAGTAGTGTTTTACATTTTCTGTAAATGTGTAGTTTGGTGTGTATGTGGTTAATCATTTGATGTTTGAGTTATTACTCAAAAATGGCATTTTTAGAAGAGATAAAATAGTTTTGAATGAAATGTTTGCGTTTGCAAGAGATGTGTGATGTTTTGTATCGTGTGTGTTTTGTGGTTTTGTGTGTAGAGTGTTGAGAAATTGAGCCATAGTTTTAAAAACTATATAAGCATTTAAAAAAAAAAAAACTGTTATATATGCATTATCTCTCATTCATTAACGTGTGTGCGAGTAAGTGTGTGAGATAGTGCGTGTATGTATGTGTGTGTGAGCGTGATATATAGAGAGAGTGTGTGTGTTAGTGCGAGTATGTGTTTGTGTGAGATGGAGAGAGTGTGTATGTGTGTGCACGAGTGTGTGTGAGATAGAGTGTGTGCGTGTGTGTGCGTGTGTGTGTGTGAGATAGAGTGTGTGTGTGTGTGTGCATGAGTGTGTGTGAGATACTGTGTGTGTGTCTGTGAGTGCGTCTTGGTAAACCCTACCTAATGAGGACAAAATGTCCCCACAAAGACGGCAATATCCGAAATCCTTGTCCTTGTGGGGACATTTTTTGGTCCCCATGCGGAAAACATCTTATAAATCATACTAAGTGATGTTTTTTGAAAATGTAAAAATGCAGAATGTTT
>CM031945.1:45161462-45177978 GCA_018749465.1 Paracanthobrama guichenoti
GCAAAAACTCGCTTAATTTTGAGTTATTCTCCCCCAAAACAAGACAAAAACTTTTGCTTGTCTAGTAAATGCTTCTTGTTTTAAGAATATTTTAGATGTTTGGACTGCAAAAGATGCTTTTCTTAGTATTTTTGTCTTGTTTCTAGTGTTCGGAACACAAATGAAGATATTTCTGATGAAATCCGAGCGCTCTCTGACCCCTCCAGCGTTACTGAACTTTCAAAGTCCAGAAAGGCAGACAAAACATTGTTAAAATAATCCATATGACTCCATATGACAGTGGTTCAACCTTAATGTTATGAAGCGTCGGGAATGTTTTTGTGCCCAAGAACAAACAAAAATAACGAATTTATTCAACAATCTCTTCCCTCTTCCCTGTAACTCTCTTGCACTATTCACTTTGGTGCTGTTTTACCACTGTAGTCACATGGACAATTTTACTACCTTTCTGGACCTTGAAAGTTCAGTGACGTTACAGTCTATGGATGGGTCAGACTCGGAGAGCTCCTCAGATTTCATCAAAAAGATCTTAATTTGTGTTCTGAAGATGAACGAAAGTCTTACAGGTTTGGAACGACATGAGGGTAATTAATGACAGAATTTTCTTTTTTGGGTGAACTATCCCTTTAATGTAGGGACGGTACTAACTGTGATCTTTTAGGCTACAGATCGCCCATCCAGATCATCTCTGACCCCTAAATGACCCCTAAAATTCTGTTTGGTTTACATTTGTTCATTTAGCAGATGCTGATTAGACTGTTTGTTTGTTGATCCCTGTTGTCTTAATCACCTTCATTTATATAGCGCTTTTTACAAGTCTAATTGTTTCAAAGCAGCTTCACAGTGTTAACAGGAAAATAATGCAACAGAATTAGATTCGGCTGTACAGCCGTTCTGGTGAAACGGTGATGTTATCCAGCTAATTTCAATTATCATAGTGTCAATACGGGCAGATCGGTAATATAGTTTAAAATTTAGTTGAATATTTAGCTGAAAATGTTGTGTCCCCAACTGAGCAAGCCAAGCTAAAGGCGATCACCATGATGAATCTGAAGCTAAAAGATCAAATTAAACTTGAAACTTGAAACTTGAAAAGCACATACTCTCATATGCACATACTTATTTTTAATAAGTGAATACTTTGCGATCACTAAAATAGTATGTTCTATAATCATATGAATGTAATCCGGACGTACCACATTTGCCATGATGTCTTCATCATGTGACCTTCCAGAGTCAGTTGCGTCGCTTCACTGTCGTTCATAAATCCTCATGGGATAGTGAAGTGTCCATCGTATGTACACTTCAGAATCAGTAGGTCATTCGGGTACTTTTTGCCTATAGTATTGTAAATTTAGACATGCGTCTTTTGTCACATACTGTTTTTCGCCTATTATAAAATATAGTAGGGAAGTATGTGATGTTGGATGCAGCCATTTGTGTTTTCAGTTGCAGGGTGTACTTTGCTAGCACACACACCAACTACTCATCGTGTGTCATCAAGGAAAACCTTGGTATTTCATTCTCTGTTTTAAAAGCATTGAAATCAAATTATATGAATAAGCTCTGTTGTCCATGGTCCAAAACGGGTATTTTAAATATACTATGTTATCTTGACTAAAGTTAAATTGTTGATCCCTCCTCCTAAAGTATGATACACACTCAAAAAGGGTCAAGGATCGACACAGGTGTGTTCACATTTCCTGAACCCTCTGATGGTTTTACTAGTATACTGTCAGTTTTTGGTTTTCTAATATTGGCCAATGGGGTCAGAAAAATAAACTTAATTCAAAGCATTTTGATATTTTTTTATATTTTTGCTTAAGTACATTTATCTTGATTTATTAATGCTTATATATTTGTGCTGGGAAACAAAGTGACTTTTTTTTATATATTTTGATTAGATTTTTTAAAGAAGTTTTGATTATGAGCCACATTCATTTTTAAAACAATGGTGTGCGCAAGTATATCTTGCTATTTTCCATAAAAATAAAAAAAAGTCGATTTTGATTTCATGGTGACTTGCTTCAACGCTTCAAAGAGTCACATGCTCACTAACTCAACTGATGCTGTAAATCTTTTTTTTGTATTTTTTTTTATGCAGTGCTGCAGCGGGGGGTCAGCGGCCTTGTTTTGTGCTTCGAGTCATCTCCTGCACTTATTGTGTCCCTTGGTCAGTCGTCTGGAGCAGATGGGATGTCCTCTGGCCCTTGTGTGATTAAGATTTTCCAAGATTTTTCATCATAGACTGCTGGGACAGGAAAATCATTTTGTTTAAAATCCTGTAGCCGGATGCAGTTTATCCATGACCAAATCGTGAGAATCCGAGCGAGATGGAAAAAGTGTGACGCTGTTCAGCCGTGTTGGCCGGGTCGGGCTGTTTTTCCCACTGCAGCTGTGGCAGCGGGTGTGTGTATGTGTGGGGTCAGAGGTCATCTGTGGGTTTGACTGCATCTCGTCTCTCGT
The DNA here is from genome assembly GCA_018749465.1 of Paracanthobrama guichenoti. Classification (NCBI taxonomy): domain Eukaryota; kingdom Metazoa; phylum Chordata; class Actinopteri; order Cypriniformes; family Gobionidae; genus Paracanthobrama; species Paracanthobrama guichenoti. The sequence continues at coordinate 45,163,929 of CM031945.1, forward strand.
TGTATCAGGTGTCCAGGAAGCACATACAGTTGCTGCTGTCTCATCACCAGCCAACCGACTTCCTGACATGGACCGCGCAGTTATGAAAAGGTGGGAAGAATGAAAAAGTGAAAATCATCCTCCATTTCTGCCCATCCGCCACACACACTCCTGCGGCCCGCATGGCAGGAAGGTAAACTTGCGTAACCCTTGGTTGAATGACATGCCACAAACGCCCACGCAGGCCTCAGGACGCTGTGTTTCACATAAGAGGACAAGCTCATGTAGTTCAGGGATACGCGAGAGCTGTGCAGCAAGCGTTTCCCGTCTCTCTGTGCTCTGACACTGAGGCCTCTGGGGGGGGCAGAGGACTGGTGTGAGACACTGAGATAAAACCCCCCTGATGCCCCTGGAGCAGGGCATTATGGGTACCACACCCTCTCGCTGGCACTGAGCTCCGCCACCTGCACGGTTTCATCATGCCTGCAGTGGTTATGACATCCCTGATGACACTGAGCACTTCCTCTGGCCAAGGTCACACACACACACACACACACACACACACACACACATCGAGAATACTCTGACACAGGGTTACCCAACCAGTGATTCATGACATTGTGTAAAACTGAAGAATAAAACCCCAAACTCCTCTATTCCTAGACTGTCTGAAACGCTCTGATTCCTACAAAGCCCTTCCTTCTGAAAAGCCCCGAGTGCTCTGATTGGCCAGCTGACCCAGTGCATTGTGTTGGCCAAACACCTCATGGGTCTGTCAGAAATGTAACGCCCCTTACCATAAAGGCTTCTAAAGCAATTATAAACACACAGTTAAAATGCCCCAGTCAAATGTTTGGACATAGGTGACTGAATTTGTCTCAAACTTCCAATAAATGTTGACGCTCACCCATTTCACTTTTATAAAATTATACTTTTCTAATGCAATTTACATGCAAGCACAATTATTTGTCTCAAAAACTAATGCTAAATATGATTTCAGTCAAAGGTTTTTATAATCATGTTTCAAAAGCATCCCAGGATGCACCTCATGAAGTTGAGAGAACGTCCATCCGTCAGAAGAAACTACATTTTTAATGTATCATTCAACATAATTCCCAAAATGATTTTTTTAATAAATTATATTATTACTGAAAGATGCATAAACATGAATGGTGTCGTTTTAAAACAGATTAAAAACCTCCTTGTTTCTTTAAAAGATGCATATATTTCTGTTTAATATACATTTTAATCCATATATATGAAGTGTGGTCAGCTGGTTTAGGAGGAGTGATGATATACATGTGCAAGTGACCATCACTTGTTCACATTAACAGGTTTATGACCTGTATAAATACTGCTTTAGGCTGGAACTCATCTAAATTACAGCTTCCCTTTATTCCTTTCAACAAACAGAACATTTAATTTTTGGTGCACATAAATGTACGGTTACAGAATTGAAAAAATGCAGTGAGCATGTTGAAGTTGATTGTTCTTGTGTTGAAACGGTTGGCGAAGAACCAGCTGAGTTTAGAGTGGTTTGGAAACATTTAAACCTATCAATATGAATATGCAGCACATATAGTATCGAGTTTGTACAGATTTGACTGATGCAAGAAACCACATACGTGGGAATGATTTTACAGTTCACAGAGCAGATCAAACGGTCTATTTCCGGAATCACTCTGTTTTCTGTTTAATGAACCTCCGTCTCCCGACTTCAGTGGCCACAGATCCCACCGCTGCCCCTACAGCGCCCCCTATAGCTCCTGCGAGGAACACACCCAGCGCCGCTCCGGTCAGAGCCCCCACGGCCAGCAGCTTCGGCACCCGGCTCGCACACGAGCTCGTCATCTCCCACACGGAGCGGAGCAGTGACCGATCCGGCACAGCCGAGTCCAGACAGTTGCTCTTCTCCGCCGCGGACATCACTTCCCCCTCTTCCTCCATCTCTCTCAAAGCACTCAGCGGGCGAGACCGGTTCGGTCTATCTCTCAAGATGGTCTTGATCTCTTCCTGGTTCTGCTGGTAGAGTGAGCAGCTGTAGAAATCTCCTCCGCTCTCCTTCACAGTCTGCTGCACTTTCTCCAGCAGCTCCTTGACACCGCTGCTTTGCCGTCCGGCTGTATTCCTGCGCTGCAGGACGTGATAGCGGTCGCCACATCTCTGCACCAGCTCCAGCATCTCTGGCCGTTGGGAACTGATGTACGCCTCCACCTCCTCCACGCCTGCCGCTCCCTCCGGGAGAAGGTCTGAGCGCGTAAAGAGGACAATCGTATGCCGGCGGACGGCATCGAGTCCGAACGCACCCTCCAGCGCTTTTAGGGATGGCAGCTCTGAGTGAGTGGGCCGGTCAATGGGGACACAGAACAGGAACACATGAGGGCCCGGGGCCGACAGGGCCACACATGAGGAAATCTGAGCTTTCACCACCTCAGGAGATCTCTCCGACTGAAACCAGTCCGGTGTATCAACCACAGACACCTGAAGGAAACAGAAAAGAGGTTTAATCACATCAATCCTCAGCTTCAGAATGTGAAGTTCATGTCAAATGATCCAGTGTTGGTCCTCGGTTGAAATCCCATTCCAGGGCGGGGCGTACCGTAGGGTTGAGTACCATAGGGAGCGCACGGAGCTGAAAGGGCTTGAATGAAGCGCGTTTGGCTTTAGATAAAACTACTAGAGGATACAGCGCTGAAATATCGATTCTGAGTGCTTGTGGTGTGATCCGAACTGCTGTTTTGACGCTCTGCTCACTTCAACTGAAAATGGTGCTACCGTTCTGTCTTGCAGATGGAAAACATGCCAGGGTCCGGATAATTCATTAGGCATTTTTTGCAAAATACAATCTTTAGTGTTTAAATTGTGTTCATTGAACTGTTTTGAAGGTACTTTGTATTATGATTGGGAACATTAAGATTGGGGGAAATCGGCCCAACCCTAGACTACCGTCAATGTGAGAAGTTCCAGTACTTAAAAAAAAAAGTGAGGATACACTACAGATCAAAATATAGGCCCTGTTTACACCTGGTATTAAGATGCATTTTGGCCGAACGGATCACAACGGAAGACAGATACCCGTTTACACCTGGTGTTTTAATCAGTCTCTTTTGGCCACTTTCGACCACTTCTGTCCTGATTTCTTCAAGGAAGAGGGTCTGTGAGCGGGTAAATATATGGGATTTTTACGAATTTTCGATCTAATGGACAAAATAAGCTCACACAATTTACATATGATGATGGAAAAACATATGGAGAGCATCAGCTTTCGTGTCTGCTCTGAAAGCTGCAAGACCAGCCAAACGCTGTGTGTGTGTTCGAAATCGCGAGAGAACGTGTTTTCGACTACCTCTTTAAGTGGTACCTCTTTAAGCTCAAAACGCTTTAGACCCTGTTTACACCTGTTTTTAGCATTGTCCACTTGTGATTGGATCGACCAAAACGCTTCTTAATACTAGGTGTAAACAGGCCATAGTAGGCCCACTTCGAGCACTGCAATAATCAGAGCAGTAAGATGTTTACATGACACGAGCAAACCTATTCAGCTGTGATACTGACCCGCATGTCCTCCACGAGCGCTCTGGCCTTCACACACTGCTGAGCAGGCACTCTGACATCCTCTCCATGCAGTTCAAATTCCTCACGCCCTAGAATGATGTTCCCGGCTGCACTTTTCCCAGAACCACGGCGACCCAGCAGAACCATTCTCAGCTCAGGCAGTGAAGAATCGTTTAGAAGATCCGAAGAGGAATATGAGGATGATGGTGATACAGGAGAGAAAGTTTCTAAGTCATCTGAAACCTTCTGAAAACTGTGATGGACTGGAATGAGAAACGCAAGCAAATGTATTAGTATCAGTACACGCTCTGCTATAAAACTGATGGGGGAAAAAAATCCCTGAAGAAGGGACCTGAACCAGGAGACAACAGACTAGAAGATTCTTTTCATGCCAGACAGGAAGAAAACACTCAGAACAAACTAGTTGTGTTATGAACCTACTAGTGTTAATGAAGCTCTGGCTGTTCTGGACCTCTGGCTCCTCCATCATCTGACTGAGAATAGCTCCCTCTAGAGTTGCACATGAATACAACATCTCATATATGAGCATAATTTCAAACAAACATTTCTCTCGTCATCCAATTGGCATTAACATATCTTTTTAGTTTTTGTGTGACTAGATTGATTAGTTCAGGGGTGTCCAATCCTTCTCCTCGAGGGCAACTTTCCTGCAGAAAACACACCTGTCTGAAATTTCCAGTGACCATGAACACCTTGATTGGCTGGTTTAACTGGGACTGGAGCTAAACGCTGCTGGAAGGAGGCCCTTCAGGAGCAGGATAGGAAACTTCTGGATTAGTTATGTGCATTTGTTCTGGTTTATTTCAGCACCTTTGGTGAGTTTGAAGCTCAGGCTTCTCTCCAGCACTGCATGTTTGTTGTGTGTATTCTCATACTCTGGCTGCTGTGACTGAAGTCCATTGAACAGGTGTCTCTCAATCATTCCATCACTTACTTTTTCCACTGTTTGTTTGTCAAATGTGTTGATTTGTGTTTGTTTTCCTCTGTTGCCCCCGTTCCACATTGTGTCTCTTGCTGCACTAAGTTTCATTTCTGTTTTCTCCTCCTTTTCCTCTCTGACGTCTTTCCCATGGGTTTCCCCATCTCTGAGCAGGTGAAATCCTCCGTTCCTCTGGATCATCTGCTCCACCTGAGACACGGAAAACTAGGTAAACGTCTCAAAATCTTTGTCATAATACATCATCCCATCAATTACAGAGTGACCCCTAAAATAATCTAAAATAAGTCCTTTCTTTTAGTGTCTAGATATAAAGGTGTTAAATGCAGTACTGCCTTCCATCGCTCAGGTCGTCTAATGAGAAAAAACCATGATGCACATTTTCATGGTTTTGTCATTTGGATTCGGTCTTGACTTGAGACTGATCAGTGGGGAGTCGGGTTACAAGTACTAAAACACTACAGATATGTTTTGTGGTCTGTGCCGACTTGTGCATATGATCCACATGTTTTATCTTGTCTATGGACCGGAGCACACTGTGTTTTTGTACTGCGAAGGTTTGCGTGACATTGAAACAAAGCTAGACTTCATTCACCCCAAAGTAGGAGTGTCCAAACATGCTCCTGGTGAGTTAAGCGCGAACCCTAATTAAACACACCTGAACCAGCTAATCAGACTTCAGACTAGAAACTTCAAGGCAAGTGAGTCTGAGCTGGTTGGAGCTAAACTCTGCAGGACAGTGGCCCTCCAAGAGCATGTTTGGAAGCATTTTTACACTGTCATTCAGACCCTCTAAAGCTCTCTGTCTTGACTCAGACTCGACCTACTCGGGTCTCGACCTTGACTTGGACTTGAATGAGCTGGTCTCAGCTATGACACTACCATAATAAACATCTGTTCTATCTGCACCCACATTTTGCTGGTAAAGGACAGTGTGGTCAGTCAGTCTTAAAGATCATTACTGAAAATCAAATAAGAATAGACCTGTGGCCAGTTGTTCAAAAGTCAGATATCGGGTATCGGATTGGATCAAATCTTGAAAGTGGGTTGTTCAACAGAAAAAAAAGGATTCTTTTGTGATCTAAAGGATTAGATCACAAAATCCAATCTTGGTTTTGATGTGGATAAAATCATCAGTTTGTATTGCACATTTCTGAGAGAATGCAAAAGAATTGACCCCCCCTCCTCAATCTTATATTTTTTCCATCACCATGTCCCTTTAGGGGCTCCGTAGAGCACTAGTAATCCAGATTTGGGCTGAATCCAGCACAAAATTAAGATAGATTACCCGATCATGGATAGCAAAATATGGGCTTTCCAAATCCAGATCACTCTGATCCAGATTCAACTTTTTTAACAACTGGCCCCAGAGCTGCGCTTCCAAAAGCACAAGTAGATAGTAAAAACCATTGGCATCAATAGTCTTTACAATCTACATAGGCCACAGTTCCTCAAATCACTGCCCAGCATAGTTTAGCTTAAACCCTCATCAAACTCACCTAATTGTAATTTTCTAGTGACTCTGAAGATCCTGATTAGCTTGGTCAAATGCCTTTGATTGGGGTTTAAGCTAAACTCTGCAGGCCAGGATCTGATGAGCTCTGACACAGCCTTACAATGCTCTTGGGAAGCGCAGGGTGTCCAATCCTGCTCCTCGAGGCCAACACACCTGCCTGGAAATATTGATCCTGGAGGACTTGATTAGCTGGTTCTTTTAATTAGTAATCAGCAGCCACAAATGTAGGAAGATGCCAATCAGCTTTCAGTTGGATAACTGTAGCCCCGCCCCCAGCGCCTCACCTTCTCCAGTAGAGTGACAACTTGCTGTCTGTTGTCAGGTCTACGGTTACTGATCACATGGCAGTGGCCGCGACACCTCCTCACCACCTCCTGCAGCCCCTCCTCCTTCCTGAGGTACTCATCCAGACTGCTGTCCATCAGGTATTCTCCACAGGTGAGCAGCACCAGCGTGTGACCCAGCACCGACTGCCCAAACATTTGCTCCAGCTGATCCGGGATGCACCGCTCCATCTCTGTAAACTCTCCGATGGGAATGAGGAAGAGGAAGATGAAGGGCCCGGACGCACTCAAGCTGAGGGACCGCCGGGTCTCCTCCTGGATGTCGGCCTCCAACTCCTTGCCCTGCCAGTACCAGCGAGGTGTTTCCACAACGCACAGCTGCCGGTCCTCCGACACCCCTCGCCGTATCTGACTTGCACGTGAAGAGGCCAGAGGGCCCAGATCCGAACTCTGACGCAGCAGGGTGTCCGCTGTTAGGGTCTTTCCACAGCCGATGCTGCCAACCAAAACCAAACACAGCTCAGAAAGGGAGCCGTGAGGACTGATACCCCGCTTCAGAGAGACTAAAAGACAGAGACAGAACAAATCAGACACTAATCGAATTCTTGAGACACCTACAGCTCAACTGCCATCATTCTCATTCATCCCACCCGCAGTTGTTTGCTGCTGCAGGATTCCCGCCATGTGCACAAGCTGCATATTTTTTCATGGGTGCTCTACACATTGGTTTGAGCCATTCGCCTGAGCTATAGATGTCAATGACTATTGACTAATGGATGCAGTAAAATGACATCAAGGCAACATTGATTGACTGATGATATCACAAGAACACAGTGTCAAAGACTCCGTTTACACCTGGTATTAAGAAGCGTTTTGGTCGATCGGATCACATGTAGACGACGCTAAATACAGATGTAAACAGGGTCTAAAATGTTTTGAGCTTGTCCACTTTCGACCACATCTAGAGGCAGTCGAAAAACGCATTCGACCGGATTGCTTTCGTAGTGTAGGTGCTCATGTGGTCAAATGTGTTCAAACAGCCATGCTTACTCTCCACCTACTGACCTAATGCATAAACACTGTGGGAAGCATGCTAGCCAGACGGGATTTAAACTTTGTGGGCTAAAGACCCAAATTTGGTTTGAAGATGGAAAACGTACGAAGCACAATGTTTTCTCACCATCCCTGATTTCTAAGACACACTCACAGCATTCGGCGAGGTCTTGTGGCTGTCAGAACAGAAACGAAAGCTTCTGCTATCCGTATGTTTTTCGGTCATCTCTGTGTGCGTTCATATGTAAATTGTGTGAGTTTATTTTGTCCATTAGGTCGAAAGATCTGAAAACGTCCATGCATTTAGCCTCCCCTCGAAGAAATCAGGACAAAAGTGGTTGAACGTGGACAAAAGAGACGGATTAAAACACCAGGTGTAAACGGGTATGTGTCTCCCTCATCTACTTAATCTTAAACGCATCTTAATACCAGGTGTAAACTGCGCCAAAGCTTTAGTAGTGACGTCACAGATGGCAGACAAGACACAAGAGCAGGATATAAGGGCATCACACAGAAACAATCAGACACTGAGAAAACATTCACTAGAAGACTAGGAAATATTAGTGTAGCAACATCATCAGGGATGGATTACGGACCGGGCCTATGGGGCCAGTACCCAGAGCCCCTTGATTACCAGAAGCCCGGGGGGCCCTGGGTTTAAGGCCGCATGATTGTTTGGTTCAGAAAACCCATCCCCAATGAAAACAAATGTTTATTTATGCTGGAATATATGTGTCTCATAGCCTATGGCCTTGTAAATAATGCACTTGGACTATGAGGGCTTCATGGAACTTCTGTTACTGTTGGGCCCTATGTGCATCTGAAGGCCACAAATCCTCTTAAAGAACGATTATCCCATCCTGTTTCAAATGATATTTATTTGACTCTTTGAGCTTATTGTATATTGGAAAAAGAACTATATATTACAGTATAACTGCCCATTTTTCCTAAGTTGAATTGAGATTTTAAAATATTGCCGTTTTAAAGCATTAAACAGGCAATATGGGCCTAGAGAGAGCAATAGTGTTTTTTTTTTGTTTTTTTTTTTTGTTTTTAGCACAATTATTATTTAAATGGCCCCAGGGCATTTGCAAGTCATACTCTGTCCCTGAACATCATACATTTTATACAAAAGCAAAACATTTCATTTACAGAGTTTCAGACTCTATCTTTAGGTTTATGTGATTGATATCTTGAGTTGAATCTCTGTCCCACATATGAGACACCTGTCAGTCCAGTTACACAACATTCAGCAGAACACACACGCATTAGTAATAGAAAATATAACTTGGATTAAATAATTCAACTAATCTAGTGTGTTTCTCCTCGCTGTCATAAAATAGTTTAACAACATTTAATAAAATGACTAATTTAATGAAATTAATCATTTTAAACCCCTCACTGTACTGCGAGAGAACATGAACATGCGCGTATGAATGTGAATGAACAGTCTTACCCTGCTTAGAGAAATCCATGTATATGTGTGTCAGGGAGGTCAGTGTCTGTCTGTCCGGCTGTCAGTCTCCTGGTCTCGGTATGAAGCGTCTCCGTGCGTCTCCACTCATGTCCCGTCAGGGATGCGCCACACCCCTCACCTGCAGTTGGGGTGGAGGAATGAGCGCGCGCCATGCAAGTGAATCACACTGATGCAGCCACACCCAGAACAACTGGTTTGCTGGGGTTCAGTGTTCTAGCTGGTTTCCCACCCTGACCCGCTGAAAAACCGAAACCCCCTCTAAAAGCTTCTTTACACAGTTGAGTGAACGCTGCTCTGTGCCTGCTCAAAAAAAGACAAAAGCCAGACCAGAATATGCCAAAGTATACAGTTGAAGTGGCTGTGTAAATGCCTTCATGCCACCTCTGAGCAGCACCTCAATGCCACTTCAGAAGCACATCTGTGACAACTTTGCAGTGTAAATTTGGCATAAAACCAGTGTAAGACTAGTCTGATTTGCAGGGGTTCTCTGTAGGACAGGAAGGCGTCTCTGACTACCCTTACTAAAATTAGTTGGTTTTATTATAGGAAGTGTAGTAACCATGCGATTATCATTTGTGTAACCACAGTTGTATGACAAATACCATGGTTAGCGTAGCAAAACCATGGTTAATTTGACTATATAAGCCATGTTTTTATTTTATTTTATTTGTAGCAAAACCATGGTTAATTTTCATAAGGGCATGATGATGTCTCAGTTTGTCATCTTTTCAAGAAAAAGTTGAATTTATTACGTCTATAAACCTCATGAGTTCATCTAGATTTTAATCTCAGAAACTTTTGGTCTCTTTAAAACTAAATTTTTATTCAGTTAACTCGCTTAGCGAAAGAGACAACTGACTGTAAAAGAAATGTACACTAACGTATAGTAACTTAATGTATATATTCAAGAGGAACGCTTCTGGAACAAGAACAAATGTAGGACGGGGCTTGATTTTGTCTGTGAGGAATTGATTGGATGGTCGTGGTTTACTATTGGGGGATCCTAGTTATTCTTATTCACGAGTACGTGACACATGAATTTAAAACAATAACGATGTGAACAGATCAATCATTTATAATAAATACTGCAATATTCCATAAAAAAAATATTGTCCATTTCATGGCGAATCTAAAAAACAGTCCACTCCAGAGTTAAAAGAACATACTAAAATGGATTTTATTGAGAGAAAAACAACAGAAATACAAAATCAACATCAGATCAGATAAAAATGGAGCGCAGTTTTAAGAAGCAGGTTAAAAGTTGAAGTGTCTGTGAGTTTGTCCAGTGCAAAACTGTGCAAGTCTTAGTCTTTTGTCGATGGTTTCATCAGAGCCAGTGAAGACGCCGCAGGAGCTCCATCATCACGGTCAGCATCCTTCATAAACCCGGCATCACGTATGCAATGTTATCCAGAGTGTTTGACTACTCACAAACAGAGACAGGGAGAGATAGTTCACCAGTCATAAGTCATTTGGCTCACTGATGTTTATGTGATTAAATTGATGAATGGTCAGTACCAGCAGATGATGTGGGCAGCCGTTGAGTTCTGGGACCTGAGTAGTGAGGCAGGCCAGCGGCCCCAGAGCACACAACACCGAGTCCAAGAGAACCGACAGAGAACCCGACACAGTCACCATGCCCTGAAACACACACCAGACAGTGAGACATAAAACAAACGTGATATTCACCCACTTCAGTAGGTGTTTAGAGGACCTACAATGCTTTTGATACACGTTCACCTTTAGTGTGTAATGTTGCTGTTTGAGCAAGAAAAGGTTTCCAAAGTCCCTCTAGTCTAAAGGGAGTGATTCTCTATATCAGTGGTTGTCAACTACTAGGGGGTCTATTTATTATTATAATTTAAAAAAATGATTTTTTTTATTAATTAAATTAATTAAATTATAACAAAGCACCACCTCTCTTGTATGTATATTCTGTGATTGTTCCGGAAGAGCCCAAGCCGTTTCTCTTCACGCTGTGTGTAATACAGACAAAACGCCAACAGCTCAAAACACCCAACCACTTCACCATAGGAAATGCAAAAAACATTGCTTAGTTGGATAAAGAAAACCAGTGTCGGATTTGATGGATGACGACTGTAATGAAGGTAAAGGTGATTACAGTGACTTGAGTCATACATTAGACATGCGCGAATCCGTTATTATTCATACACAAACCTTGCGGTATTATTTCAGAGAGGAGAAAAAAATTTTGGCAACCACTGCTCTATATTGGTGTGCACTGTTTCTGAACTCCCTGAAATGCCTCCATTGTAGTCTTGAACATGTCACAATATTCCTCATTTAAATAATTCTTGCCCAAGGCATATGCAAAATAAAGGTGTGGGGCCTGCTTGAGTTAGTTAGTAGTGTGTTGAAACTCGCAGGTATGGCAAGGAGTGTGACTTTAACTCTACGTGTGTGTGTGTGACTGTGTGAGCACCTCTGTCTCCTGCAGTCTGCGTCCGATCAGAGACAGAGACTCTCCCAGCAGCTGCAGGTGAGCGGCCGCATCGATAGGGTCCACATCCGGGTCTCTGAGCGGAGAGAATGTGGCTGCGTTCGCAGGCCGCGGCGCTGATCCGTTCTGGATGGGAGCGACTGCTGTTTCCGGCCTCTTCAGCACAACGGCGCCCCCTGCAGGAGTCACGGCTGCACCTGAATGATGACCTGACCAAACATCAACACCAAATACATCAGCGCTGACAGTGACATCAGTGACCTGAAGGGATTTAACTGCTGACCTTTAACCCTGCTGCTGTCTTTGAGCGGTCGCGACATTTGCTGCGGTTTGACGTGCTTGACATGTTTGACACTCTCTGATTTCAACTGCTTGCGCTGAAGGTACTCTGATCGCTCTCGCCACACCTGAAAACCATCAATCTGTCAGCACGATGACAGCAAACACACTTCACACAGGTGTATGATGGGTAATGATGATGTTCAGCACCTGTTTGTCTCCCTCTGGCAGCTGCTTCCAGGCATCAGCGAGTCTTTTGCTCAAGTCCCCAAAATCTGAGTTCAAATAAACACACGCAATAAATATTCACATACACTGGAGGTCAATAGTTTGGTGTCTATAAGAGTTTTAATGTTTTTGATAGAAGTCTTTTCTGCTGACCAAGGCTGCATTTATTTGATCAAAAATACAGTAAAAACTTTCTAATCATCACATTAGTATGATTTCTGAAGGATCATGTGACACTGAAGACTGGAGTAATGATGCTCAAAATTCAGCTATGATCACAGGAATACATTACAATTACATTTAAAATGTATTCAAGTAGAAAACAGTCATTTTAAATATATTTCACAATATTACTGTTTTACTGTATTTTTGATCAAATAAATACAGCCATGGTGAGCATAAGAGACTTTTCAAAAACAAATCTTACCAATCACAAACTTTTGAATGGTAGTGCACAATGAGAATTATCTAAGAGACATTTGTACTCTTGCGCAGCTTCAACATAGCTAATTACCTTTTAGCTAATCACTATTTTAGTATAGACTAACTTTACTGTTATTTAACTACTTTAAATGATGTGTAACTTAATATCTTGGCAAGCTCCAGTTTCAAAGCAACTTTCCCAACACTGTTGGAGTGAATGGTACATTAATGAATGCTAGTTGAGAAGGAAAATGAGAGTGTATGTACATGTAATTCACCTGTGTTATCTGATACAAAGCCGTCCCTGGCCGACTGCAGCCTCTCCACGCACTCCAGAGCCACCTGGCACCTGGACACCAGGTAATCTACACACACAAGAAGGTCCTTTAATATTAATTATGCTCTCGCAGGTCAATTCCAGCTGTATGGTGTAATCAGTGAGGGTTGTCAGGACATGAGGGTAATTTGAGCTGGTCACTGACCGGCCGAACTGGTGCAGCTGATGTGTGCGGGGTCCTCGAGCTGATTCAGGCTGTCCTGTACAATCCTCCCCGCCTCCTCTAGAGCTGCCCGCAGAGCCGCCCAGCGCAGAGACACCAACTCGCTCTCCAGAGCCTGCTCACGACTCTCCTACAGAAATAAAAATCAAAACAGGAATTTAAGACTCCATGACATCAATTAGCCCCTAGCTCCTGAAATTAAAATGAACTTTTAGCAGATTTACAGCCTTTTTCATCTGGTATAAGAATTTGAATGGGTAATCTAAACAATTACAAAGCCATAACTGAACAAATAAAATCAATAGTAAACATACAATATCCCACCTTCTCATTGAGTTGGTTTTGCAGGGCCTCAGCAGCTTTCACACCACTCTCTCTCTCATTGGTCAGACTGCTCTGTACACGCTCTAACTCCACCCCCAAATCTACCAACTCTGCCTCCTTCTGAGATACAGTCTCCAAAAGTCCCGCCTTCTCAGCCTCTAAAGCAGACAGCTGAGTATTGAGCTGCTCACTTGACTATACGAGGAGAGAGAATAAAGTTCAATGAGAGCCATCTGTCCATTACGTAAATTACAAGATCTAATGTGACTTTTTTACTGAGAGAACAAGAATAGCAAGAAACTGTGTTATTGCTAGATCCAGAAGTGCTAAAATGCAAACTCGTTTCTGGGTTTTGGCGTACAAACATACGTCATCCCTACAGCACTCTATAAAGCATTACATTTAAAGTGAACTGATACAGTCATGATAAAGATGCAACACACAGTTACATCTTTATCACACTATGTTAACACACAGTTGTCTTTATTTGAGTCAGCAGTGGAGGTGTTGCAGCAGGTGTGCAGGAGACAGAGGGAAGTGGGATGGAGAGGGAGGCAGGGTAACATATCAACTCCCACATGCAGTCTGGACACATCAACTCAGGTAATTTAGCACCACAAATGCTAACACAGAATCACCATGTCAACCTGAGCTGGACTAATCGCAGAGACAGTGATACATGTATCATGTGGTGGGCCGAGAGATGAACAGGGATGTATGGAAGAGCGTGAAGTAGGGCTGAAAATCGATATGGCTTAATGCGAATGTCACGTGTGTGCAGCCCACAACACAGTCCTTCAGCTTCTCAGAAGAGCTCGGTTAATTTACCGTGAATCAAGCCAATCAGAGAAGCCGAAAACACGGGACCACAAGCAAATGGCTGAGTTTCAATCTGAAACCGACAGCGCATACATCAATTTACATACATCAGCAAATACGTCAAAATAAAAGTTTGCTGGTTTAAAAAACAAATTAAGATGTCAATATTAGAACTATAATTAAAGTTGTACTCA
>CM031945.1:45360170-45371121 GCA_018749465.1 Paracanthobrama guichenoti
TGCTTTTAAGAAAAAGAGAACACTTAAAATGCCACTGTGAATACCATTTAATGCATCATGCAGTCTTTATAGGTTGTGTTACCTGATTGAGATATTGTAATAGATTTTGTTTTTGCTGTTTCTATAATCTTTGACACATTTGCAAGGCTGAATTTTATAGGTAAAAGTAGGTGTGTTTTCAGTTTTAGGAGGTGCGTCAACACTGTCATCTATTTAGCGGTGTGTTCTACAGTACACCTGAGCCTTAATGTCATGTGTAATGATCACATACAAACTGAAAGCCTATTGAAGGGTGTATGAGCAGAGCAGGAGGAAAGCCTTCAACTCTTCAAAGTAACAGAGAAGTCAGTCTCCTTCCACAAACGCTGGAAAATAATCGCCTTAGTAACACCTTTTAGACATCACAGCAGGGCGTGCGGGAGAAAGAGGTGTGGAAACAGGAAGATAGAAGGAGAGCGAGAGCAAGAGAAAGAACTGAGGGAGGGGTAACCTCTTCCATCCCACTGAGAACCGGAGGATACACATCATCAAGCAAATCTCATCAGTGCTACACTTTCTGCATTCCCTCCGGAAGTGACACCAAGAAGCACAGACGCCATCGCTGCCCAAAAGCATTTACAGCAGCACAGCATCAACACAGAGACTCAGAGGAGTCTGAACGCTTAAACGAAACGTTCACCCAAAAAATTTTATTGTCATCATATCGAAATATCTTGTTTTATGTAATACAGAGTAAAGAAAGTCATATAGGTTTGGAACCACACACCGCAAAAAAAAAGAAAAGATTTTTGTACCTAGTTTTGTCTCGCTTTTTTGCATTACAAATATCTAAACATTTTTAAAGTAGGCATGAAATAGAAGTTGAGCTAGTCTTTTCTTCCTTATTGTGATGTATATCTGAGTGAAATGGCTTTTTGAATAAGAAAAAAAATTTCTGGTCTGCAGCTATGCAGCCCCATACAGAACAAACTGTGATTCTGACACCTTTCTATTAGAACCAGCATTAACTTCTTGAGCAATTTGATCTACAGTAACTCGTCTGTTTGATCGGACCACACGGGCCAGCCTTCTCTCCCCACGTGCATCATTGAGCCTTGGCCGCCCATGACCCTGTGGCCGGTTCACCACTGTTCCTTCCTTGGAGCACTTTTGATAGATCCTGACCACTGCAGACCGGGAACACCCCACAAGAGCTGCAGTTTTGGAGATGCTCTGACCCAGTCGTCTAGCCATAATGTTATGCCTGATTGGTGTATATATATACCTGTCTAATAAAACACATAATATATTAAAGCGTCTTTGGTGTTTTCATGGTTTCTACAAAATAAAACGAGGGTAATGCGGAAATCGAGGGTAATCTGGATTTAAACATTGTTTGAAACATTTGGGATGAAATAAGTACACAATTCAACAAAATATATAACATAGTTCTAGTGGTTTTTGGATATTTTTATCTAAAAATCTTACATAATGTGCCTTTAAGAATGACATGAACCAGGTCAGTTTTATCTAAATAAAAATACCTCCACTTGTTTTTCAGAAAGAAAAAAAAGTCATATCTAATTGGACAAGGCTGTGAGGAATACCCAAAGGGAATTGTTATTTCTTTGTAGTTGCTCTTGCATTGCTTGGGAGACTTAATTTTTTAAATATATAAAAACAGACAAGTCAATAGTGGAGATACAGTAAGAATATACATCTGTAAAATGTAATGCCAATAACAGCTCTGAACTTTTAGTTACAGATTTACTTGATAGTTGTAGAAATTTCTATTTTTCAGATACAGACCAATCTGAGGTCAGACTGAGACTTAAAGATATCTTCTGAGACTCTTGGATGCATGTGTGAGACTCTTCATTTAATGTAAGAGGAGAAACTTGTGAGAAATGAAACTGGTCCAATTTTTTTCTTCTTGTCAAAGCAGAAAAAAACAAAAAACAAACAACTACTGGCTGAATGACTGACACCAATGAACACAACAAATCGATCCGTTTTTGATCATGCCAAATTAAATACAGCATCCACTCTAGACATGCATAATGCAGACTCCATATTTAAACAGCAGTCTTTTTAGTGGTAAAATATTCACAGACACTAGTCCATATCATGATTTGATTAAGTACAGACTGAATTCCACATTTCTCGCATCACAAAAATCACAGGGCCGTCGATCTGCTGGGCTACTATCATCATGACCTCTGTCTCTCTGCAATAGCATTCAGAGCGAATCTTTTGAACGCTTGCGTGACAGCGCAGAGAGAGATCGTCTAAAAGCCCTGTGGGAATCTGTCAGTGGGAAACTTTCATAGTGATCAATTTAATCGGCACTACCTCAGACGGAAGCACATCCCACAGCGTGAGTAATGCACCTCTGAATGACTCCAACCACTATTTGCTGATGCATATTCATGTGTGTGTGTGTGTGTGTGTGTGTGTATGTGTGCGTGTGTGTTTTCATTTCTCTTTCACCTCTCCTCCATCTCTTCATCTGTAACTCTCAGGTCTCTCCACCATTAATGATACCATCTCACTCCTGTCGTCACACTCTCTGCTGATCTGCCGCAGTCCTTCATGTGATGTCTCTTTCTCCTTCCTTTCTTTCATCTCCTCCTCCACTAATCTGTTTTTCTTTAAGTGCTGCAGTAGTTTTGCAGTCAACCTCTTTCATCCAATTTCACACTCGCTAGTCTGTTTGTCAGCCCACCACAGACTGTACTTTCACAAGATCCTCTCCTCATTTTTCTTCTCTCCTCTTTATTTTGCCTCTCCTCTCATTCTTAACTGCTAGTTGGTCAGATTAGTTCTTAACATAATGACTGCGTTTATGCAACTTGCCACATGGTTCACATGTGTTATGTGTGTACAAGTTTGGCTATACATCTGAGGGCCAAATATCCTCACTTACGTAGTGAAATATTATGACAACTGACTAGTGAGGAAATTTTATTGGTCCTCACTGGTTAAAAAGGCTTATAAAAAAAAAAAAAATCAGCCAAAAAGTTTTTTTTTTTTTTTATGTTAAAAGATAACAGTAAAGTAGTTCTAAAAATCTTTCTCAATATTGAAGCATAGCAGAGTTCCAACCATAGCTATACAGCTATAAAGGCACAGAGAAACGATATCATTGGAATCACAATTTTATCTAGCTGATAAACGATGAAAACATTGACAGCCAATCAGAATCCTGCTGTAACAAGCTCGAGCATTTAAAGTGACAGACAAGCATGCACTTAGAATAAACAGAACGATATTGTCCGCTGGTGTGGACGCTAATATAGTTATCTTTATAGTTATGGTGTGAACGAGCCTTAAGGGCTGGGGATGGGCTAGGATATAAAAAATAGCATTGAACTAATATAAAAATCAATGAAAGTCTATGCAATTAAGTTTATGCAATGTCCTGTGTGTGAGTGTGTGTGTGTGTGTGAGAGAGACTCACTGAGTCACGGTCTTTCAGTGCTGCCAGTATAAACGTGCGGTACTGCTGCTGTCCAGGTAGAGGTTTGTTATAGAAGCCATTGTAAGTTTTCTCGTCTCCTAACACAAAGGTTTCTGGAAGATACTCCAACTTGGCAGCGATGTAAGGCCGCAGGAAGTCCTGAGTTTGTCTTCTCCTCCTCTTCCTCACATCTGAGTCTCCATTACTCCCCAAAAGCTGATATATCACAGAGAACACATCACATAAAATGACAAACGATGACAATGTATTAAGGAAAAAAAGCATGCATCCACATACATAAAACCACTGACGTGAATGTTCATATTCCCCTTTTTAGGACTAGATGATGTTGGATTTTGAAATAAGGCATGTTTTCCACACAGTTTCTCATTAAATGAACCATGTCAAGGTCACATTGTAGCTTAATTTTTAAATAATTTCAAAAATATTGCAAATATATACTGTGGGGAAAATAATCATTTGATCCTCTGCTGATTTTGTAACTTTGCCCACTTATAAAGCTACAAATAAACTGATTAGATTTGATAGAGTGAAATAAGTATTTGATCCTCTAGCAAGAATTCTGCCTTCCACAGATTGGTTATGTGTCCATGTGGAACACAGATTAATCCTGTCACTTTAAGAAAGTACTCCTAATGTCAGCTCATTATGTGAATAAAAGACACCTGTCCATAGAATCTGTATCTTCCATTCCAACCTCTCCACCACCATGGGCAAGACCAAAGAGCTGTCAAAGGACTTAAGGGATAAGACTGCAGACAAGGCTGGAATGGGCTACAAGACCATCAACAAGAAGCTCGGTGAGGAGGAGGGAACTGTTGGTGTGCTTATTTGGAAATGGAAGAAATACAAGTGGCCCTCGGTCTGGAGCTCCATGCAAGATCTTGCCCCATGGGGTAAGAATGATCATACAGAACCACATGGGAGGAGCTTGTTAATGATCTCAAGGCAGTTAGGACCACAGTCACCAAGCAAACCATTGGTAACACTATGCAGCAATGGATTGAAATGTTGCAGCGCCTGCAAGGTCCCCCTGCACATGAAGGCACATGCCCGTCTGAAGTTTGCCAATGAACCTCTAAATGATTTAGAGAAGGCTTGGGAGAAAGTGCTGTGGTCAGATGAGCCCAAAATTGAGCTTTTTAGCATCAACTCAACTCAACTGTGTTTGGAGGGAGAGAAATGCTGACTATGACCCCAAGAACACCATCCCTACAGTCAAGCATGGAGGTGGAAACATTATGATTTGGGGCTATTTCTCTGCTAAGGGTACAGGACGACTTCACCGTATTGAGGGGCCAATGGACTATAAAATATTGAATGAGAACACCGAAGATGGGTCGTGGATGGGTCTTCCAACATGACAATGACCCAAAATATACCACCAAGGCAACAAAGGTGTGGCTCAAGAAGAAGCAAATTAAGGTCATGGACTGGCCCAGCTAGTTTCCAGACCTCAATATATAGAAAATCTGTGGAGGGAGCTTAAACTTTGAGTTTCCAAGTGACAGCCAAGAAACCTTAAGGATTTAGAGAGGATCTGTAAAGAGGAGTGGACCTCTGTCCTTGCCTACAAGGTTTTCTCCACCAAGTACTAAGTTTTGCTCTGGGATCAAATACTTATTTTACTTTCTGAAATGCAGATCAATTTATAACCTTGCTATAATGTGTCTTTTTCTGGACCTTTTGGTTCACATGCTGTCTCTATCCATTAAAATAAACCTACCATAAAAATTATAAACCCTTAATTTCTTTGTAAGTGGGCAAACTTCCAAAATCGGCAGGGGATCAAATAAATATTTTCCCCACTGCATACACACGTAAACAAGTGTTCAAAAGTCTCAGCAAGGACTTGTTCATTTAATCAAATGTGACATTTATAATGTTACAAAAGATTTCTATTTCAAATAAATGCTGTTCAAAAGAACAGCATTCATTTAAAATAGAAATCTTGAAAAAAAAAATGAATCACAGTTCACAAAAAAAAAATACTGTCAAACGATTTCTGAAGGATCATGTGACACTGAAGACTGAGTAATGATGCAGTTTTGAACACAGGAATAAATTACATTTTACAATATATTTAAATATATTAAATGGTTATTTTAAATTGCAATAATATTTCACAATATTACTGATTTTACTGCAGCCCTGGTGAGAAGAAAAAAAAAATCCAAACTTTTGAAAGGTAGTGTATATATATATATATATCGGCCAGCACATCTTTAGGTGTATTCTGATTGGCATTTTAAGTCCATAAAACAGCTGGACTGTAATCCAGAGGTCAGAGGTCAGATATCAGCCTCAGGTGCTTCAGTCAGAGGCATCATTAGTTCAAAATGACATACACACAGTCTCCAAGAGCTTCATCTGTCTCTTTATAGACCAGTTCCTCTGTTTCTTCATCCCTCAACCTTTCTCTCTTTTTCTTTCTCTCCACTAACATAATATCCTGCTTCTTTAGCTTTAGTAAAGCACATTTGGTCGAGACTGAATCAAATCCAAGGCCACAGGACTGCAGCTGAACAAATGGGGTCTAGTGGCAGAGAGAATGAGGACTGCAGTGGGACAGCGGGTATAATATCAGCGCAGTGATAAACACCAGCACAACACGGGATCCAATAATACACCTCTCATTTGACTCGGCAACACTCATAAATAAGGGGCAACTCGGGGGAGAACGGCTGCGTGAAAATGGGCTGTTTCAAAACACTGGTGACACCATTGTGATTTTTACAGTGCCGTTGCGTTTTGATATTCAGTAGGCAGCACCTGAAAAGTTTTGCCTATTTTGCAGACAATAGTTTATTGAAAGCAAGCAAACTCATGAGAAAGCAGAACCGTGTTGGAGCCAGAAAGCTCAGTAGTAATAATAAAAAAGCAAAAATGCCAAGAGAAGCTTTTTAAGAGCCAACAAAGTGCCTGTGTGTCTCAACAGCTGCTGCAGAGATACAGAAAAAACTGAGAAGGTAAAAAGAGATGAAAAATAACAACAAATACTAACATGCTGTAACATAGAAAAGACACCATATATCACAGGCCTCATGTATGACTGATAACATGAATAAGGTAACAAAGTGTGAGACATCTGTTTATGTTATTTGCATCTGATCATCACAAACACACACTCACCTCATCCAGATCCATATCCTCTGGGTTTTCCCAGCGGCGTAGAGTTGACGTAGTTACTGGTACCACCGCTATATAAAACCATCTAAGAGGAAAACATACACACACGTCATTATAGTAAAAATGTCCTATCTATCTATCTATCTATCTATCTATCTATCTATCTATCTATCTATCTATCTATCTGATGGCATTTCTAAATTATTTTGTGGCAGCCACGCAGCCCGTGGCTCATTCAATGACTGAAACAAACACTTGAATCCCATGATTAACAGCTGAGTAATTCCCACGCTCTCATGCCAGCACTGAGCAAGAGCATTGTTTGATATGTGTGATGTCTATAATGTCTGATGTAACTGCCTCTAACAATCTCGCTTTGGCTCTGATGAGGAAATATGTCCGGTAATTTCTAATTAAAGGATTTCTGAGCTGTCTTTGGTCAGAACTGATCCTGCGGGCAGTGTGGGTATTTTCAGAGTTCAGCCAGCTCAGACTGCACTGCATTACAGCAAATCCAGCTCGCTGCAGTGGACTAAACCCATGTGAGATGACTCCTCTGAGCTGGGATGGGAAGTGTTTGAGTATTAACCTCGGGCGGCCTCAGTCTGGCTAAAGCACAACGGTCCAACGCTTGCCCAAAGAGGAACTGGATTCTTGCATGTGTGCGCTGGCTGAACTCTGAGACTCCGGCAAACATCTCCTTGAGATCCAACACGCATCATCTTTGGGTTGTTTTAAGATAAACAGTGAGGAATAAAAGCACTAATGCTGTGATCAAGTAGACTGCAGGCAGATAAGCAGTAATAATAATGGTTGCTTTTACTTTGGTGTCAAATGTCAGTCAATGCAAAAGTTAACATTACTTTTTTATTATTTTTTTTCTCTGTCTCTTGTCAAAGCACTTAATGTAGCCCATATGTGATGCACGTCGTGTAACAACTATCTATCTCTGCTTTTACTGATCATTAGTTAGCAATGCATTTTTTAACAGAAGGCATCATTTTGCAAGGGGAAAACAAATGCTGGTTTTCATAGTAGCCCATTTATTCCTTTTTATAAAGAATGCAATTTTTTGCAAGTGAAATGAATCGAAAACAAGAAGAAATCTGCCACTTAAGTGAAAAAAAGAAGCAACTCAGTTACGAGATGAATTGAAAACCTTCAATTCAGCTTCCTGCACCTACAATGCAATGTATCATGTTGATAATAGCACTAAAGAAAAATAAACACTATATGTATTGAAACTCGAAGTGGTCGGAGTGCAGAGTTGTAATGTATTTCAGTGGAACAAAGTGTTTTTCATCTCATATTTATTTATGTATTCATAGCCTAGCAATGTCACATACTGTACTGAAACTCACCTACTCTTCACTCAAAAAAATGTTTCCTCCATTCTATATAACTACATAATAATTGTTGTTCAAAAGATTATTATTTTATTCAGGGTTCGACATTAAGCCTGTTCATGTGCTTGTCCTTCAGACAAGTAAATCTGTCATACACTTGTCCGAGTAAAAATTGTGCTTGTCTGGAAAACAAATTTGTTAAATAATGTAATGAGATTGTTTTAAATATTTTTTTTGAATATACAAATAAGAAATGTTGGAAAGAATGTTCAAACATGAAACTAAACCGCCAGTAGGTGGCAGCAGGTGACCGTCTTAATGAGTGAATCATTGAGTTGATTCGTTGAAATGGCTGATTCATTCAAGAATGAGGCAGTCATTTATGAATAGGTCATTGAATCTTTGATTCAACCGATTCATTCAAAACGTTGAATCATTAAGATAACACACTGTTTCTGTGAGATGTGTTATGGTTCTGCTGTGATCTTTGTTTGGAACTATTTTCGCTGCTGAAATAGAACAAAAACAGTCAATATTGCATCTAAAATGTAAGTGACAATGTTAATTAACCGTTTATGGAGCTGTCATATGAAATCAGTGTCACATTTTTAATCGTGACGGTATTCAGGACGGACTCTTGTCTGTGTGATGTTGCTTAAATGTATCATACATTATAAATATAAAAACTCCACATTTAGAATTTGTACCGCAGTATGTTAACTGAGTTTCTCTGTGTGAGCTGTGCTCATATGTGTTTCAGTTTCTCCTCGAGAGGCTGCACAAACGTCAACAGCGCAACCTTGTTACCGTCAGTTCATTATACATTATATATTATCCACTATTGATCGCCACTTACACTAAATTAATGCAGAATCATTCTTGCATTTTGGTGATTCCCTAGTTATTTTTTGGTATTGATGTTTTAATCAGGCTACTTGTCCGGTTGGGCAAGTAAAATTCTCTTTCACTTGCCCCTTTTTGTCCAAGCGGACAAGCGTTAATGTCGAGCCCTGTTATTGAAAGCAAGCAAACTCATAAATCATGAAAAAATTAATCATGGAACAAGTGCTGATGGCTGCACAAGATTCATTGCCGATTTTATTACGGCATTTCTCTGACCGACCTGACGAGGGCGCTGTTGTGTACTTTGGGCAGTGTGATGGTGAGTTTGCCACCCTCCTCTGGGTCTTGTTTAAGGTGGGCCGGTTTGGTGGTGAACAGGTCTGGGGCGGTGCGGATGGAGACCTGCTGCTGCAGTCCGCCGGCGCTGTTCCCTCGGCTCATCAGCACAAAGGAGTAATCGGTGTCCGGCTGTAGCCGCGTGATCAACTTCCTCTTCAGGTCGCCCTGCACCTCAACGCTCTGCTGGTTATACAGGATCTGGCAGCAGGGGGAGCACAGATTAACTCAATCACACAATGAGACTCATTTTACACTGCATTTTCTACTTCACAACTGCGGAATGACAGGGAAAAGGCACCTTGAAAGGCACTTGGGACTTGTAGGTTTCCGGCACTTCCCACGTGAGCAGGACAGAGGTCTTCATTACAGCTTTCACACCAAAGTTTTTAGTGAACTCTGTAGAAGAGGTGAGAATAAAAGAGTTACTGCATGCCACTGACTGCTCACCCCATCTCTTTCCAGACCGGCTGAGTGATTGACAGAGGACACTGCACTGATTAACATGCAGTTTGAGACAGCTGTACATGATAACATCTTAACACCATCTCAAACGACACATCAAAAATCAAAGCCAACTATCTGCTCTCTGCATATGGTTTATATTATAGGGAAGCTGAAGAAGTCAGAGCAAAGAGAAATGAAAGCGACGCCATCTCAGCAGACATATTTAAAGGGATCACCAAAAATGTATATGCTGTCCTTATTTTGCCACCCTTGGCATTCAGAAATTATTAATTTTCACACAAATATTTGCAATGAATGATTTAATTTTCTGCTTTGCTCATGTCACTTACAATGTAAGCCTAATACTATATTTTTTTATTTTATTGACAAACAACTTAATAGGTCCGTATGTTTTTCTTAAATATAATATAATATAAATTAATACAATATAATATAATATAATATAATAATATAAAAAGTGAAACTCCAAGAATGACCAAGAATGTTTGGCATGATGAAAATTTGTCCAGTTTTATTGTTATTTAACATTTTTAAATAACAATAAAACTGGACAAATTTTACTCACCTATTACAGACCATTACTCACATTACTCCTTGATTGTCATTTGTTCATGTGCTTAAATTTCCCTTATTATAATTTTTTTTTCCAAATAATATCTCAAATGATTTTGATTAGATCAAACAACCAACATCTGACATTTAATTAATAATCAGAACAGGCCTAGTTGCAAACCTGTACTACAATATTCTGTGAAGCACAAAAAGGAAATTAAACTGAATGGGAACGGATGTTGTTGAGCTCTAAAAATAACACAAAGGTAGTCCATATGTCCCATGGAAGAAAGAAAGTCGTACAAGTTTAGAAACGACATAAGGGTGAATTAAGCCTTTAATGTTTCTAGCATAAGATAAGCCGTATGTGAAGTTTTGCAGTGACTGCAATTCACAAGCCATACGTCTCCAACCATCTGCTCTGCGTGAAAGTTTTTCAATGAACGTGTGTATGAGACAAACTGACAAACAAAGAAATGCGACGTGGCAGCATCTGGATCTTTTAGTGAAACAAAGAACGTAATATGACAATCACAAAACACATTACGTCCACAATGTAACACATTTTCAACAGAAACAGGAACTGACATCATCCATCAGTATTTGAATGCAATGAATCAAATCTTGTCCAAGTTCATTGAAGATTTTGCCCTAACAGCAGTGACTGTACACAGCATCATGCGACAAGGCATTTTTTCACCCGATTGGCTCTATTTTTATCACTCTGCACTGGGTAGCTCCTCCCACAGTGGAATCTCATTGGACCAAACATATACATATATACATATACATATATATATTCACATACATATACATA
>CM031945.1:45440207-45450722 GCA_018749465.1 Paracanthobrama guichenoti
GTTAAATAAATAAATAAATAAACATTGCCCTGAAATAGGTGAAAGGTTAGTGGTTTTTATTTATTTGCTTTAAATAATGGGGCTTCATACTGACCCCAAACCATGAAGAGGTACATTTAAATCTCAACTCAAATCCTAACACAGATAGTACAGGAAATAGGCCAATGGGAAAAATAATATATCAGCATAAGAGTGCAAGAAGAAAATTAAGAGTGTTGCGCAAATGCCTGATGATGGAAAGAATAAAGGCATCATGATGATGTGGCATGGGAGAGACAGTGACATGGTAAGCAGAGGCAGGGAAAGACAGTTAGTCACCTCAAAGCGCTGGGAGCTAACTTTCTTTCCTTTCTTCATCCATGTGATCCGAGGCTTGGGCTCACCCGCTGCTTGGCACACAAAGGATGCCACTCCTCCTGAAATCCCCGTCTGGTCCTCTGGAGATTTGATGAAATTTGGCAAGCCTTGAAAAGCGAGGTGAAAAGAAGAAGAAAAAAAAGCCATTAGTTCTTGGACTGTGGTCGCACAAAACTTAGTAAAGGATGTGTGCTCATAACTAGTTTAACAAAGTTAACACCTGCAGCTGAGCCTGAGAGAGACTTTCACCCACAAGTCAACTAACACTTCTCAGAACGCCCCATTCCCTGTATGACTTATTCACAAAATAAACATTGTAATGACTACTTATTTAAAAAAAAAAGGCTTTAAAAGTCAATGAGGCAGTCATAAGCTGTACGTTAAGACGATGTGTCGATACAAAAATAGCTCAGCGTTTCGAGAACTCTGCATTCTGATGAACTACTCCTAGACACTGAGATGTCAATTTAACACAGTATGATTAAAGATTGACTGTTCACATTGGTAAATGGACTGCATTTCTATAGCGCTTTCAACAGACCCATGGCCACCAAAGCACTTTACATATTGCCTCACATTCACCCATTCATTCACTCATTCATACACCAATGGTGGTGTCAGCCATGCAAGGCCATGTAACCCCATCGGGAGCAGTTGGGGTTAGGTGTCTTGTTAGGTGTCTTGCTCATGGACACCTCAACACTTGGTCAGGTGGAACCGGGGATTGAACCACCAACCTTCCGGTTTGTAGCCAACCTACATGAACCACTGAGCCACTGCTGCCCAAATTAGACGTGTTTCTACTGTTGGGCCAAAAGTGAACGTGCCAGTGTGTGCCAGGGGCGAGTCGCGTTTCTACTGTCACTTCCGGGGCTTGATCGGGCCTCCTCGGTGCCAACGTGCAGGGTTTTTAGGCCCGGTGAATACCTTGGTCTAAAGTGGGCCAACTGGGGTCACATCCACATGAAGCGGTAATTCTGCCACAGAGATATACTGAAAACGGAGAAGACTTGGAGCATGCGCATGCTGTGCCTGGCTAAGGTCGAAACGTGGGGTGATGACATCGTTTCAAAAAATATACGGATTTGCAGTACACACGAAAAAACAAGGGTGTGGTTTTCAGATTCATCTACTCTGGGACCGGGTTTAAAAAAAAAGCAGATTCAGGCTCCCAAAATGCTGGATCCGCCTGGATGAAATGCAGAATTTCAACACAAAATCTTTACGCATACAGCTCAACGTGTCTCCGTGTGTGCGGGGCATGGGGCTTGAGGAGTGGTCATGAACGAAGGCCAAGTCAGGAGACGGTCAACATCACTGCTCATTTTCCATGTTATCATACCAGGCTACCAACTAGCCTCGACATTCAAAAAGCTAATTGACATAAACCTATATTTTATCAATATTTTTCTAAATGTGTATGTCTTTAGACTTGATGGAGTTGGTTTGTTCATTAATGTGATCACAAATTAATGGAAGCAGGCGCAACTGAATAAGTATTTGTGTTCTCTTTTTATGCGAGATCATGATACAGTAAATACCAGTTTGATTCAGAGTTATTTATGTGCATTCCTGACACAAATTAATAAATGATTGCTCGAGGTTTGAGGCTCTTGGCCCCACCCGGCACGTTGTTAGCCCTGGCTCACATTTTGTCTATTTTGTCACATTATTTTTTTTAAAATCACATTGAAGTTTAAACTGACATTTAATTGTCAATATTTTTATACAATCACCAATGAAGTTAAAGCCACAATATGAAATTTTTCGCCACTAGAGGCTGCTTATTCAAAACAAAGGTGGTGCTTGATGACGCCTTGATTTCGCCGGAGCTTTTACTATGCCGCAAGCGACCACTTCCACTTCTTCCGGTCATGCGTATGTGGGGTAACGCAGCGTTGTTTATCATATTGCATACATTTGAGTGTTACACTGAGGAAGGCTTGTAAGCCATAACGCGTAGGTGTACTTGTCACCTGTTTTTAGAAGATTAAGCCATGATGAATTAAAGGCTTTTTAACTTTTTCTACACCATTCGAGTGCCTTGGAAATTCTTTATTTATGGAGTTGAACCATCCCTTACATCCAAAGAGCACCGAGATAAGGAATTCACACCCTGTGCAGCACTTCTTTTGCGTTCTCTGCTTTGATAAATTTGAGTGTGTTGAAAGTTATGTTATAATGCTACTCTGTGAGTTCGCTCCGCAGCTACTATGAGACACTTGTTGCACACTGCAGTAATCTAGATCAATATTAGCCATGATAAAACACGGTACTTGTGGTAAATAGAGAAAACAAGATTTAAACAATAAGACTAACTGTGTTGAGCTATATAACAGTGATTAGTTTTCTGTCAATGAATGTCTCCACACAGCTGCTTACTTGTCTAATAAAATGCATAATATATTAAAGCGTCTTTGGTGTTTCCATGGTTTCTACAAAATAAAATCGAGGGTAACGCGAGGGTAACGTGAGTATGATGTCATTGATAGGCGACGGGCGGACACGGTCCGTGTCCTGGTTAAAATTGCTTATTTCTCAGGATTTCAACATTCTTGGAAACAATTGGGATAATGTAAGTACACAAGTCAACAAAACATTGTTATAGTGGTTTTTGGATATTTAATCCAAAAATATTACATATTGTTCCATGTTAAACTGACAGAATAAAAAAAAAAAATTAAAAACATTGCATAAATCACACAAAATTAAAAGTGTTAAAATGGCAGTCCTAAAAAACACAAAATAAACATTGTGATTCAACAGCCAAAAATAGCCTCAAGAATTTACAAACACTCGCACGTGGACATGGACAGAATGAAAACATTTGTACACATCTGTATTCGAAAGGAAAAACATGACAACGGTATGGCTTTGACAGATGGTAGCCAAACAACATTGGGGGTTGTTTTTTTAAAGAGGCCAGTCGGAGCACGCTGCAGCTCATGGCTTTCTGGGAGAGCAGCTCACACACCCTGCGTCTTTGTCATGCATTTACTGTACAATACTAACAACAATGGGACAAGTTTCATCACTGCTCAAGCCAGGTAGGGCGGTGTGAAAATAAAAACCCACATGTATCGCCTGAGTCATTTCAAACGTGTAATGGCAAGTTTTTGAAGACATTGATGTGAACAAGACCATTTGGGAGAATTGCAGCTAGTGCGCAACATTCCGTGGAAATAGTGGGAGATGCGGATGAAAGGTGAATCTCACGGTACAACCAGATATAAACATCATGATATACAGATATTATCAAGAAAAACTAAGCAAACTCATTGTAGTTGCTCTAACAAGGACAATCAGGCCAGTGTTTGACCTTATGAGATGTGTGCTGGTCTGAAAGGACAAATGTAAAAATTCAGTGTCCTGGAAAGAGTATCAAGTAGTTCACATGTTATAAAGTAAAATATCTAGCTTCTACCTGCTTCTGGCAGACCACCTTCTGTTATTCAACTTACGCAGAAAGTGTAACGCCTCTCGCAGTTCAAAATGTTTACGCTATGTCCAACGTCAAAGTCACGCTTTTTTTGTAAGTTGAATGCGGAAGGCAGTCCGCCAGAAGCTAGATATTTTACTTTATACCATGTTAAATATGGATATTTTTCTTACAAAACCCTATCGATTCGCTTCAGAAGGCCTTTATTAACCCCCCGGAGCCGTATGGATTACTTCTATAATGGATGGAGGCACTTTTTTGGGCTTAAAATTTTGGACTGCAATTTGCTGCCATTATAATGCATGAAAGAGCCAGGACAACTCTAATTGTATTCGTCTGAAAGAAGAATGTCATATGCACCTAGGATGGCTTGAGAGAGAGTAAATCATGGGGTAATTTGAATTTTTGGGTGAACTATCTTTCTAAGGCAACAGTGATGAGAAACATAAAACTAAAAGCAAATTTGTTAAAACAACTGCCTCAGCCACAAAAAAAAAGAAGGTTAAATTCACGGATATTAAACATACTAGATGTACACTTGTATTTACAATTCCCCAAGTATCATTCACTGATGACTTCAAATCAGAAACCCAACCTTATTTAATCTACTAGAACATGGATTCCCATCTGTAAATACTTCACCTACATTAAATATAGAATACACAAACACGACCCTGAAAACCACCTGATCTCAGTTTATCAGCCCCATGGTTTCTGATAATCTCGTTCATAAGGAGGGGGACGCAAAATCCATTATCACAGTGAACCATCTCCAGTGAACCACGGGACATGTTGGAATGGATCACAGTGTCCTAGCGGGCGGTCCACAGTGGGAATCTAATCTTCTGTTAGTCAAGGGAGAGATAAATTGCAGCGGTGTGGAGACTACATGTGGTAGTACATATGATTTTCTTGGAGGGAACAAGCCGAGGGTATACGGTGACACCGCAGTGGTGTCCTTCCTTCTTTATACTTCAGGATCAGAAGGGTTGTGCTGAAGAAAACAAAATCAATACCTAGTTAACATAACATAGAGCCTACGGGTAGGGTGGTGAAGTACTGACTAGCAGACATCAGTACAGTGTGCCGGGGCGGCTTGGGCTGCCCTTGCTCTAGGACACAACCCCCACCAGAGCTATATCAGAGATGAAGACGCCCACAACTGTGAGGCTGTTTGTGTGTATGCACCTGTATGTGTATCCATTGTAAAATCTAAGCCAATGTGTACCACACCAGCACCCCTATGACCCACAGGAGTATTGGCTGGCCTGACATTTAAATGACATTTACGTGCCAGTTCCTCTGGAGACCGTTTTGATTGGCACCACAGAGCAATGCATACCCTCATAAAAGCCTTTCTGGCAACTTTTATCCCATTATACCCACACAAGGAAGCTTTGGGATCTTACGGCCTCCTCAATGCAGCCATGATGGTTAGCTACTGCTAGTTTAATGGGTAAAACCACAACAAGGTTCTCCAGTATCTTTGCTGGGAGTTCCCAAAACATGGATACTTGGGTGTGTGTGAGATTTAAAGCTTGAGATTAGTGTCAGTTTGACATTCAAGAGTCTTTTAACATCTGTCATGACATTTCTATTAGCGTGAGGGGGGGTTTCCCCTTTGTTTACGAGCAAGGATCAGTGGGCATTAACCCATCTGGGCACATGTTTCAAATTAAAGTACATACAAACTGCTGAGAGTTTAAGCACATGAGATGCATGAATGAACCACAGAGGTCCACGGGAAAGGCAGATAACAAGGGTCTAGACAGACAGATAATTGGTTTGATCCATTTTTTATTTTTTTTACTGATATTCACACAATTTCAACTTTGATCTTTAAGAATAGCACTTAAAAAACATATTTAGCACTAACTTTTGTATATTTTGTTTGTGTATATTTATTTACAGTGTCAAAAAATAAAAACTTTATTAGGTTCTGTATACAGCAGACACTCGCATTAAAAATTATTTGTATATTTCTATAATATAATATTTCTAATTATGGGATCACTTAGTGATGTTGAAAATTTCAATGGGTACATTAATAGCAACCTCAGAGCATTAATCCCAGTACACAATTTATTTTTGACCTGGGAAGAAAAACCTCCTGTCCAGTCCAAAACAGATTAGTTACATTTATTGATGTGTTTATGGTACATTCTGATTGATTTGGTAATCAAGAGGACCTTTCCAGTGGCCAGTGACATTAGAGGTTTTCGCACCAGGTAGTTCTAGGAACTACCCCGAGACTAAAAGTTCACACCACCAGTAGGAAATCTGAAGTGACGTAAACCACACTTTTTGTTGTGACTTTTATTTGGCAGACCTTTATTTTGACAGCTCTGAGGACGCCAGAGCCTGAGCACATAGCTTTCACATTCTGCCTCTTTGTTATTAGGTAGAACTGTTATACAAAAAAAAAGTAGACAGTATATGAAAAAAGTATTAGTGTTTGCCGTGTGGTTGATGTCCAATGTCGCTAGCTGAGCAGAAATAATCATGTTTTGCTTGGTTCTCTCAAAGTTGCGTTGGATATTCTCTTTAGTGTAAAGGTTGAGAGGTCCATCTATTACTGTTTTCCATGTTCATAGAGTTAGTTTCTGGTGTAAATATATAGGCTATTGTTTTTTTTGTTTTTTTAAATGGCGGGTGCTGGTGTTTTGTGTGTGTTCGGTCAATCGGCGCACAATTACGTCGATTGGTAGTTCTTACTGTGTTAAGTTAAGTTAAGTTAACTAAAATCGTTCCTAGTTCCTACGGTGTGAACACACCAAAATCCAGGTACTTCCTCCAATAGTTCTAGGAACTATGAAAAGGTTCCTCCAGTGCGAAAGCCCCTATTATCTAAGGTGCTCTTGAAACATTTGTAGAGCTCTCAAAAGTCTCTAAGCTAACAGATTGATGTAGTGCAGTTGCGCCCTCAACATGTTTGTGAATTGACAGAGGAGAGGTTCAGGGCTCAGGGTTACTTGATGCTCAAAGAGACTCTGTTGAAAACACAGGTCATATAGGAGATGAGAGGGACCGGGCCCTGACCTCCCAGGTGGCTCTGCTGTCGTCCCAGTCCTTTTGTATTAACCAACTCAATAAATCCACAGGCGCCAGAACAGGTGGCCTTGGACACCTGTTGACATTTATTTCCTACAGACTAGTCATGCTTTAGACAGTGGCATGTGGCCAGTGTAAGGAGGGGGACCGACATGTGAGCTGCAAATTCCTGATCAAGATGAAAGAACTTAACTTTTACTTGCGAACACGTTTTTTTCTTGCGTCATGAAGTTACGGCCATTTACAAAATGGGTAATTTAAGGCTTTCCCAGGAGGAGACTTGTGTTGCAAAATGCATCTGAATTTTGAAGGAATGTTTTAAGCATTTATACGGCTTTTAAGAAAAAAGGCTTTAGAGTGGAGACGACAAATGGACACCGGCAATTAGCAGCATTCCCGCTCCGCAGAAACACCCGATCCGGATTGAGTACAAGGATCAATACGCAAAGCAGGGAGCCAACCATTCATTCTCATTAATAATAGATTAGCAAGTTATCATTTTCACTCGTGCTCTGAGCGGAAATGTGTCTGATGCTATCAGCTGCGGTTGTTTTAGTGAAACTTGTCCATTAACGGGGTTTTAGACCTTTTACAGGATTTTGCTTTCAATTAACTCTACATCAAGCCAGTCATTTTGCTCTGTCGGCTCAATATCTCCAGTTTCCTTTATTAACATGCACAATTCCCTCGCTAAATCCAATGCATTGGCATCTGCGGCAAACTCTCACGTGACGGGTATGCTTTTAGAAGTGACGATCTGCGAGAAACGCAGAATTCAATGGGCCGAAGAACAGAGATAAACAAACTATCGGATAAGTAAGGCACTGAAAAAAATAAAGG
This sequence comes from Paracanthobrama guichenoti, assembly GCA_018749465.1. NCBI lineage: Eukaryota > Metazoa > Chordata > Actinopteri > Cypriniformes > Gobionidae > Paracanthobrama > Paracanthobrama guichenoti. The sequence continues at coordinate 45,447,895 of CM031945.1, forward strand.
AAAAACAATCCTCAGTGGGAATTCTTTCTCTAAGTGATTACAGTGTTAGGCTGCTGTTGAGTGTGCCACTTTCTAATGTTATTAAATTATTTAGGAGAATGTGCGGAACAGAAATTCTGGGCACAATTATGCATATCCCTCTGTGAGGAGCATTAAAGTAATGGCTTTCCTCCTACGACATTGCTGGAGAATCATCTTAAAGGGACAGTTCAGAAAAAAGAAATAAAAATACTGTAATTTACTCACCCTTGTCTTGTTCTTTTTTCTGTGGAAAAGAAATGGTGAAGGACACTACTCAAAATGTAATGAAAGTGAATGAGGACTGAGATTGTCACGCTTCAAAAAACATCACAAAAGTACACTAAAAGTAGTCCACACAGTCTTCTGAAGTTATTCAAATGTTTTGTATGAGAGATTTAAGTCGTTAATCATAGACACTCTTGAGAATTCATGAAACAGGTAGTGATGTTGTGAACAAATCATACTTTATGAATTAGATCTTTAAGATGATCCAGTTGTAGATTCATTCATGAATTTGAATGATATGATTATTGAGTCATGATCCACTCAGAATTTAACAACTCAATGGAGGGGAAGAATTGCAATGAATAACAACTTGTATTTTCAACACAGGCTCACTGGAAAAACTTGCTTGTGGTGAAATTTCTGCCAAATCGTTTCGCAACACTTTCATCGTAAAACGCCCATGCTAAAATTTCATTCAGTTTTATCTGAAGCAGATTAATGTGAGTCTGGCAAAGTTTTAATATGTTGGTTGCTGTATGAATTGCAGCTGTTCGGAAATAAAATGTTTGGTGAGTTGCGCTAAAGGGTTAGTGAAAATAATGTACCACCTACACTAAACCCTATCGACAGTGTTAAATGTTTTTTCTGAAGCAACCATGCCATTTTAGTTTGCTGGTACAAGTCTATGAGCTCACGGATTTATGCGCAATCACTCCAAATCACGTTTCTACATCAGAAAAGCCATGCATATGGAGTTGATTATGTGATGCAAACATCAAAATATATTAGTTTATGTATCATGCACTATGGTAAAAGTGTTTTGAGGTCATAACGTATTATTGTGCAAGGAACCACATGAAAATATTAATTGCTAATATTTCCCTGTACTCAAAATTTGTGTAAAAAGGAATCAAAGATGCTGGTGTTTTACTGCCACTAGTGTGTATCTCAGCTGCAAACTGTAGTGTACCTTTTTGGAGTTTTGCAAAAAATGTAGACATGAGCATTTTTCCAAATGAGTCTAGGTTGTAAATTTTCATCACAAGTTATCAAATGATTTAAGAAGACTCATACAGATTACATTTTTGATACTTTTATAATGCTTCTGTCTATTTTATGGTTCAATTCTTTAAAATTGCACAGAAAAGTGTGACCAGCACTTAATTCATAATATCTTCCTTTGTGTTCCACAGAAAAAAAGAAAGTCAGAACTGACAGAAATGAAGATTAAGTAATGTTCCTACACAGCTTGGGTGGGGGGTACACATGTAACCACTGAGTGAAAAAAATCATTTACTAAAAGCATTAGCTCAATGTTCCCTCATGTGTCTTGACAAGTTGATGAAAAAAGAGCATTCTGTTAATAGAGGTAAGCTGTATCATATGACCAGGCGGTTTAGCGGAGGTTTAGCATTACTTTAAACCGGTGCCCATCCTGGAGTCTTCAAAGCCGTGACTCATTATCTCTCTTTCCCACTGTCGACATGATATTGGATCAAAGACGAGACGGGCAATCATGAGGGAATATCGTTACTACCTCATTATTCGGCCCTCATGATAGAACAATAGAGTTATTCTGCCTCACAGAGAAAACCTTCCTGTTTAGACAGAGCCATCAATATTAAAACACAAACCAGCGGTAGACGCAGTGCATTCCAGTTTGCTTCTCATAGGGCTATTGTTATGATGAGCATAGCACACCGAAAGCATGCGCACAATAGGCTGGTGCCATCCAGGCCTCACTACTGGCAGTGGGACAAGAGGAATGTTTGCATGGGAACACAGATAAATGAGCATAACGGCTGGTTTGCAGGCAGCACTAGGCTGAGAACTCCTCTAGACAGAAGGTACAGGAAGTTCTGGGTGACTCTGAATGCTTAGGGCAGCCAGGCACTATGAAAGATTAAGGAGCCATGAAATATCACCAGATTGGAATTATTTGGAAAGGTTAACCCAAAGTGATCGCCCGAGACCATTCTAGAGAGCCTCAGGAGTCTGCACACTGCAGGTACGCTGTTACCGAAGGGTGTAATTATGACACTAACATAAATGGTCATAAATCTGGCTGTTTTATTTGCTATGACCTACACGTAATCCGTGTTAACCCAGTGTTACCCTCAGAGGACTCATCTAGTAGATGGTGAGTTGCAGGATATATATTCTAGCTTCAGCTACAGTGGAAGGGAGTAATGGGAATTCTGCCTGAGGTTTACTTAGATTTTTCAAACAAGCTTTCAAAATTGTGCCCTTTTCAACTGTTTACCAAAAAGTTCTGGCATGGTTACTGCAGGTACAATAAAGCTACTAACTACCTAACTAACTACCTAACTAAATATATTTTACCACCTGTGCAATAAGTCCATTCATGAAATTTCCTCACTACTAAATATTCCATTATTCCTTTGTATTATAACAAAGTGGAAGCAATTGGGAACAACAGCAACTCAGTCACAAAGTGGTAGACCACGTAAAAATCACAGAGCGGGGTCAACGCATGCTGAGATTCAATAGCTACAGACCTCCAAACTTTGTGTGGCTGAATCTTTGAAGCTCAAAAAATGGTATTCGGACCAGCCCTAATA
>CM031945.1:45460650-45471212 GCA_018749465.1 Paracanthobrama guichenoti
AATATTTAGATTTTTTTAGATATTCCAGATTTTCAAATAGTATCTCGGCCAAATATTGCCCTATCCTAACAAAGCATACATCAATGGAAAGCTTATTTACTCAGTTTCAAAAAGAAAACTTTTGACACCTACGGTTGCGTGGTCCAGGGTCACATGTACCTAAAACTAGACAATTTGCTTCATACAAAATCAAATGTGACTTGGACATGTTTTCATTAGACTCACCCAAGTGTCTGTCACTGGCCAAAAGTTCAAGCTCTCTGGTCAATGTTTTACAAAATTCCTTGAGCAAACCAGTCATTGTAGGAGATTAAAAAACCTTTGCCACTAGAAAGAGTTATTTCACTTGTGAAGAATCATCAGTCTCAAGTCCTCCATCACTGTAGAAGACGCAGCATGAGAGCGAGAGCTGCAAAGTCGAACAGCTGTCAGAAAACTTAAGATCCAATCAATCTTCAGACAAGTGACTCCTAAAGAAAGCACTAGAACCTGGAATAAAGTCTGATGATAGCAACTACAAATGCAGGTGGCTTTCTTGAAGACTAGTCCAGCCCTGAAACACAATCCTTTGTAGAGACTCAGGTGGGGCAAGAATTTGGTTCACAATGCTACTTTTCTGGTCATGGTTTGCAAAAAAAAAATTCTCTTGATAATGTGTGAACTTCCTCTCCTTGGCTGGAAGGGATGCAAGACCCATTGTTTTCTGGGAGTGTAAGTCCTTCTTTGTGTTAAGACAAATATGGGAATAACTGTAGGAGAGCTGTTAGCATACACTGCACCAATTTTCAAAAGGGAGAACATTTGGAAAGGATGAAAACAGGAGGGTCGTCCTGGGAATACAAGGTAACCTGGGAGTCATTATCTCCTCTAATTATGCAGTAAATAAGGCAAATGAGATTTCACAGGTATAACTCATCCATTTACACAGCTGGATATGAAGATCAGCCAGTGGAGAAACACTTGATCTGGTTTTAGGTTGACTCAAGGACTTGCAAACAAGCAAATCTCATGATCTAACCGCCATTCATCCTGCAAACTACGCCAAACTTCTGCTTCCTGTCGTGCAAGTCCTACAGGTGTGGCTAAGCTGCGGTCTCATCTCACTGTGGGGTCTGCTGCCTCTCTCTGTTTCCATCGCTCGGCTAAAGAACAGACAGCTGTGGCAGATGGAGCCATATCCCCATCGGTCTCCTGATTTAAAATGTAAAAGAACAAGCGGCGATGGGGAAGAGGAAGAGGCGATGTCACAGGGCAGCAGACGTCAGGGACGGCTGCCATGAGTGCACAAGGCTAATTCAAGCACTAACAGACTTCCCATCCAAGACAAACCAACAAACCACAGGCCAGCGAGGTGGCAAGTGGCTGCTTCTTGAACACGCCTGTAACCAGCGGACAGAATTTAAATGAGGCTTCGGCTTCCAAGAATCTGGCAGATCAGACTTGATATGGGTTATTAGCTGCCTTTCTGAAGAGACTCCAACATGGAGGCAAGCTGGGCAACTCCATTAGCATTCAGGGATGAAATCATACAAACCTGTTGTGTTGCTTCCCACCTGTAAGAGCGACAGGTAATGGAACGTGTTCTGTTCCCTCTTTTCGTGCGGAGGAAGTTATTAATTTATTTCCCTCTAACTTGGTGATGGTTTTAACTAACAGGCAGTGCACAGTGCAACTGAGAGGAAGAAGAGAAGGATTAGCCTGATAGTTGCTTTTCACTGAAACTCTCCACAACATAAAGGGTTTCTCTGACAGCTTGTGACTCACTTTGACCAAGACAGGCAAATTACCCAGGGTTTCACTTGAAAGGAGCGAGATCAAAAGAGCCACCATGGTCTCCGTCTCCAAAGCAGAGTCAATGTGCTTTTCTGCAAAATGGGTTTATACTGCCACACTGTTCCCCTCCCCGTTAGAGCTGAAGGACCGCTTTGAGACAAAAGGCAAAACCTCTTACTCAAATTATAATAACAGTTTTAAAATGATACCTAAAGAACTATCTGTCAATTGAATTTTAGCTGATGTACTCCAACCAAACCAAGTGACTGAGGAAAAACAGTATGGGAGGGGATCAATCAATACACCACTAAAATGTGCACTCTGTTGACAAGACAAGCCACTGAACCACAAACACTAATAATTTTGAAGTGACCAAACGCTTTAGGGATGGGACACAATGGTCAACTACTGAAGTTGCAGTAAAAACGACTAGTCGAAAAACCCTAACCATAGATTTTTTAAAAGGTAGATAACTTAGATATTTCAGTTCTGCTTTCACAGTTTAAACATCTCGCCACTGGTCCTCAAATTAAAAATAGTTTTAAAATATGTCTTAAGACCTCGTCTAGCTCCAATCCGACAACTATTCTGCCGATTTGAGCTCCAATCCTAATTAAACACCCAAACCTGCTAATCAAGGTCTTCCGGCATACTAGAAAATTCTAGGCAGGTGCATTGGGGCTAAACTCAACAAGACACTCCAGGAGCAAAATTGGACACCCTTGATCTACTGTTTTTAGAAAGTAAAGATGTGTCTTACTGAAAGGCCCACTGAGAAATGCATCAAATTGGGTTCAGGTGAACTTGAATCTAATAATACAGGACAGACTGGTCGATTTTAAACATATCTAGTGTTTCATCAGTAAGAACCTCAAAGGAAAAGACTGTTTCTGGTTTATTTTTCACCTTGAAGACCTCAGTGTTGTCAGTAAAGTGATGACCATCTGTTTAGTTGACAGTCGACATCTGACAACATCCTTCCTACTTTCGGTTTGAGATGCTGTGAATCTTGTGGGTAAAGACTATTTCACATCTCAGCCATTACCTGGCAAAAATAGAAATCCTTCCATCTGCTTGGCCGAGACATGCTGGCACAGTAATGTGTCGCATGAAATAGATTGTCCGGAACCTGACATAAAATCCATCTTGTTTAGGTCATCCATCTACTCCACTATCTATCTCCCGCCTCTTCCACACTGTCTAGACCTCCTTTTCCCACTTGGTGCTCTTCGATTTTCACCCTTCTGCACTCACTGCTACAGACACCCACCACCTCATCCCCCCATTGCAGCAGGGTGGATATACCTGCAATAAAAACAGTTCTCAGACTATCAATTACCTCTTCAACAGACACGCAATGTTGGCCCCTGTCTCAAACAGGTTCTGCAGCTCTGCCAACAGAACAACATGCACAAACATGGTTCATGAGCAACACCCACATTTAATTATGATCATCAGGTTGTTTGCATCACTGCACTATGCACATATATGTTTAAAATAGTCAAGGTGTGACACTCCACATTTATGCAAATTAAATGAACAAGAATACAGATATGCGAGCTAAAGCAAATAAACATGTCTCCGGGCACCCTTTGTTTGGTGTTTCTCATTGGATCTAACATGAGCATGAGAGATCAAATAAAAAATAAAATAAAAAACAGCTCCTGTCAGGTCAGCAAATGGCTGAGATGTCTTGATGTCACACTGGGCTGATTTTAGTTTGCAGAGACAAGGAGTTGTACACATCCCAACTAATGTGTTGACATGGTTTAGTGTCTTGTAGCCCAAATGTCAATGTTAATTAGGATCTGATTATTCAGTTGTGTTTGAGGATGCCACGTCATTACGTGACGCAGTCCCACCCATCAACATAAACGACATCTTTATCCAGTCCAAAATGGAATAAAGAATTAAAAAGGAAGATAATTGCAGAAGTCAGAATCAAATGTGAATATAGGGATTTTCACACTGGAGGAACGGTTTTATAGGTCCTATAACTATTGGTGGAAATACCTTTTTTTTTTTTTTTTGCAGGAACTAGGAACAATTTTAGTTACAGGAACACCTTTTGGCGGGACCAAATTAGCTCCTACTTCAGAGCAGGGTCTAACCTAGCACAATAGGAACTACCAGTGGTGTAAGTGTACAGTGATTGGTCGAACGCATGCAAAACACCAGCACCTGCCATTTTTAAAAAACAGCGTAAACACTGCGTTTATAGCCTATACATTTACTCCACGAACATGGAAAACAGCAATAGATGGATTGACACTAAAACCTAGGCACTTCTCAACCTTTACGCTAAGGAGGAAATCCGACGCAACTTTGAAAGGACAGAGACATCGACCACACAGGACATGGGCATCGACGACACAGCAAAAGCTATAAGACTTTTTGTATACCGTTTACTGTATCTGTATAATAGTTCTAATAAATTAGATAGGACAGTTAAATAGATCATAAACTAATGAAGATGGAGAATGGGAGCACAGTGTGCTAAGGCTCTGGTGTTCTCAGCGCCATCAAAATAAAAGTCCTGCACAACAAACGGTGTAGAGTAAATAGGTCACTTCTGAGTTTCTAATGCTGGTGCGAATGTAACCAGGAAAATGGTGCTAGTGGAAATGTATTTCTTGGGGGACTGCCAGGTGGCTAGTTCCTATAACTGAGTTCCTATAACCACCTGGAGCAAAAGCCCCTTATGATACCAAACAATAGTTAACTAAAATAAAAGCACTACAAAGGTCAATGACGTGGCAATCATTTTTTTTGACCAGATCAATTCACTTTTTCTAAAATATATTAAAAATATAATTCATTAATACAATGAGTTGAATACTGCTCTTCTATGATAAAAAAAAGCTAAATAAAAGTCAAGGTAAAACAACTGTGCAAATGGTAAAATAAATAAAAAATGAATTACTAACCAATACTTTAACTAGAAAAGATTAGTTCCTTCATCTTAGATACTTCATTTATTACTGACCAAAACAAAATGAAAGAAATGCAAATAAAGAAAACTAATGGTCAGCAAACATCAACTGAACAAAATTTCTAAGTCTAAAGCGACTAAGTCCAGATCAACCTCCAAAGCAAGATTTGAGTCTAGCTGCCAAACTCCAAGATTTAGCATGCTTTAGTGTTGGGCGATATACTCCATATCATATTGTCCTATCATCAGCCTGTGAGATAGCAGATACACAAAATGATTGTGCAGGGGGGTGGGGAGCGGGGGCAATATTTGACAAACAACAACCGTATAAGAATGACGCGTCTTTTTTATAACAAGCACTCTTGACAATTTGCCAATTATCATCTTAATATTGTCGAAGGCATCAGCCATCTGCGATATCTCGGACCATGGTCAATAAATGTTACTATCTTCTATCTGCACAACCCTAGAATGCTTGCTCTCTTTTTACATGATCGTTGCGTTCCTCACAATCCCCATCTACTCACGCTTGCCAGAGAATCTAGCTAAATCACTTTTATTTACTATAGGGCGGGGGCCTCTCCATCAGCGGGAAGACTTACATGGAAACAAACTAAGGATTAGCAATCCCATTAGCAAGCCGAGTCCGTCCGCTGGTTTTTGAGTGAGGGATGTTTTAGCTAAGATAAGATTCATGGGGGGCACTGAGCTGAAAACACAACAATACTGTTCATCATGAATTGCATTGTTGGGAAATCCAGTTATTAATCCTCTCCAGTACATTCATCCAGTGCACGCCATCTGTCGGGTATGGCACCTTTGCACAAAATGCTCTACTAAATTATGAAACAATTTTGCATTCCTGGAGGCATAGAGTATTTGTTAAGGTAAATGTTGTGAGGTTTTTGTTGTCGGATGTCGTTGCCTTGAGATATAATTCACAGATAGAGATACTGGGGAGAAGAAAAAAAAGACATCATGGTAACAAAATGAATTCATTTTCATTCGCATATCCAAAACAAGTCATCACATTCTGGGGATCTTGCTGTGTAAAGCATTCTGGGTCGGGGAGGATGACTAAAGCAGGGGAAAGAGCCACTCATCATGAAAACTAATGCTGTTGATACCTAATGACATTGCTGTTGCACGGCAGGGTTGGGGGTGAATTCAATTGTCTAGCAAAGAAATGAAATGGTTTTCTCGTTCACAAACAGAGAGTCATATACCCTAAAGGTAATATAAAGCAAATGAACAAACAGCTCTGACAGGTATTATCCTCTTGCTATTATTAGTTGTGGCTCGAAAGGTGTGTGTGCTTTGACCAGTATTGTTTACACCTGTAATAATGGCGCTGGGCTTGAAAAGGCTTCGGAAAATTCTGTTCAGCAAATCTCCTAAAGGCTTTGCCTTATACAAAGAAGATTCTTGGCTGCAATTTTTCATATCAGAGACCAAATAAAAACTACCGATAGTATACTTTTAGTAAGTTTTAGATTTACAAGGAATAATAAACCCTACCAAAAGTTACATGAAGACCTACACATGATCCGATTCTGCCTTAATCTAAGTAATTGCAAACTACTAAAATTTGAATTTTGACAAGCAGTTCAGAAGTCAACTCAAACCTCTTATTTAAAGTCTTAAGTCATGCATTTAGAGTCTGCCAAATGGAGGTTGTTTCAATCAGCAGATCTATAAGTTATAACAAGATGATTTAGAAGTGAAATGAGTTCCTGCATATGCAGGGTAATGTCCTCTTTAATAAAGAGGATTTGTGCGGTTACTCCATCTCTCGTACTATGAAATGTGTCATAAAATTTAATTTGTACTCTTAATAGCAGATTTGACTTTTGCTGTTTGGATGAATATTAACAGGCATAAAATACGGATATTTGAGTGGTGAGCACTCAAAGTTAGAGATGCATGTTTGTGAATGCTAATTACAGCAAGGCTCTCAAAGAGAAATTATTTGAATAATAGCGGTAATCACACCCTATTCAATGAAGTACCGATGACAAAGAGAGGAGCTTTACTCAAACAAAAGAAACAATCTTTGAACAAAACATTCTTTGAATGATCAATAAGAACTTGTATTGCTCTTCATCTGAGAGTGTGTGGCTAATCACCAAACTATGAGGTCAGTGTTACTACAGCTGAGATGTTTTTCACACGCAAACGCAGCCCTCTGATCACACAGGCAGTGTTCCAGCTCTGTCCGAACACATCACTGGAGCAAAACTGTACAATCACATGACGTCTGCCAGGGACATAATGTACGACAGGGCTCAATATTAAAGACGGTCCGCTGGCCACAGGCCAGTAGATGGAATAGTCACTGGTTCTATTGGGTCACTATTTTACATTTCTTGATCTTGTGCATTTCATTCCTGATTAACTAAAAAATATACACTGAAAATTTAAACTGATTAATATTGTTGCAAATTGTGGTGATGTCAAAACATTCATTATCAGGCTGACGTAGTTGAGGTTAATTTAAATGGCAATAATGACAGTCTCTGAAGTGCATACAAAAAACCCATCAAAATTGTGGATTGTGTGCCAACCGTTTAAAAATATAGCTGTCATCTATATATTATAGCTAGGCAAGTTTGCAAGGAAAGGCAAGTTTATTTATATAGCACATTTCATACACTATGGTAATTCAAAATGCTTTTCACAGAAAAGGGAATTAAAATAATCATAAAATAAAGGCAAGGAAAATGAAAACAGTTATAAGAGGAATTTAAAGCGAAACAAAGATGATACAGTTATAAAAGGAATTAAAAGAATAAAAAGATGATACATAGATAAACTTCTCATCTGGCAAAAAAACTGATTTTCCCCATGTTGATTGTACTGTGTCTGTGGTGTTCTTTATAGATCTTTACAGTGGTCTGCACTAGAGCCGATTTTTCACCTAAAACCGGACAGGAAGAGCAGCTGTATAAATTCCAGCTGCTGACAGTTTTAAAATATATTTTTTTAATTAATAAAAAATATATAATTTTTGCAATATATTATTTATTATTTATTTATGAAAAAATGCAAACAGATTTTCTGCCGCATAAAAAGAGTGAAAATAAAATGGGTCATTATTTGTTGGCCAGTGAAAATGTTGGCAGGTCGAGTAAAGATCTGGCTCAACCGAGCTAACAGAAAATATTCTTATTGTTGAGCCTGTATGGGGACTCAAATACTCACGTCGCCTCATTTTCCAAAGATTCACTAAATGATTATGACGATGCCGTCATATTTCTCACTAGACTTTCTCAACAGTTAACTTGTGCAACGTTTAAAGAAAAAGAAACTCTTAAGTGAATATCAAAGAGATGAGAGAGAAAATACGATAAGGAATTCCTTTCAATTTATGCCAGATTTTACTCACCACACATGTATATAAACCAGTTAATGAGGGAGAAATCTATTTCACTGACATTTCAATGTCACATATCTGGGAAAACCGGTTTACATTATTTGTTTTAGGTTACAGTAATAACAAGGATGAATACATGAATACAAGGATGAATGTAGCACTGAAACATTTTCAAAATAATTTGACATTCCAGTTGGACCAGCAAATGATGATATTTATGTTATTACACACAATCAGTTTTTATTACCCAGAACGTAGACTGGCGCATTCAGAAGACCGAAAAACGTCACCACTAAAACAATTTTATCCATACTGTTTGTTGAGACCTTCACTCTTCATTGTGATCCCACACTCTACTGAGAAGAGCAGCTGGCGACATGACTGTGACGGAGTTGTAAAAGAAGAATTTCAGGTCACCAGCCTGTATGTGGGGGGTCAAGAGTGACAGACGAGGGGGTCGGCCACTACAGATAAGACCAAAAGATCCTGTTGGGCTCCTGTATGCTATTTTTTACTCTGTGCAGAGGTAGGCAAGTAGATGCAAAAATCAGAGTGGTTTTTGGTTCAGAAAAACTTTTCCTTTAAAAAGCTTTTATCAGGCTCTGTTCTCCAACCCCCACCCCTTGTAAGAGTTGCAAGCCTGTGCCGGTGAATGATTAACAAGCGCAAGAGAGAGTAATGGTTCAAATTTTGCACAACTTTGAGGGAGCAACTCTCGGTTCTCTGAGGCACAGCCCCAGGAGGTCTCAGCTTTTCATGCTAAACAAAGCAAGACAGACGTGCTATCTTTACACTCTGTTCCATTCCCAACTTTCCACTTTTAGAAAGAAAAGAGAGAAAGAACCACTGGATGATCCTTTCTTCCCCAGGTAAAGCAGCACCTAAAGTTGAGCAAGGAACCTATTGTGCAACCCTCACTTTGCTCGTTGTATTGAGCTACCACACATAGGTGAAGAAGCCAAACGCACATTAATTTCACAGGGATGTGTTTAAAATGGTCCCAGCATTCATAAAATATATCTCAAGCAGACACGAGGCAATTTTCATCCATCTACAATAACATCTGGAGTTATGAGGGAGACAGCCGTTTCAACATAACGTTACAACTCACAACAAAGCCTATAATTTTCTTCTGTCACCTTTAATCAATGGTGTAGTCTCTCCTGAGCTGGCACACACACACAGAGAGAAAAAAAAAAACCTTGCCGGGCCAGAAACCATCCAGAAAGCAAAGACAGGATCACGCAGGGAGATAAAGACAACTGGAAAAACGGGTTGTTTGGCCTGAGACTTCATGTGGTCTCACAGCAGGGTCTCTGACGTTATATTGGTGGTAGCTAGGGGACACTCGACGGCTCTCTATTCAAAGTCCCCTGAAAAAAAGAAAGCCAAAGAAGGGCTCTCACCAGACAGTGGCAATGTGCCAAAGAGGTAGCCAATAGAACCAGAATAAAAGTATTGTTTTGGTTTAACAAGTGACAATAAAAGGACAAAAGACACAGAGAAAGTGCTCTGGGAGGAGCTGAAGAAAACCTACGCAATAGTGAACTAAAGTTAGGACAAAGTTACGGGATTACTTACTTTAGGCCAGTGCATTTTAAAAAGCACCAGTGTTGGAGAAGAAAAGTGATCATGTACTTTTCATTCATTATATTTTAATAGTTTTTTAAAGAAAAAAAAAAAAAAAGAGCATAACTTAGATTACAGTAAGTGTTAATTTAACTTACCCATAACAACGAAATGAAAAAAATATCCACAGGAAATGTGAGAAATAGTAATCCTTTACTTAAATCCTGAATGGTTTCTTCTTCCCTTTACTGTTATTCCCAAGAGCGAGAGCTACAATATTCAAATCCTCCAACGTATCATCCAGGTGGGGAGATCCTTGTTAGCGGCTTCAAGTGGAACAGGCAACACAGAGCTATTTTTTTTCCTGCTATTCAATCCAGTAAGTGTATAACTGACGTCAAACGAGTCCTGTCTTTATCCACGGTTCATAAACGTTAACTTGTTTCAGTAGTTTCCCCGGTGGCGTGGTAAACTCTTGTTGATTGTGGAGAGAGTTGATTGCAGTCCTTCCTGAGGGAAGCTTCTTCACACTGTGAGTGTGACGCTGTGAGTGGGCGTCAGTCTGGGTGGAGCCAGTGTGATGTCAGAACAGGGGCTCACTGAGTACTTTCCTGACAAATAGACTGAAGGGTTGTTTTCACTCACCTGTGTGCAAAGGTTGTACGTGCTTGCCTGTGTGTTCTCTGACTCATCAGGAACCTTGCTGGGACGTAAATGTTAATGATTAATCGCATTATGTGGAAATCATGATTTGATTTAACGTCATGTGGTGAGAATTCGGATATAAAATGGTGAATCTGAACTTTAAATTGGGTCAACAGTTTTATAATGAATGTAAAAAAAGAAACATGCCAACAAAATGAATGCATTTAAGAACTGATTGAAAGAAAGAAATACACACACATACATATACAT
>CM031945.1:45497016-45677016 GCA_018749465.1 Paracanthobrama guichenoti
TCGCCAAATCTCTGCAGAGTCAATAGCTACAGCTTTATTGTGGCCTTCAAATTTACTCAAGAACAGTGCGTGAGAGCTTCATGGAACAGGTTTCCATGGCCGAGCAGCCGCATCCAAGCCTTACATCACCAAGTGCAATGCTTCAGATGCAATGGTATAAAGGACTCTAGAGCAGTGGAGACGTGTTCTCTGGAGTGACAAATCATGCTTCTCTGTCTGGCAATCTGATGGATGAGTCTGAGCTTGGTGGTTGTTAGTTAGAGAACAGTACTTGCCTGACTGTATTGTGTCAAGTGTCAAGTTTGGTGGAGGGGGATTATGGTGTGGGGTTGTTTTTCAGGGATTGGGCTTGGCCCCATATTTCCAGTTAAAGGAACTTTTAATGCTTCAGCATACCAAGACATTTTGGACTATTTCATGCTCCCAACTTTGTGGGAACAGTTTTGGGATGGCCCCTTCCTGTTCCAACATGACTGTGCCAAAAAAAAAAAAAAAAAAAAAAAAAAAAAAAAAAAAATTGTTGTGGTGCAGATGGTGATCCTTGGCCGGGGGCTTGGCAGGGTGCAGGGACTGATCGCTAATCGGTGATCATGGGTTTCCCAGCAACACAGGTGATGAACACACAGTCCAGGAAGATTGCACAGACCTGCAAACTGTGACAGTACCCCTCTGGGGCAGGAAAGTTAATGAGAGAACAAAAAACAGGTTTTAATTTGGATACATGAAAAACCAGATTAATTCTCCTGTACACTGGAGGAAGTTTGAGATGGACTGCCACTGGACTAAGGACTTTAGTGACAGTGAACGGGCCAATAAATTTGGGCACAAGCTTATTACAAATGGTGCAGAGAGGAATGTTCTGAGCAGAAAGCCACACTTTGACCAACAATGTATTCGGGAGGCTTTGACCGGTAGCAGTCAGCCTAGGCCTTAGTACGTGCTTGCACCCGGAGGAGAGCCAATCTGGTCTTCTCCCAGGTATGACAGCACCTCTGGACAAAAGTGTGAGCAGAGGGAACTGCGACCTCAGATTCAGGCCTGAAAAATTGGTGGCTGGTAACCTAAATTACCTTCAAACAGAGATGGGCCCATGGACAATACTGGTAACGGAGTTATGCACGACACGCAACCCATGAGAGCTGCTGATTCCAGGAGGACGGATTCTGAGATGTCGAACGTCCACAACACCCAGTCTAAATCTTGGTTGGCTCTCTCGGTTTGACTGTTGCTCGGAGGATGATAACCAGAAGACTAACATTCGCCCCAGCAACCGACAAAACTCTTTCCAAAATTTGGACACAAATTGGGGTCCCCTGTCAGAGACCACATCCATCGGGAGGCCATGAATGTGAAAGACATGGTCAATGACAGTAATCACTGTCTCCCTGGCAGAGGGTAATTTAGGCAGGGAATAAAATGGGCCACCTTCGAGACCCAGCCCATCACGGTTAAAACCATAGTGTTAGCGGGTATAACCTGCCTTCAGGTGGAGACGTACTTGGCAATGCATCTATAGCACAATAGGACGATGCAGAGGCAGAGAAGCAGCTAGAGGCGTTCTGAACACGTCCTTCAGGTCCAGGTATTTCTCGGGCACATTAGGCAGTTCCATGGATTCCTCCTGCAACACAGAAGAACATTACGACACAGAAGAAAATTACCCTCGGTTCAGTCCAGTAAAGCCTGACAGGTGTGGAATGTGGTGGCCCATTGTAGTCTGACCGGAAGGAGAGTAGCTGAAGAGGATTTCTCAAAGGAAGAAAACCTCCAGTTTACTGGCAGGCTTGGGTATTGACCGTAAAGTTGGAAGACTCCACCTCAGGAAAATAAAACTGATGAGTGCCTAAATCACGCTGTTGTAGACAACTATCAACTCAAATTGCCAGTTCAATCAGGCCATCCAAATCTGTGGGTAAGTCCAAAGCAAAAATTTCCATGCAGGAATTTATCCCACTGTGCCTCCTCGTTCCATTTGCTCTCCGCCACCAGTGTACTGTAAAGTCAAGAGTAATCGGTAACCGGCGGTTGCCTTGATGTAAATCTGCCAATTCATGTCCCAAACCGCTCGGTCAAATACCCTCTTCATTTTGTTGGCTGGAGCGACCATTCTCCCACACCACTTCCCAAAGAGCAGCATGTCCAGATAACAGAGTGAACATCAGAGCCACCTTTGATCACTCCGTAGGGAATGAAGCAGGCTGAAGAGTAAAAAACAGAGCATTTAGTCAAAAACTCAATATAACTATGGCTCACCAGAGTAATGAGCAGGAGGTGGTAGGTGGGGCTCGTCATAATGAGCCGCTCGCTCAGATGGCAGGGAAACAGACAGTGGGGTTAGCACAGTAGGCACTCCAGCTGTCTCAGTCCTAAACTGCCGGGCTGGACAGTTACCTCGGACACCTGCGCCACCAAGGCTTTCACCGCATGACCTGTAGCCTCTATCTGTGGGTTGTTGTTTGTTATGAGCGCCCTCCATTCAAAACCATTTGCTGAATCCATCTTGGTCGGACGTTATGTCACGGCGAAATGACTCGAGATTCAAATGCGGCTGCTTCAAATAATCCAGGAACAGCCAGGAATTGGAGCACAGAAAAGAGGAGCCACTGCACAGAAAACAAGCTGTGAGTTTCGCAACGATCCAACAAGGAATGAACATCCACAGAACCAATATATAGTGGGGCTGATGAGCCACAGCTGAAGCCAATCTCTAATCTTCGATCATGGGTTGCCCGGCAACACAGGTGACGCAACACGCACACAATCACAAGACCAGGAAGAATGCACAGACCTGCGAACCGTGACATTTATGGTTAGAGTTTGGTTTAATTGCTTGTACTTATGCATAATTTACTGTTATTACTATATTACATGTAGTAACGTGTAGCTATGTCACTTTAAAATAAAGTGTTACCTAAAACTTTTCACACATTTTGGAGGGTGTACAATAATCACACCTAATCTCATGATTTCTGACCAGTCTTTAGATATTTTCTCAAATGTGGTGTGAATGAAAAAAGCCTTATTTTAAACTTATTTCAAAATCTTAAGTGCACATGTTTACTTTGGCAGCCCAGAAATCAAGACACCTTTATTGCAAAGATTTGAAAACATAACTGAGATCTCCATTATGTCCCTGATCTATGAAAGACGATCTTTCCTCTGAAAAGCATTCCTCTGGGGAGACACAAATACATACATTAAATGCACAAATACATATGGCACATATAGAAGAGCTTTTGAGCCATATCTTATCATACATCAGATCTTGTGCATTTTGTGTGCAGAAAGCAGAGCTTTCACCTAGATTTAAAGAGTGTGGCAGTAAAGCTGTCTAAAAGGTCTTCACAGTGCTGTAGATTCTGTGGCCACATTAAGAGCAGAACGAATTGTGTTTGTGAGGAACGGCCTGTCATGCCTCACCGGGTGACACATGGAGGCCAAACTTAAACGGCTCCTTAGAAGTTCAGTGACAGATTACCAGCTAACACCTCAAGAATGTTTAATCAAGCCCGGCCCATCAGTGTATGTCTTGTGTGCATTTGTGTGATATTAAGATAGCTGGAGGCAAACATTTAGAAACATCAATGGCCTCCCTTAAGGTCACAAAGATGGTGAGCTACCTCGGTAAGGCCTCAAAGGCTACAAGAGTCTACAATCACATTTTCACCACACTGCTGGTTTTAAATTTTGGTTTGTAAATTTTTATTTTAGCTGTAAATGAAAAAGAATATCCTTTAACTACACTTCACTTCCAGGACAGATTGTTACGGAGCATTTAACTACGTAGCAACACTGCTAACTACATTTTTCAGTAGCAAAAAGCAGCTCAGCCTTTTCTAAAGCAGTGTTACTTTAAACACTTGAAGCAAATTAGCATAAACATCACTATTTTAATCTAATTTACAACCTAAGCAAACTGATGCAAATAATGAATAATCAGATTTTTTTTTTTAAATAATTTTTGTTAAAAAATAATAAAATAAATAAAAATCTAAATAACCAGTCCATAACCATGACAGTAATCCACCCTCCCGGAAAGTGTGTCCTTGTGCCATAACTGATAATCCAACTGTAAAGAAAGGGGGCTTTGGAGGAGGGTGCAGAGCTGGTGATGGACAGGGACCAGGAGGAGCCAGAGTGGAGCTTTGGCTGAAGGTCCAGGGGGGACCTGAGGACTGACTGATGGAGGTGGAGCCGAACACGACCCAGGCAGAGCTGAGAGGCCAATGGACCAGGGCGATATCCATGGCCCGGAATCCCAAGGTGTAGCCGCTGCTTTGTGGGGCCAAGGCGGAGGCAGGGGCTCAGCAGACCAGGGCAACGATGGAGCAAGTGAGGACGATGGGGAATCTGGATAGAAGCAGGAGCCATTTTTGCTTTGTGGCAGGGCGCATTATTCTGCTGAAAGAGCCCACAGCCTCCAGGGAATACTGTTTCCATGAAAAGGGTGTACATGGTCTACAACAATGCTTAGGTAGGTGGTAGGTGTCAAAGTAACATCCACATGGATGGCAGGACCCAAGGTTTCCTAGCAGAACATTGACCAAAGTATCACACTGCCTCTGCTGGATTGCCTTCTTTCCATAGTGCATCCTGGTGCCATGTGGTCCCCAGGTAAGAAACACACACGCACCTGGCCATCCACATGATGTAAAAGAAAACGTGATTCATTAGACCCGATCTCCTTCTTCCATTGCTCCATGGTCCAGTTCTGATGCACACGTGCCCACTGTTGGTGCTTTCAGCGGTGGACAGGGATCAGCATGGGCACCCTGACTGGTCTATGGCTATGCAGCTCCATACGCAACAAACTGTGATGCACTGTGTATTCTGACGCCTTTCTATCAGAACCAGCATTAACTTGAGCAATTTGAGCTACAGTAGCTTGTCTGTTTGATCGACCACATGGGACAGCCTTCGCTCCCCACATGCCATCAGTCAGCCTTGGCCGCCCATGACCCTGTCACCGGTTCACCACTGTTCCTTCCTTGGACCACTTTTGATGAGATTCAAGATTCAAGATTGAGATTCAAGAGATGAGAGATGATAAATACTGTCATCTCTGTCATCAGAGAGTATATAAATACTAAATACTGACTACTGCAGACCGGGACACCCCACAAGAGCTGCAGGTTTGGAGATGCTCTGACCAGGTTAGAGCCTTGCATTTCTGCCCAAGCCCGACGAGACCCCGACTTTTTTACGCCCCTAGGGCCGGGCTTTGGGCCAATTCTCATAACATCATTCCTCAAACGCAGGCCGGGCTTCGGGCATTTTTTAGGCTTTTCCTTTGTTTTATATTTTAGACATTCATTAATTAAAAGAAACAATGAGATGTGCTGCGCTGGTGAAAACAACATGATATCATGATACAGCGACTGTCAAGACTGGCTCGTTATGGCCTTTTTACAACTGGTCCCTTCACTTGTTTTCTCTGACCAGATATCTATCCGATTGTGAAAAGACCAGGAGTAAATGCCTTCCGAAATTCTTTTGAGATGGATTTAAATATGATCACTCAAACAAATCAATTTAGAAGGTGGTCTGGGATGCATTTCAGACGAAACCGGACAAGTGCAAATGCATCTTTAAACTACATATGTAAATTTTACTCCTGGCAAATTGTTAAAAAAAAAACGTGTGAGAGCATGTTATATAGTGTAGCGAATATCGAGCCCCAGGGGAAATGGTGCGTGATTTATGCATGCGTTTAATCGTGTTACGATCAAATATGCATAAATTGGCACAGAGGGGAATTTAGATATTAACAGTTGATTATAACGGATTATAACAATTATTAATATCTAGGGCTTGATTCAACTTTTAGAAATTTCTTTGATTCTAGAATTGAGTTCAAAGGACGGATACTTGTCCACCAAATATCTCCCTTTTAATAACTCTTAAACAATGTTTCTCTGGCCAGGAGAAATATCTTTCTTTTAATTTGTAACCGGGTCGGTTCAACGTAAAAGTGACCTATGTATGAGCAACTCAAGCACAATCACGTGTGAATATATATATTTTAATAAATCAACAACAATAAACAAACATACACAAATTAACTGAAAGAAGGAAGGAGAGAGAGGGAGAGAGAGAGAGAGAGAGAGAGAGAGAGAGAGAAGGCAACGGTGATACTATCGACACAACCTATTGAGCACAAGCAAGAAATCGGTCCAACTTATTGGTATAAGCTCAAGACTTTATAACGACAGCTTAAGGGATACTTGCATATGTTTCCTTGGTCGTGAGTTCGTGCGTTTAGGGGAATTCCGCGATCCGGTCCGTGTTTCAGTCTTGCAGGGTGTGTCCTTGGAGTCCGCGGGAAATTCAACTTTGGTTCCTTTGTGTGATGAGATCCGTTGGAAGATGGCGAAGAGGAAAAAGAAGAAGAGAGCTGGCAACAGGAAGCAAAACGAAGAGCGGAGAGAAGAGGAGAGCGAGAAGCGTTTGTGGCCCATCTTTAAAGGGCCGCGACGGGGCACGCCTCTTTTGTCGGAACAGCCAATCAGAGCGAAGGAACTCAGAAGCGGGAAATCTCCCTTTGTCTTGGGTCTCGCCTCATTAACATGTTTTATGGCTCTCTTAGATAAGCAGACTTGGGGGTTTTGGTATGCAGACTTTGGGGTTTTGGCATGAAAAAAAGAGTTTGATGCATCATAGTACCACACAACATACCTAGCCGGCCTACAAATTGCGAGACAAAGATTTCGAGACCAAGCATGGGGAGTTTAACTTAAGAGTTAAAGGAACGGCGAGGATTGACGTCATTCTTCCTTACGCATTCACTGGCTATAAGTTTCTAACCTATCAAACACATCTAAAATGGTTATAACAAAAAGCATGCATACATACAGGGACCACAACACACCTAAAATGAAAAATAACTAAGTTAAAAGTCATATAATCTGTTCGGATGTCCTTTGGTATGTGTGAGGGAGGGGCTGTTGTTTATGACGGTGAGTTGCACGAGGCATGGTTTGTGTCCTTTTAGCACCGTTAACCTGTCAGTCTGTAGACTTCACGGCGCCGGTCTTGTTTGAGTCATTATAACTAATCAAAGTATTGGTCCGTTGATCATTTATGAGCACCGTCCATACGCTACAATAGGCTATATGGCAGTCAGATATCATGGAGCTACTGCAACACGCATCGCCGCAAATGAGTAAAACAAGCCAACACACAAATGGCCGCAAGTGAAACTGAAAATAGGGTAAGTCTTAGATGCTCAAAAACACAATCATCTTCATTAAAACTAATGAGACTAAATGCTCTTACCAGTGCTTAGGTCACTCTTTCTCCTATTGCAGCCTTTGATCTTGAAATGAGCTGATGAGTAAAATGCAGCTCATATCTTTTGCTTTCGTTGACGTGAACGTAAAATGTGCATATAGCGCGGGAATTGAAGATCAGATTTATATTCATTTTGTGGAGAGGTGTAAGGTAAGACAACCTGCATGTTTTTTTATTTGTATTGTTTTAATTGTTTAGATTGTGTAGCCGTTTCGTTTGCGAGCGCTGTTGCGAGTAGCATCAGTCTGCCTCAGCTTGTCAAAAATGCCTTTTTACTGTGGTGGTTGAAGTTGAAGTTGAAGTTTATTTGTCATTACACATGTACAAGTACAGTATAACGAAATGAAGTTTGGAGCAAGCCTCCGGGCCGCAGCCGATTATTCAGGCGCCGTGGTGGTGATAGTAGGCTACACATTTAAACTAACATTGTGATGCTTGAAGTGTTTTATATCTTTGAAGTTGAAGTTGAAGTTGAAGTTTATTCGTCATTACACATGTACAAGTACAGTATAACGAAATGAAGTTTGGAGCAAGCCTCCGGCCGCAGCCGATTATTCAGGCGCCGCCCTCACGCTCCAGAAATACAAGAATGCAATTTAGCAAGCATTACATAGCAAACACAACAAAACATAAACATAAACATAAACATGACACAGTACACGTGGTCACGTGATGGGATTTTTTGTATGGAGTGGGAGAGGAGATAGATAAACAGGCAGACGGTTGGAGGGGGGGGTGGGATCGGGTAGGTTGTGTATGGTGCGCAGTGAGTCTGAGATTGTGTTGTGTGAGAATGTTAGCCATAACTTCAGATGTTTTCGAGTTCAGTTCTATGGTTTGTCCTTGAAGGGAGATAAGGCAGTGCACAGGGAAGATAGCAGACAGCTGCCCGGCTGACCTCCCAACCGAGAGATAGGGACCAAGTGAGGTTCGTTGGGCTAGTTGATTAGGTCAGGCAAATACAATTTATTATTTTTTAATCCATTTGATGATCTTCGGTAATTTGTCCGGATCATAATCAATCAATCAGATCTGGTCCTCAGCATTCGCGTCCGGTCTGTGCAGTTTCCCTAGACATTACGTCCAGCCTCATGGCCAGACCGGTTACAGTCCGTAAAAGTTCACCGATCTGACCCCCGATAGAGCCCACTCTTCCCTGCGTATCCGCAGTCCGGACTGCGTTGTTACGGTTCAGTTCCTCAATTCCTATCACTTTCTGATCTAATTCCTTCAAACGGTCACACAGAACCCCGAAGCATTCTTTAATTTCCACAGACAGCGGCTGGGTGAATTTGCTTGCAGCTGTCTTACCAATCTTCCGATAGGTCAGGGCAATCCCAAAGCTTTGGACTTTATTATAGGCAAGACAAGTCAAGTGTTGATTTGAGAGGCTAAAGCATTGGGTTAACTCACTGTCGGCCGCTGACCGCTTAGTCGTCACTTTAAAAATAAAAACTTTAATTTTATTTTATTAAAAACTTTAATTTTATTTTTTTATTTTTTTATTTTAACAAACAATTTTTTTTCTAAATTAACAACAAAGAAACAAAACGAAATATAACTACTTTGACATTAAAAACAAAACTGAACTATTTTAATGGCTGCAACAATGTGTAATAGGGAGGATAAAAAAATAAATAAAATAAAAATAAAATAAAATAAAAAAACACAGGCTCAAATCGGACACCGGACGAGAATTTTGATAAGCTGTCAGATACGGGCCGGGCTAGGGCCTCAGCGTCTCGGGCCAGGGCCGGACTAGGGCCTATATTTGAGGCCCGTGCAGGGCTCTGGACCAGGGGTGCACTTCCCGTACAACGACGTAACTCACTGCTTAACTACCATAGTACGTTTCATTGTTGAAGAAATCAACTAGCTAGTCACGACTGTTTCCCGAAACCGTATTGTCGCAAATCTGTCGTTCAACCACGTTGGTTAATGATGTCACGCAGGTGGTAGAGTAATAACTGCTTTTAATGAATTAGTTTGAGATCGAATTCATGCTAGATTTTTTGCTATAAATTATGGACATGGCATCTGAGGACTCATGGCATTCTCAGTTATTTTGCTTGATTTCCAGATTCAATCATAGGCTTGTTCTCACGTACTAGAGCACGTCCGCACATGCGCACTCTTCAAAAAAGGTGCTTTAAATCTAAAGACATAAATTACATTTGTATGTATCTGAAATAAAAGCTATAGATTGTACTAAATGTCAGCATACTTATTTTGCTCAAGATAAGGATTTATTAAGTCCACACGTCATGCAAACAAGAAACTATGCTTCTAACCACAGGTCGAGAGCTATCGTTGCAACCACACAAGTTTGCGATGCTGTTTGTGAATGTTCGTTGGAACGATGGTTTCGGGAAACACAGATTGGTTGAACTATGTTGATAACGACGGAACTTGCAACCATAGTTGGCTAACGATGCTTTTGGGAAACACACCCCAGGTTGTCTAGCCATCACAATCTGGCCCTTGTCAAACTCGCTCAAATCCTTACGCTTGCCCATTTTTCCTGCTTCTAACACATCAACTTTGAGGACAAAATGTTCACTTGCTGCCTAATATATCCCACCCACTAACAGGATGATCTGATGAAGAGATAATCAGTGTTATTCACTTCACCTGTCAGTGGTCATAATGTTATGCCTGATTGGTGTATACACACACACACACACACACACACACAAACTGAGATCGAGATCCTCTCTAGTTTTAGATACTGACCTAATTCCAATTGTAAAAATAGCTACAAATATAAAAGGTGTGTTAAATAGGCTAGGATCAGTGTAGTTAGCTTGTAGGTAACAACTTTACAAAAAAAGTAACTTTTTACTTTTTGAAATTTTTACTGTAACAACTTTAAAACATGAATAGCTTGTAACTTGGGAAGCTAGAGTTTCAAAGTAGTTTCCACATCACTTTTAGGACCGCAGACCTCGAGGTGAGCGAGAGGCACATGGCATTTATGAGACGGGGTGTTTATGTCCCAGAGGTTCAAAATAACTGAGGCACCTCAGCAGGGTAGAGCATTAGAGCAGAAAAACAAACCAATGTTTACCATCCTCACACCTCCAACTTTTCTCGTTGCCTCTGTTTTCCAGGGGTCTATTTGTGCAGTCTATGGACCACTGCTTTTTCCTGTTTGTCTTTACCAACTTTAAATGAGAAGCAGTGAGAAGCTAAGTTTGGGAATAGCATAGACACACACACACACACACACACACACACACACACACACACACACACACACACACACACACACACACACACACACACACACACACACAGTTCAATATATCCATACACTAAAGGGTTTGAAGGGTTATAGGCTGAGAAAAAGGCTAGATTAGAAGCTTCTCCAAAGTCCTTTCAGACTGGCTGTCTTGAAGGTCAGAGCGAGTTGGGGGAGCAATCTGGATCAGACACCTCAAATGGCAATTGCTCTGCCAACTTTCAGGGTGATTTAACAGCTCTTTCTGTGAAATGAACTTACTTTCTCGACCTCTTTGTCTCTTTTGATCTTTTCTCTTTTTTGCCACTCCCCATCTGTTCCATATAATCATCAAATTCACACATTTTATGTGATGCCAGTCTTGGTTTTCGGCTCACACAGGTGACAGTCTAACATCATGTGCTTTCTGCTGAAATGCCATGGAAATGTACATCTCAGACTGGTTCTATATAATAAGAAACCAAAATGTCTAAAAATAGAGTGTGAAAAATTATTTCTTCTCAGTTCCTCCCTTTCTATCCACTTTATTGACCAGAAAGATTCGGTTCATGAGGGAGTCATAATGAGAACCTTAGCTTGGTGGATCAAAGTAGAAACCCTTGAGGCTTTTCTCAGAAAACCTACTATCAATCAATGGGGACGATACCAATTTGGGCTTTGATAGGCAACAGAGAGATACTTTAAAAGGATCTAAAAATTTATAAAAGCTCAAATCAGTGACATATACAGATGCATGTGTTAATTCATTAAACCGCTGCCCTTTATTGAATGAGAAACCTTTGATGGTTCTATTAATAAAGCAAGTCGAACAGAATCACGTTCATTGGAATGAATGGCTGAGTTTATTGCAGCTGTCGCATGAAACGCACCACTTTATCATATGTGAGGTTTGTGAGTCCTCTGTGCATGTGTCAGCATCCCCCTGGGCAACAGCAACAGTACAAACACGGCAGGGTGGGTTAATCAGAAACACCTGGACCTCATTACCTTACCCCTTCGTTGATGGGTAAACAAAATGCCTTTGAGACTCACACCGCTGTGCCTAGATGGTAAATCTCAATGTGTAAAACTATTCAAATGTGGAACAAATGTGGGATGTAAGATATTCTAACTTGAAATCTCTGACTGAAGATGACACTTAAGTGGCTGTTCACTAGGGTTTATTCAAAATTCAGAATTGAAGTGTGAATTTGAAACAATTTGGCCATGCCTTACAGGAAGCTGAAATGGAATAACAGTAAGAGGAATGAATGAATGAATGAATGAACGAATGAATGAATGAATGAATGAATCAATGAATGAATCAATGAATGAATCAATCAATCAATCAATCAATCAATCAATCAATCAATCAATCAATCAATCAATCAATCAATCAATCAATCAATCAATCAATCAATCTCCATCCATCAGTCTGTCCTGCTATCTGTCCTGTCCCCATATTTATTTCAGTTCTGTTTATCTCAATTTAAACAAGAACTGAATAGGAATTTTAAAATTCAATTTAAAATTTCAATTCTAAACGGCATACAACCCTGCTGTTCAAAGAGAAAAACACAACACCACCAAAGCACTATGGGTGCTGACTGCATTGTACTTCAAAATATGCTTACATATCACACAACATATAAATAGCACAATAAACAAAATATTTAAAAGCATTTACCACATAGCCTCTACAAAGATTACAGAAGAATTGAAACTCTAGTTCCCATTATGAATCCCATTGTTTTTCAAAGAGCATTATCTCTGAAGTGGTCAATTCAAGTCTACAGTATCTAGAGAATCAGAATGTTTTAAAATGAATATGTGTTGGGGAGGATTATTTTGATCTTCCATTATATTTTTTTAAACAGTCCCTCAGAGATGAGGCAAAAAGGTGAGTAGCTTTGAAAGTATATCTCTTGTGTCTGCGTGATATTGGCTCTACAGGCTCCAATTTACACACACCCCCCAGCTGGTTTATTGTCGACCTTGTCTTTCAATATGGCCTTTGCGGCTGAATTTATAGAGCATTATAAAATCATACAAACAGAAAGCAAGGGAGCGAGAGTAAGAGAAAGAAGCCACGGATGAGTGTCCTCACTGAGTTCACAGAAAACAAGGCCAATGCCCTCCTCCTCTAACAGAGCTGGAATGAGAAGAGGGCATTTCATAACAGATGAAAGCCAAAATAAACATTGTGATCTCATTGGGCTGTGAAAAGACTGTCTGGGACCAATAAGAGGCCATCGCTGAGACAAGGGTTGGGTTCTTCTTTCCAGCCAACAAGACAACATCACACTCAAACATGTCTGATGTCTAGCAAAAGAAGCTAGAAGTTTGGCAGGTTGGTATGACCCTGTTAACCCCTGGCAGATGCTGTAACCAGTGCTCGAAGTGGGACGGTATATGCACCGATATGCAGTACCAGTACTTCTATATTTTAATCTGTTGCATACCCTCACTTTTTCTTGCGTACAAGCACTTCTCACATGTTGCCGGTACTCTGACTGCCCCGTCGCTGGAATGAGATTTCAACCCTCGAGAGTACCAACACTTTTTTTTCCCACTTCGAGCCCTGGCTGTAACTACATCATCTTCTACACAAGGCCCTACACCAGCCAAACAACTGCAATTGAGATTAATGGGAATGCTAACAGATTTTATACTTCTTTGACAGAAAAAAAACAATGTCCCATAGTTGGTTTGTATCGAAGGGGTGATTCATGAACTTGGACAAGTCGTTTAATCCTAAGTTAGTCCATGAGGCTTGTTCCTGCAATTAATGTTGTGGATAAACATTAGAACATCATAATCATTAGTCTGCCCAAACAGAAGTACTGTTACCTGCATGTGCATTTTGATACTGGGTGAGGATGTTTGAATTTAACTCAGTTCTCCATGTACATTCCTACTTGTCATTTTTCCCTGGGTGGAAGAAATGTGTTTATAATAAGAACAGAGAATAATTTATATTTAAATAAGCTACATTAAGTGCTGTAAAGGTAAATATTTAACTCTAAACCAAGAATATAACCCTATTTTACCTGGAGCTACATATATTTTAAGTAATAGAGGAATTGGCCTAGAATGAGGCTTAACCACAATCCATCACAGCGGCTTACACTGCCATAAAACCCACCTAAAGTCTTTTGTCTTATATAATTATTATTTTGCTTAAAATTATTGCACTCGAAGCATTCTACACATTACCTGCCATCTTTGTTAATTAAACACTTTGATGTTTAAATCTATTCTGCTGATTTCTCAAAATCAGAGCAGAAAATGCAAAAACCTAAAAGTACAAACATATACCATATAAGACATCAGCTTTAAAATGTTTTTAGTGTATTATATTGCAACTGAATAGAGGGCTTGGGTTTTATATGCATAAATTGAACATGTTTGCCAACCTTTTTTTGCTAATCTGACCCAGGAGATGAAGTAAAGGGATAAAAAAAAGCACAGAGAAAGAGAGAGATGTATTTTTATTTTATTAATTTGTTGTTTTGCACTATTACTATTATCTACTTCTGTATTCATTTGTCACAGTTTTTTTAGATATTTGTATGTATCAGGGTTACTAAAAACCCGATTCCAAAAAAGTTGGGACACTGTACAAATTGTAAATATAAAAAAGGAATGCAATAATTTACAAATCTCATAAACTTATATTTTATTCACAATAGAATATAGATAACATATCAAATGTTGAAAGTGAGAGATTTTGAAATGTCATCCCAGTCTCATTTTGGATTTCATGAGAGCTACACATTCCAAAAGTTGGGACAGGTAGCAATAAGAGGCCGGAAAAGTTAAATGTACATATAAGGAACAGCTGGAGGACCAATTTGCAACTTATTAGGTCAATTGGCAACATGATTGGGTATAAAAAGAGCCTCTCAGAGTGGCAGTGTCTCTCAGAAGTCAAGATGGGCAGAGGATCACCAATTCCCCCAATGCTGCGGCCAAAAATAGTGGAGCAATATCAGAAAGGAGTTTCTCAGAGAAAAATTGCAAAGAGTTTGAAGTTATCATCATCTAAAGTGCATAATATCATCCAAAGATTCAGAGAATCTGGAACAATCTCTGTGCGTAAGAGTCAAGGCCGGAAAACCATACTGGATGACCGTGACATTCGGGCCCTTAGACGGCACTGCATCACATACAGGAATGCTACTGTAATGGAAATCACAGCATGGGCTCAGGAATACTTCCAGAAAACATTGTCGGTGAACACAATCCACCGTGCCATTCGCCGTTGCCGACTAAAACTCTATAGGTCAAAAAAGAAACCATATCTGAACATGATCCAGAAGCGCAGGCGTTTTCTCTGGGCCAAGGCTCATTTAAAATGGACTGTGGCAAAGTGGAAAACTGTTCTGTGGTCAGATGAATCAAAATGTGAAGTTCTTTTTGGAAAACTGGGATGCCATGTCATCCGGACTAAAGAGGACAAGGACAACCCAAGTTGTTCTCAGCGCTCAGTTCAGAAGCCTGCATCTCTGATGGTATGGGGTTGCATGAGTGTGTGTGGCATGGGCAGCTTACACATCTGGAAAGGCACCATCAATGCTGAAAGTTATATCCAAATTCTTGAACAACATATGCTCCCATCCAGACGTCGTCTCTTTCAGGGAAGACCTTGCATTTTCCAACATGACAATGCCAGACCACATACTGCATCAATTACAACATCATGGCTGTGTAGAAGAAGGATCCGGGTACTGAAATGGCCAGCCTGCAGTCCAGATCTTTCACCCATAGAAAACATTTGGCGCATCATAAAGAGGAAGATGCGACAAAGAAGACCTAAGACAGTTGAGCAACTTGTTGAGAATGGGACAACATTCCTATTCCTAAACTTGAGCAACTTGTCTCCTCAGTCCCCAGACGTTTGCAGACTGTTATAAAAAGAAGAGGGGATGCCACACAGTGGCCTTGAAACATGGCCTTGTCCCAACTTTTTTGAGATGTGTTGATGCCATGAAATTTAAAATCAACTTATTTTCCCCTTAAAATTATACATTTTCTCAGTTTAAATATTTGATATGTCATCTATGTTGTATTCTGAATAAAATATTGAAATTTGAAACTTCCACATCATTGCATTCTGTTTTTATTCACAATTTGTACAGTGTCCCAACTTTTTTGGAATCGGTTTTGTATAATCAACTAAAACCATAAAAATTAGTTAACTGAACATTAACTGTATATAGACATTAAAAAATACTAACACTTAAAATAAATTAAAATGAAAACAGAAAATATAAAAATAACTCAAAATAATAATAAAAACTACAATAGTATCTCAATTATATTAGATATATGTGCACTATAGGAACTGCCTGCAATGGCTTTCCAAATGAATGAGGCCGAAACCCGAAATCGTCCACAGAGAGCGGGCCTGAGCAAGTGAAGGAAGAAGAGATGTGAAATATGTGCCTAATAAGAGGTGAAGGTGGCACGTTGCACACCAGCTGCCAGGGCACTGACGCGGCACAAATAACTGCAGGGGAAAGTCAAATAAACGGATAGAGTCATCGCCCAGAGCGCAGGAGAGCAGAGAGTGAGATGGGTGTGGATGCTACAGACCAGAGCTGCAGTCTGGTGCACAACAGTGCCGGCCTCTCAGGTTAGAGGTCACATTAATGCTCTCTGACAACACATTCCCTTTGGTATCAGCCTGTTTGTACAGTCAGTCACGCCAGGAATGTCAGGTAGAACAGAGGGAGCCTTGCTGGAAAAGGCAGCATTATCTCTGCTAGCATGAGCTCATCCATCCAAATGCATTGATGGACATTTGCATTGAAAAAAAAGAAAAAAAAAACTGTACATTTAGCAGTATTTCAGCAAAAAATACGTTTACAGTATTCTCTGTCAGCTGTTTTAGCTGTTTTGCAATGCAAAGCTTTGGATGTATTTACATGTAATCATTTAGCAGACGCTTTTATCCAAAGCGACTTACAACATTATATTACTACATTATATAAATTTTTTAATAAAAAGAAAAACTAATAGAATAGTTAAGTTAGTTAAATGCTTAATTGGTCAAGTGCTGCTGGAAAATGGCTACAGACTCGGAAGATCTCGAATTGAGATCTTCCACCAGGTGGGAACGGTCCAGGAAAACCGGAACCGTAGTGCCATCCCATTCACTTGCAGAATGCAAGCTTCCAGAGGGTGCGTAAGTCTGAACAAGCGAGTTTAGGTATATTGGTGCACAGCCAATGCAGATGATGCAGTGGTGTAAAGCACGCCACCACGGGACTCTAGAGCAATGACGAATCACACTTCTCTGTCTGGCAATCCGATGGATGAGTCTGGGTTTGGCGGTTGCCAGGAGAACAGTACTTGCCTGACTGCATTGTGCCAAGTGTAAAGTTTGGTGGAGGGGGATTATGGTGTGGGGTTGTTTTTCAGGGGTTGGGCTTGGCCCCTTAGTTCCAGTGAAAGGAACTCTTAATGCTTAATTTTGGAAAGAACAAAAGACATGTCAAAAGACATTTTGGACAATTTCATGCTCCCAACTTTGTGGGAACAGTTTTGGGATGGCCTCTTCCTGTTCCAACATGACTACGCACCAGTGCACAAAGCAAGGTCCATAAAGACATGAGCAAGTTTGGTGTGGAGGAACTTGACTGGCCTGTACAGAGTCCTGACCTCAACCCGATAGAACACCTTTGGGATGAATTATATTAAATCATATTAAACCCTACGGATGAATGGGATGTCATTAAAGTTCATGTGCATGTAAAGCCAGGCATCCCAAAACGTTTGCCAATAGAGTGTAGCTATATTTCATCACACTGTTTAAATGACAAAACAAGGCATAGAAAATGTAGCCTAACTCATTTTGCGAGTTTGGAATCAACATGGACCAATTAAGACAAGATTTAGCCCTTTTTGGTGATTTAAAGGTGTAGTTTTGTGAGAGGACTGTGACACCTGCCATCCATCCCATGAGGCTCCACTGAAGCAAAGTAGAGAAAAAGGCAAAACGCAGAAGAGACACTATGGGCACAGGGTCAGCTAAAAATTGCTCAGACGTGTAAGAGGCTGGGACATTCATGAACAGACTGCATTGATTTAGGTTAGCATTTTGTCATTGTAGCACACAGATTCAACCCACCCACAGGTGTTTGTCAGTGTGACTTCTTTTGCTATCGAGTAATGGCCCTTTTTTTCTCCCTGCAAGCTGCATATACCGGCAAACATAAGTAAAACAAAAGCCTACACACACCAATGTCATACTCCAATAGAGCCGGAGTTAGACGGATGACTTTTACAGTCCTTTTCTGACAATCTGGTAGGGAAAATGAGGAGATGTGATGTATGAATATGAGGCACGAACGAAGCATTTTGTGAATGCGTGGGTGTGCGTGCATTTGTGTCTGCTCGTGCAGCGTCATTGAGCACTGCCGTCACAGATTCTTCGGCTGGCAGAACGCCACCATTGCGTGAGCTGCCATCGGTGCTCTGACTCAGCCTCGTCATGAGGAGAGAGAGAGAGAAAAAAAACTTCAGGCCATCTGCAAGCCCGTCAGGAGGCCAGCAGGTCCCCATGAAGCCATTTAAACACTGCTGGAGCTCCAGCCTGGGCTGGCACTCACCGCTGATTCTGCCCCGATACCAGTGCCATCTTAGTGGGTGGGGTCGGCTGTTGCTTTAGTTGTTTTATCATCATTATGCATTCATTTCCATGGAATCTATCCCAGACTTTAAGGTGACCTACTGGATAGAAATAAGCTACACCTAAAGAGAAAAACTAGAGATCAGTGAATTTCATTACCTCTATCTATCTATCTATCTATCTATCTATCTATCTATCTATCTATCTATCTATCTATCTATCTATCTATCTATCTATCTATCTATCTATCTATCTATCTATCTATCTATCTATCTATCTATCTATCTATCTATCTATCTGTCTATCTGTCCTTATTTATTGTTTTGTTTCAATTTACAATGACGTTTATAATACTTACCTTCCAGTTTTCTATAATTTATGTAATTTTGTCATTTTATTTGATTATTTGTGCCATACTGCTGCACAGGAATGCCATTTTGTCCTTTTTGAAATGGAACCAGACAAGGTTTAATTCTTTGTTAATGGAATAAAACACTTATTTCAACTATTTAA
Source organism: Paracanthobrama guichenoti (assembly GCA_018749465.1). Taxonomy (NCBI): domain Eukaryota; kingdom Metazoa; phylum Chordata; class Actinopteri; order Cypriniformes; family Gobionidae; genus Paracanthobrama; species Paracanthobrama guichenoti. The sequence continues at coordinate 45,515,676 of CM031945.1, forward strand.
GACAGACATAAAAGCTCTGCCTCCCTGCCCGGCCCTATGTTTTTTTTTTTTTTTTTTTTTACATAATTGTCATTGTTTAATATCCTTAAATACCATACAAATTCATGTAATCTCTGGGGAAAATGTGGGATTAAATGGGTTAAGGAACAGCATCCCTATATTACTGAACTAACAGACATCACCATGCGGCTACAAGGAGTGGCTATTTCCAGCTCAGGTGCAGCATTGCCATGGCATGAAATGAGGTTACAATACCGCTTGACCAGAACCATAAAGGTGGAGGCAGAATGCTACAGAGCTGGGAGTGGAGTTTTCAAACATACCGGCTGATAGCAGGGGAGTATAACCACCTGACCCTGAAATACACAGGGTAAGGGCCTGCCAGACATACCTGTCGGCCTGTGTCCATGAAGCTAGCTCTGGGAGGTGGGTTCAGGCAACCAGGTCTACCTTGCCTAGCGTCTCCGCTCATCATGGGCCCAGCCCGGCCTGATGTAAGAAGCACCTGGGGAGAGGGATGAAGAAGAAAGACGAGGGTTAGAATCTTATTTACCCTCGGGGAGGGGATCCATTACTGACGCTGCCTGCGTTTGTCCTGGATCACCTCCCTCAAGTCCTTCTTCTTGCGGGAGTCATGCCTTCTCTGCGACCTGCTCCTCCGGAGAGGGAGCGCATGAGAGGCGACACTGGCTCGCTGACCCTGTCGCTGGTCCTCAGATCTCGAGACGATTGGCGAGGTCCATCTGGGAACATGACGCACGTCGCCACTCCGCCTCAGTGTGAGCCGGACCCGTACCACCGGTCCCAGATGCCGAGCCTTCTTCCCTCGAGAACGGACCTCCTTCCCCAGACGAGAGTGGAACGTTCTGATGGGGAAACACTCACAGTTTGCACAGGAAGCTCCCTCGAGAACTTCCTGTGTGTGCTCTTCGCCCAGGCAGAAAACACACAGAGTGTGTGTGTCCTCAGGCGTCAGATACCTAGGACAAGGATCATCACACTTTTGGAAGTACTTAGCTTTCTCTGTGCATTTCATAATGCAAAAAGTGAAAGAAAATAGTACTTCCCTTTTTGAATGACGTAGATAGCGCTTCAAACAGAGCAGTCCCTGAAGACGAAAAAAGGTGAATGTCATGTTGCAAGGCATCCTTTTATACTTCCGGGTCGCACTTTGATGACATCATGGGCTGTCGCCGGTCAATAGGATTGACGTGATTTGATAGTAGCTTCAGACATCCGTTACACAGACGTTCCCCATATGCATTCTGGACGCAGTGCGAGTTCCCTTTCGAAAGGGAACTGACTGCGATTAATAGCTTAAAAGTACTTATTTTTACACCGTAATGCTTACAATGTGTCCACACAGGACAGCAACTTCACATGAATGAGTAACTTCAGAAGGCACGAGTCTGTTGATGTCATTCACCGTGACTCCGCCCTTTTTTATACAGAATTGTGAGATTTAAACTCAGAATTGCAAGATAAAGTCGTACCTTTTTTTACTCCATGGCTGAAATAAGCTTCCATATTGAAGTGATATGTCCCTTACCTCCCAAAAAAAAAAAAAAAAAAAGAAAGTGTCCTCCAAAAGATATGAAGCACAGTGCAATTGTAAAAGTCCTCATCCATTTGCAGCACCTGTCACACGGTGAGGAGCAGCCAGTGATGATTTTAGCACGAGAAGGGAACTCACCATACACCTGCCAGATAAGAACTAGCGCATACCACTGAGAGGCCTAATCCACCATCATGGAGAGTGACATGAACACTGGTGTGGAGTTGAATTGACGGATGGGGAGGCTCCTCACTGCAAAAGCCATCCATGTTGAGCCTGATTGCACTGGATGAAAGAACCTGCAGCACCGAACTTCATCAACTGGGCCAACATGTCTCCAAAAGCACAACCAGCCCAGACACCTTTCTTGTGAGCAGACAGCCCATCTCACAACAGATCCCCACCGGCGTGATGCTGCGGGCCTTTAAAAGCAGGGATCAAAGTGAGAAATAGCAGCAGAGAGACTTTATTAGCTGAGACAGTGTGCATTTAACTCTTTGATGACATCATACATCATATTATAGGGTCACGCTACTGTTGCGATTAAGTCCAAATATACCACAGCGGCCACATGAAATTGTAGGCTACATAAAGATATTTTAGTTGGCCGAATTGTAGAGAGAGACATTTGGGTAAGCATAGCCCTGAGCTTAAATACAGCCATGGAATGAATTAAAGCACTATCTGCATTCCAATACTTTCTATGCTTTAATTCAATTTGATTAAAGCAGATGGATTTTATGAGCTCAACTTAAATTAATTTATGATGTAATTAAATCAGCTGTTGTTTTTCAAATATCTGATTAAAACCAATTTAGCAAGAGCCCTTATTGGTTAAATCCTGGAACAAGGAGAAAGTGTAAAGTCAAAATTGTTAAAAGTTTCAAAACATGAAGTAATAGGACATTACCAATCAGAAACATCGCCATGTAATATATTACCGGTAATTCAATTCAAAACATGACATAATTAGAAATCACAAAATTTAAATGCAGCAATATGATGTGAAAACATGGAAAAAGTGCCTTGATGCATTGCTAAAATCAGTATTTGGGCATTTCTTCAACTTTGGCCACTTGTTTTATCCCATGGGCTGGTTTTCAATAAAACAACAGATTTTTATTTCCTTTTTGTTATATGAAGGTCATATTAAAACAACCTTGGAGACTTTTTTTTTAGCAAATCAAATTCTGATTTAGTTTTACCCACAAAATATATAGTAAAAATATGAATCATTCTCTTTAAAACCATGATTATCTAAACAAAGAGTTAAAGGTGCATGTAACATTTTTTCAGTAAAATATCTAAAAACCACTTGTCCAGTGTTATATATTTTGTTCAGTTGCAAACATACAATATCCCAAATGTTTCCAACTATAAATTGAAATTTAAATATAAATACTTTCCTGTAGCTCAAGCAATAAGAGCGTGGCGCTAGCAACGCCAAGGTCATGGCAAAATGTAAAAATGTGTACCTTGAATGCAATGTAAGTCTCTTTGGATAAAAGCGTCTGCCAAATGCATAAATGAAAAATTGCCTTTTTAACCAAGGGACCGGGACGTGTGAGGGAGTGAAGGTGAAGGTGAGGTGAAGACCACATGTCCCAAGATTCTGCGCTCAAACTTGGCGTCATCAAACTACGCCTTTGTTTTGAATAGGCGACTTCTAGCGGATGGAAAAGTTACATAGTGCACCTTTAAATACAATGTATATTGTACATTGAGACATTGAAACGAGAGAATTATGCATTTTATTTCAGGAAAATTCCTCAGATGACGCAAAATGATGATCATCATTTTGCGTCATCAGAGGATTTTTTGGCCAGAGGCTATAGACTACCACTACTAGCCAGTAGTAGGAACTAGTTCCGCATGTTTTCAACAGTGTTGGGCAAGTTACTGAAAATTAGTAATTAGTTAGTTACTAGTTAATTCTTTTAAAAGTAATTAAATTACTTTACCAATTACTGTATATCAAAAGTAATTAGTTACCAGGAAAGTAACTTTTAAGTTACTTTTATGTCTGCTTTTAAATGTAGCCTAAATATGAACAGTACTAAACAGTCAAACACAATAAACAATTTTTCATTCAACATTTCAGGTGAAACTGGACAAGTATAAATGCATAAAGTTGTTTAACCCACATATGTAAATTTTACTCCTGGCAAATTGTTAAAAATAAAGGTGTGAGAGCGTGTTATTATTTTTTTATTTGTTTAGATTTTGTAGTCCCGTTTCATTTGTGATTGCCTACCTCAACTTATGCCTTTTTACTGTGGTGGTGGTGGTGATAGTAGGCTACACATTTAAACTAACATTGTGATGCTTGAAGTGTTTTATATCTATGGACTTTATTATAGGCAAGACAAGTCAAGTGTTGATTTGAGAGGCTAAAGCATTGGGTTAACTCATTGTCGGCCGCTGACCGCTTGGTCGTCACTTTAAAAAATAAAAACTTTAATTTAACAAACAAACAAAAAAATGCTCCAAACATTTTTCCAAATTAACTTAATAAAGAAACAAAACGAAATATAACTACTTTTGACATTAAAATCAAAACTGAACAATATGGCTGCAACAATATGTAATAGGGAGGACTCCGGCCGGGAATTTTGATAAGCTGTCAGATATGGGCTGGGCTAGAGCCTAGATTTGAGCTTCTTGTCTGCAAGCGTTCATTTTTCACAAAAAAGAGTAACAAACTCATTTAAATTTCAGTAATTGTAATTGCGTTACTTCATTAAAAAAAAAAATGTAGTTACATGCACGTTACCGCTAAAAGTAGTGGAATTACAATAACTCGTTACTTTGTAGTGCGTTACTCCAAACACTGGTTTTCAACCCGCCCATAGGGGGTGGGATCTCACTCACAGAATGTAAATGCGCATGGCCGCACGGCTCGGGTATTCATAATGGAGCGGTGCGGAGATAAGTGAGTGTTTCAACTTTTCAAATAAATTCCTATGAAAGTTAGGCATGATCTGAAAACGTACAGACTGGACACGACTGGACCAGACTGGACACGCACCATTAATGACTGCCACACTTACCTCAGCTCTGCTCAGCTCTTCACTCTCGTGATGAATGAAATCTGACTACTGCTGCGTTTGTGCCGTGACTTTCGTTCAGCTCACTCACACTTTATTGAAAAGACAACGTTCAGTTTTTAATTGTAGTGTCTATTCTCTAACTGAACGAAATAATTTTATTACCATGAAAATCAAAATGATGGTGGGGGTGGTGTCATGGTGGGCAAGTGATAACCAGTAGCCATGGCTTTGGGAGTGGCCTCGTTGGGCAGTGAAGCAAGTGCATTCTGGGAGTTGTTGTCTTTCCTCCACATGAGACAAAAATACATTTTCTGTCTTAGAAGTCTAGAAGGCACCAAATTCAAAAATAATTTCACATTTCTACTACATAAATGACCCAGTTTGTCTACGTGTCTCTGGTAGTTGGTTGGTGGAGGATGTTGTCCCAGATGGGAGGCGGTAATTTTACGCCCCATATCCATTAGTAATATGCCACGTGAAAGACAGAAGACATTAGTAATCTTCCCAGCGCTGAAGTACCACTTTAAGTGTTAAATGTCCAAATATTTCAGTTATAAAAATAATATAATTATGTTCAATTATTCACTTAATAGCTATTATTATTATTATTATTATTATCATGTAATAAGCGGGATAATGTACACCCAGCCGGTTGTTATCGCAGAATAAACCCCACCGTGAAGCGGAGGGGTCTTGCATCACTCTGAAGGGGTTTATTCTGTGATAACAACCGGCTGGGTGTACATTATCCCGCTTATTACACGGCTACTTGTCTCAAGTAAATTAGACACGAATATTGTCTTGAGTTTAAATATTTTATTAGCTCTTATGCAAAGAAAAACAGTTCCAAACTGCTTTAACCCTTTATTGCTGAAAAGATTCTTTTATTTTTATTTTTTACCATACATGTTGAAATTAATGCTGAAAGGGATAGTTCACCCAAAAATGAAAATAAGCCCATGATTTACTCACCCTCACAAAACTTTATAAAGTAAAGTTTCGGCCGATCGTCTTCCATGGAAAAAGTGTTGAAAGTGCCTTCTCGCAATTCAAAATGCGTACGCAACATCTGACGACCGTAACTTTTAAACCGCAGAGGCACTTTCAACACTTTTCCCATAAATTGAATATGGAAGGCGATCGGCCAAAACGTTATTTTATAAAGTTTTAAATATCTATATTTTTCTTACACAAACTCATCGATTCACTTCAGAAGGCCTTTATTAGCCATGTGGAGCACGTTATTTGACGGACAGATGCATTTTTATGGACTTCAAAAACAGATCACAATCACTGCCATTATAAAGCTTGGATTAGCCAGGACTTTTTTTTAATATAACGTCATATACACATACATAGGATGACTCGAGGGTGAGTAAATCATGGGCTAATTTTCATTTTTGGGTGAACTCCTTGAAGTCTTCCATTGTAACCCATGGTGGTTAAGTGTTTTTCAGTCACAAGATGGCACCAGACAGTCAAAGACAGCGGAGCGACACGTTAAGCATATAAGTAGTACTGGTCAAGATAACTCGTAGTACCCGGATGAGCGGTGTGTTATTCACTTTGGCGGTTGTTATCTGGGAATAACATACTGCTGGAATGCTCGCTTGACCAATCAGAATCAAGTATTCCACAGATCTGTGTAATAATTTTAATTAATAGTTTATCAAGTGAAAGAAATGTTCAATTTGTTTATATTATGCACTATATAGTTACCTATACATATTTTAAATAAATTTTGTTCGTATGTACTTAGTATAATCATGATTATATCATATCGGGTACATCATACCTCGGGTCTTCAGTGACCAGGGACGTCATTCAGTAATCACCTCCTCATTCATTTTTTTTAAAGTTAGACATCAACCTTCTTAGTATTTCTCAATCAATTCATTATTAACATTACAAAATATTCATTATAAAATGATAAAAGAACGCATGTTTTCCCCATACATTTTTTGTACAAATTGTATAGGGTCAATAACAACCCGAGGTGTTTAACAAGGTAAGTATATTATTTCTGCACAACAATAATTGAATCTATGACTGAATCTATGTGCAATTCACCTTTATTTCACAAGGTGGCAATGTCTGATATGCCATGCTGATTTCACTCATAGTTACTGCAGGCAGAAAACAAAAGTATAGGAAGTATCATCAAAATGTCTCAGTGATTTACTACAGAGCAAGTACTGAATCAAAATATTGATTTTAAAGATGTTGAAAATTATAGTTTTGAGAATATGTTTGGAATGTCGAATAAGAGCCAGATGCTGAATGTGCTGGGAAATGAGCTCTGACGAGGACAGTGATGATGGCATACAACATCTGCTCAAACTGAAGCCTTTCAAGCTCCAAAAGGTAACAAAATATGCTTTATTTTATTCTTCTGCAATTTTTACTTCAATATCAGGAGAGTTTTATATTATCATGACAGGTAGAGATCCATCCGTGTTATAAATAGGTCCGAATCGCTAAAGTCAAGTCAAGTCAAGTCACCTTTATTTATATAGCGCTTTTAACAAGTCCAATTGTTTCAAAGCAGCTTCACATTGTTAACAGGAAAATAATGCAACAGAATTTGTACAGCCGCTCTGGAGAAACGGTGATGTTATCCAGCTAATTTAAATTATCATATAGTGTCAATGCGGACAGATCGGTAATATAGATGAAATTTAGGTGTCCCCAACTGAGCAAGCCAAAAGCCAGAGGCAGCAGTAGCAAGGAACCAAAACTCCTTCAGGGTCAGAATGGAGAAAAAAACCTTGGGAGAAACCAGGCTCGGTCGGGGTGCCAGTTCTCCTCTGGCTGACGAACAAACAGTGTATGATTATAATTCTGGCAACATTGCAGGTCTTAAGTCATATTAGGTAAATAGATATTCGTAATATTATTTGAAAGATTGGAGTCGTCACGCTGGAGACGGGTTTAATGAGGATGTCGTGTCGATGCAGCATTTATGTTAAATATTAAAGACCTGAATATGTAATAATGATTGGCAAAAATGGTTAACTGATAGGGTTGACAGAGACCTGATTTCGAGCCAATTTGTCATGACACCTGTTCTACTTGCACCACTCCGAGCAGGATTTGAACCAGCATTTCCGGCATTAAATGCTAGTGCACTTCTTGAGGCCAGGGGACTGAGGCTTACCTGCACAGCTCTTTACTAGCTGCCCTCTGTTACACTAGCACAGACATGTTAGAGTAGCATATATACATTTACCTGACTCACAGTAGAATGCCGTCTTCTGCCTTCAACAGCTTCTTTTCAACAATTCCAAGCCCAATGAGACAAACAGTGAGAGCTCAAAAGCATCTCAATGAGATTTTAATTGAGCGCATGAAGAATGAAAAAGCCCCAGAAATTACATTTCATTTTATCAGTGATTTTAAAAGTATGAATTAGCTCTATTGAACAAGAGCTTTCACACAGGGGAACTTTCTGAGGCATGAGAGTTTTGTGAGATTACAAAACGGAGCTCATAAGGGACAAATGGTTTCAGGCTATCAATATAATGAATTTAGGGACTTTAGCACCTCCTTCTGATGCACTAAAGAAATCTTGGTCGAAGATAGCTGACATCCTATTCTTAATCCATAGGGTTTAATATGGAGTTGGCCCACCCTTTGCAGCTATAACAGCTTCAGCAAGATTTCCACAAGGTTTAGGAGTGTGTTTATGGGAATTTTTGACCATTCTTCTAGAAGCACATTTGTGAAGTCAGCCACTGATGTTGGACGACAAGGCCTGGCTCGCAGTCTCCGCTCTAATTCATCCCAAAGGTGTTCTAATGGGTTGTGCAGACCAGTCAAGTTCCTCCACACCAAACTCGCTCATCCATCTCTGTATGGACCTTGCTTTGTGCACTGGTGCGCAGTCATGTTGGAGCAGGAAGGGACTATCCCCAAACCGTTCCCACAAAATTGGCAGAATTGTCCAACATGTCTTGGTTTGCTGAAGCATTAAGAGTTTCTTTCACTGGAACTAAGGGGCCAAGCCCACCCCCTGAAAAAAAACCACAAAAAAAAAAAAAAAAAACACCATAATCCCCCTCCACCAAACTTTACACTTGGCACAATGCAGTACAAGTACTGTTCTCCTGGCAACTGCCAAACTTGATGTGCTTGATGTGTCATTGGGGGGGCCTACCTCTCCCACTGTCAAATCAATAATAATAATAATAAACCCATTTTTAATAAAACAACAACAACCACCATGCCATCATCAGTGTTGAGAGTAATGTGCGCAATTACAATTACTGAAATTTAAATGAGTTCGTTACTCGCGTTACTCTCTTTTGTGAAAAAAGAACATTTGCAGACAAGAAGCTCAAATCTAGGCCCTAGTCCGGCCGTGTCCGACAGCTTATTAAAATTCTGTCCAACTGGAGCCCGTGTGTTTTTTTTTAATCCTCCCTATACACATTGTTGCAGCCATTAAAATAGTTCAGTTTTGTTTTTAATGTCAAAATCGTTTCTTTATTAAGTTAATTTAGAAATTTTTTGGAGCATTTTTGTTTGTTAAATTAAAGTTTTGACCAATTAAAGTGACGACCAAGTGAATTAACCCAACGCTTTAGCCTCTCAAATCAACACTTGACTTGTCTTGCCTATAATAAAATCCATAAAACACTTACTATAACCATGCACAGTAAAAAGGCATTTTTGATAAGTTGAGGTTCAGTGCTCGCAAACGAAACGGGCTACACAATCTAAAAAAAAAACATGCAGGTTGTCTTACCTTACACCTCTCTGCAAAATGAATATAAATCTGATCTTAAATTCCCGCGCTATATGCAAATTTAACAGAGTTCACGTCAACGAAAGCCACAGATATGAGCTGCATTTTATTCATCTGCTCATTTCAAGATCAAAGACCTCAATATGAGAAAGAGAGACCTACGCATTAGTAAGATCATTTAGTCTCATTAGTTTTAATGAAGATGATTGTGTTTTTGAGCATCTGAGACGTACTTCACTTGCGGCAGTTTGCAGTAAATTTTACATATGTGGTTTAAAAAACCAGATGCATTTACAATTGTCCAGTTTCGTCTGAAATGTTGAATGAAAAATTATTGGACAGTTGAAGACTGGAAAAATGTGATTTTTCTGATAAGTCTTGATTTCTGTTGAGACATTCAGATGGTAGAGTCAGAATTTGGCGCAAACAGAATGAGAACATGGATCCATCATGCCTTGTTACCACTGTGCAGGCTGGTGGTGGTGTAATGGTGTGGGGGATGTTTTCTTGGCACACTTTAGGCCCCTTAGTGCCAATTGGGCATCGTTTAAATGCCACGGCCTACCTGAGCATTGTTTCTGACCATGTCCATCCCTTTATGACCACCATGTACCCATTCTGTGATGGCTACTTCCAGCAGGATAATGCACCATGTCACAAAGCTCAAATCATTTCAAATTAGTTTCTTGAACATGACAATGAGTACTCTGTACTAAAATGGCCCCCACAGTCACCAGATCTCAACCCAATAGAGCATCTTTGAGATGTGGTGGAACGGGAGCTTCGTGCCCTGGATGTGCATCCCACAAATCTCCATCAACTGCAAGATGCTATCCTATCAATATGGGCCAACATTTCTAAAGAATGCTTTCAGCACCTTGTTGAATCAATGCCACATAAAATTAAGGCAGTTCTGAAGGCGAAAGGGGGTCAAACACAGTATTAGTATGGTGTTCCTAATAATCCTTTAGGTGAGTGTATAGTCTCTCACGGTAGAGCACCTTTACTTTCGTTTCCCCTTTCTCCATTACTTCCAAGAAACTGCGTCGTATCGCAAAAAGTAACCATGGCAACGGATATCGTATCCCCCTAATATTCCTGAAATGAAAACATTGTGACATAACTCCTCATTCTCTATGAGGGCACAGTTGTAGCTGTTGCATCCCAGCGGCTGAAATCACGTTTCGAGGCAGGGTGGTGTGTTGGCACAGTGACCTAGGTGGCAGGGCCAGGCCCCCTGGGGCCCCCTCGTGGCGCCGACCCTGCACACCAAGTTTAGAGGCCTGTAGTTATTGACTCTGCAGAAAGTTGGCGACTTCTACGCACTGTGAGCCTCATCATGCGCTGACCTCGCTCTGTGGCCTACCACTTCATGGTTATGCGCACAGGTGGCAAACTATCACGGTACCACGCTTGAATTCACTGAGCTCCTGAGAGTGACCCATTCTTTCACAAATGTTTGTAGAAGCAGTCTGCATGACTAGTGCTTGATTTTATATACCTTTGGCCATGGAAGTAATTGGAACACCTGAATCCAATCATTTGGAAGGGTGTCCCAATACTTTTGGCAATATAGTGTGTGTGTGTGTGTGTGTGTGTGTGTGTGTGTGTGTGTGTGTGTGTGTGTGTGTGTGTGTGTGTGTGTGTGTGTTTCCCGTTTATATGGGATGCAATATCCTACAGCACAGCCAATTTTACTCCTCTCTTACTTAGTAACTTTCACACCTGAGGGTTCAAAATTATACATTCAAGTCAGGCCACATCAGTAGTCTCTATGTGAATTCAATGCACATTAAAAAATGACATACACACACACACATACTCTCTTGGCCTTGCAGAGTAAACAGGAGGAGGTCAGGCAGGGATCAGATTGCCTCAGGCTGCCTCAACTCTCATGTTGACATCTTGGTATCATCTAACTGAGTTTGACTTCTGTCTTTCGCGTGGCATATTACTAATGGATATGGGGCGTAAAATTACCGCCTCCCATCTGGGACACTGGCAAGCAACAACAAAAGCCGGTGTCCCAACGTCCTCCACCAACCAACTACCAGAGACACGTAGAAGCTAATTAGCAGATCAACCCACAGCTCATCTATCATGTATAAGGGGAGGGAAGGTGAAGGAATGTTGAAAAGTAGGAAAATCCTGTGTTTGCAGTTTTCCGCCCCAGTTTGAGCAGAGGCGCACAAGGAAGGAATTGTTGATGCTTTGTTATCGGTGCACATCAAAATCACAGCCAACAGGAACATTAGGTTACTGTTAGAAACTAGAGATTTACAATATGTTGGTACCACGTTGGATAATGGCTAATATTAGCATTTTTTAAAAATGATCAGTATTTGACAATATTGGATATAGAATATTTTAACTGATTTGGGATATTTAATTATCAAAAATAGTCTATCTTTGCCCATTTGTACATTATGATGCTAAATTTACTAATATTCAGTAATACATTTAAAAAATCCAAACAAATTCTTGCAATTTTATACCAAAATTTTTTAAAATGTAATTTGAACCACCACAATTTACACCACAATATATAATTTGAGATATGGGAAATATCAATAATAAAGACTCAATATTATTTCTTATATATTTATTTCATTTAAATAATTTTTATTGATTTTATTTGTATGTTAATTATTTATTAATTATTGATCATTTTAATTATTTTGTTTCTACTCATTTATTTTTGGTTATCAGTAACATCAAAATAAATATCAGTTTATTGGTATCAGTCAGTTCATTTTAAATTAAACTGAAAATGTATAACTGAATATGACTGACTTACTGATTACTAAAAGGACTTCGCATGAAATGTAAATTCACCCTACCGTTTTATTATAGTTATAAGTTAAATGCTGCCTTCATGTGCTATCGGAATTATCATAAATACGAGTTTCCTAGTTAAAAAATTGGACATGAACACCCTCTCAAACTGTATTTACCACTGGGAAGTTCCCAAGATGGGCAGGCCACAAACTTTAAACATGAGGGGAGAACGACTGCTGCTGTGACTGGTAGCCTATTCTTTGTTAGTTTTTTTCCCCACAACCGAACAGAATCATGTAGATATCTATAGATAGCATAGTAAATGTTTATATGGTTGTCAATGAATGGAACACTGAATATCATTTTGGCTATAATAAGATTTTCCCAATAAATAAGCAAGAATAAACCTGGTGTCCCTCCATGGTTCCTGTTCTTCCCGACAACAAAGCACTTGAATGCGACAAGCTTGTAATCACGACTTCAGAAGTGGGAAGTAGGAAATTTCTGACAGCACGTGAAGGCAGCGTTACAACCGCCTGCAAACTCACATTCCGATCTGCCTCCTTCTAATCAACAAATGATGGATAGAACGAAGTCCCGCCAAACATTTGTTCTTTCTTTTTGATAATACATTTCACTCTGATGTATGAAAAGATCTGTTGTTACTTCGGTTACATTGTGACTTTAATATCAGTGTATTCCTTATGGCAACATAGTTTTCATTTTTTGAGAAGCCCAGCACACGTCACTGTTTTGCTGAATAGAAGAGCAGGGATTTATCTTCTTCATCCTGAAGTGACCTTTACAGCTCTGGAGGGGGATCTATTGATTGGCAGCAGCAAAATATTTGGCTGGTCCTCTGTAGTATTTTTCCACGGAGGCCAAAGTGCTAGAACAACAGCAGTGGTGGCTGATATTCATGGAGTCTGTTTTAATTGACATCTTACAAACACAACCTGACAGCTTTCTCACACGAGAGCAGAAGACAGCGGGTGTCCTCTCATCAGTCGCTTCCTCATGGCCTCGTCTGGCTGGTTTGATGCTGACTGTGTGTGTGGGTTTGTGTGTGCGCGCATACATGAACGTGCTCTTTGGAAAATCTTAGTGTTGTTTTGATCTCGGCGTGAGTGAAATGTAAGCATAGATAGTACGAGGGCTGTTTTGCTCTTACACGGTGTCTTAACCAGACGTGACATGATAAAACAACAAGCGATTTTCTTGCATGTAAATCTGAGTTTGTGTCCTAACCAGTCATGACATTTTTTTTAAATTGCTTGGTTGAGCTGGGTAGCCCCGCCCACAGTGAAATTTCATTGGTCTAGAATCTGAAATACATAAACCAACATACAAATCAAAATAAAATGAAAATGTATTGTATTTAGTTTTCTTCAAATACACGTTCCTAGTTTCGATTCATTGTTTTTTCAAATAAAAAAATGTGGCTTCATAATCTTTGATCAAATGTACTGTATGAACTTGCTCTTCCTCTGAAATGACTTAACATGTGCGGGCTACTGGATAATGTTAAAGTCGGCATGAAACAGACGTTGTCTTTTCTTCCCTATTGTGATGTACATCCGAGTTAAGTGGCTTCTCAAACAAGAAAAAATGTTGGGTGGGACTTGATTCTGTCCATCGTTAATTTATTGGATTGCTGGAGCCAAATGGCTACTTTTTAAACTTTGAAAAAAATTGAGGCAACAGGATAAAGAAAAGCAATTGTTAAATGCTATAATAATGCAATTTAAATGTTGCACTTAATTCTTATCTCAATGTTTGATGTTACACTTAAATAAATTAAATAAGCAGTTTGGAAAATGTTTGGTTTATTTGTCAATTAGATTTTTTTTTTTGTTGCATTTTTTCTTTTTTTGAATTAATAAAAACAAAATTAAGTACCACATCAAGTCCTTTACAAGTCCTGCTCTTTTCCCCCCCCTCATTGAATATTACTAGTAAATGGGTTAAATAGGTTATTCATCTCACATTTAACTTTAAATGTCAAAAATGTTCTGATTGGCTTTGATTGTGTCAATGCGCATCAGTTTTGTGTTCAATGTGGACAGACAAATAGCTTGTTGCTTGCACAGTGTTAGGCTAGTGTGTGCATGTTCATTATCAAAGCGTCAGGCGCATTGGGGTGCATCTGTCGGTACTGCTGTTATCTCGGTACTGCTGGGGCAGCAGAGCTCGATGAACCCTTCTGTTCTGGGAACAGGCACAGCAGACACTCACACTCTGATTTCTGAACATCTGATGCTGGCAGGAGGACCACGGCCACTGCATATCACAAAACCCTCCCCCATAATGCCCTTATCAACTGGCACGATGGCCCATGGGCAAGAAGCTGGAGGCATTGTCAGTTTAATTAGTGGGCCACTGGAGCCCTCGGCGTACAGAAATGTGAGGGAGTATCATGCAGTGCCAAACACAGGTCTGACTTCACAAGTGTCACTTAAGTAACCTTTACAAAAACCTCCCTACCTGTATCTCCCTACCTGTATCTCCCTTTGTCCCAAACTCCCTCCTGCATGATTTGAAATAGGACATGATCCTGGATTAACATCCTTTGTTAGTCCTGGAATAAGGAATAATCACAGATTTAACCCATAAACCTAGGGATGGACTGGAACTAAAAAACAACCCATACCGTTCAAAAGGTTGGGGTCAGTAAGATTTTTTTTTTTTTAATGATATTCATATCATATTAGAATGATTTCTGAAGGATCAAGTGACACTGAAGACTGGAGTAATGATGCTGAACATTCAGCTTTGACATCACAGGAATACATTACGTTTTAAGTTTAATAAAATAGACTACAGTTATTTTAAGTTGTAATACTATTTTACAATATTACTGTTTCAAATAAATACAGCCTTAGTGAGCATAGGCTAATAGACTTCTTTCAAAAACAGTTTATGAACAATTACGTATGCGATTATGTGCATTAAAACACTTATTACGCCCCGAGTCTAGGGAACAATAAACGAATCGCTGCCAAGGGCATAATTTGGCCGGGTTGTAAAATTGGATCCCTTTTTGGACTCACTCCGGTCGATCCCGCCTCATCCGAACAGCCAATGATGACCAGACATCCTAATGGATTACCTATTTAGAGAGACATAACTACAAAGAAAGAAAGGCAGAGCAATCGATTCATTCAAAAAAAACGAGGATCGTAACACACTGAAATGCACAGACTAAATCAAATATGGTGGCACAAACCTGTGTATGTGACTGTTGATCAATGTTATAATTTCATTTGAGCAAAGCAATTGTGATGCTTATATAGTATAGCAGATATGGTGTATAGATCAGTTTCACGCCACTTTTAGTTTAGCTCTCATTGATTTTCTTAAAGCGTTAGTTCACCCAAAAATTCATCATTTACTCCCTCTTACGTCATTCCCCCTAACATCATTCTACATCAGTTTTTTTTCTGAAGAAAGAAAGTCATACAGATTTATTTGATGACAGAAAATTATTTTTTTGGTGAACTATCCCTTTAGGCCTAAGCATAAACCACCCCTTAAGATACTGTGGGCCCTATCATACACCCGACGCAATGTGGTGCGACGCAATTGTTTTTTGCTAGTTTCAGCCCAACACAGTTATCATTTTCACATCCTGTGCCACGTTGTTTAAATAGCAAATGCATTTGCACCTATTTGTGCACCCATGAGTGAGCTGTCCTGAAAACGAGGGCGCATTGTTGGCGCGTTGCTATTTTGAGGCAACTGAAAACGACAGCACCATTGACCAACTGAAGCCTGGTCTAAAATCAATATCGCAATATTTTTTTGGTTAGTTAAGAAAGAGTGTGTCAATAATATGTGCCTATAGGCAGGTCCACAATGCACGCGCATACGCTTATTACACACACAGGGATGTGCAGCAGCACACAAACATTTTTAATTATGAAAAATTAAAGGATTAAAATGTAAAAGATTATTATTGTGAACATAAATATAAAAATGCCTACAAGTCATAATGGATAGTCATTGCATGTATCATAATTACCTATTTGCAGTAATGACGAATGAAATTGGCTAATTATTTGGCCAATTGTGGCAATACACATGTATTTAAACTGACTCGGGTTGAGGGTGTCTATATTCCGCCATGTAAATAACGAATCCGCCATGCCGCGAGTGCAACTAGCTTTTAAAGGGAATGGGAGATGACACTCTGATTAGTTTATTGCAGGTTATGCCCAAAACACACCCATTTCTCATTAAGAGAATATGGACAACCCTTTTAGACCATGCAACCATTTTTCCCGTCGTTAAACTAGCAAAAGTGGATTTGGACACGCCCTAAGTGGTGCATGCGCTTAGACTGTTAAAATAGGGCCCTGTAAGTGGTTGATAAAAATTGCTGTTGGCCTAACCTCAGATCTGAGCTCAACCCTATCCATAACTTTAATCTTATCTCGTAAATCGAATTGGTTGATACGAATGTTGTTCCAGGACCAACAAGGATGTCCTATGTGGGTAAATCATGTTAAGCACTCTCTCATTCTCAGTCTCCCTCCACTCGTTCACTCAAACACCTCTCACAAACTGAATTAATATCCAGTCTGCATGCTTATTTACTTCTTATGATCTTCCTCTTCCTGTCTTTTGCAATCCAGCACTTAAAGTAACAAGAATATAAGAGTAAATACTGCTTGCTGTACAGTTATGTCCCAGAGAGCTAGTGGGCATATATACACAAGTTCACAGATGTCAAGACAGTTGATCAATGCCCTTGTGCACATTTCTTTGTGTACAAGGGTTTGGATATCTTAGTGTGAATGAGTGTGTAGGTGTGTGTAAAATAACTCACCCTTACTTGGGATTCTACCCCTGGTATCAATCACACACCACTGTGCTGATCCCAAGACACAACAGTGAGGCCTCCATCATCATCATCATCATCTGTCTGTTGCTGAAGAAGAACGAGTGCAGGGGAAAAGCATGAGTCTAGGATGAAAGAGCAGCTGTGAGGATGATGGTTCTCAGGGATCGCACAAAATGAGTAAAGATAAATGTCCAGATGGAAAATACAGAGATGCTGAATAAAAGATGACAATTTTTTGGGCTAGTTTTCAGAAGTGAAAACTTACCCAGATAAAAGGAAGGGCTCTTGAGAAGGAATAGATGAATCATGCACTGTCAAATAAATTAAAATTAATCAGTATTGTCTTATTAAAACTAAATACATAAACAATAAAAATGTTCATAATTTACATGTACATTTTAAATAAAAAAATTAAATAATACATTTCAAATTGAAGTCCAATGTATTTATAAAGCAGTTTAAAAACTACAGAGTAAACCAAAGTGTTGTACAATAAAATACATTAAAAGAACAGCATTTATTTGAAATAGAAATCTTTTGTAACATTATAAATGTCTTTACTGTTACTTTTGATCAATTTAACGCATGCTTGCTGGATAAGAGTATTCATTTATATATATATATAAAAAAAAACCTTCACTGACCCCACACATTTGATTGTTATTAAACATAAAAAAATAAAAAGAGAAAATTGCATTTAAAAAAAGAGAAACACACCTGAGAATATCAGAGATTGACTGGGACATTAAAAAGTGGGCATTTACACAGCAGAAAGGATCCCGGAGGCCACATTTTTTCCCCTTTAATATAATATGCACAGATAAATCATGCAACAGCAGCATACATTAATTAGTACAGAAAAACAGGGTTATTTTTTTTTATTTTGAAAATCACAAATCACATAAATAATTTGATGCCTAAAAAAGCTCTCTGTCATGTACAACAGGCCACTGGACGGCTCTCTAGATAAAAACAAAAAGCAGATCTTTTTAGATCCGGCCTTGGTCTCATTCACTCAAAGCAGTGATGAAGCGAAGGGTATCATTATGAATTCTCCATTGACTAACAGCTGCTGAGAGGCTCCTTCACATACAATAAATCAAGCCCTTAATGTCATTCTTCACAGAGTACCGCACCAGCGCTCGTCTCCTGAAATGATCACATGTTAATATGCATATGTATAGCTCAATGATGCTACTGTCACTCATGACCTTCATGCAGTACAGCAAACAGCTTCCATTTCCTCCTGTGTTTTCCCCACCTCATTACATGTTTACATCTATTCATCTCTGAACTGAAGCATATTAGGTGAAACTTTACCACACAGTCTTTGCAAAAAACAGCAACTTCTTGAAGCTATATATGATATATATATATATATATATATATATATATATATATATATATATATATATATATATATATATATATATATAGGCAGGCAGCCAGGGTCAACCTTAATTACAGAGAGTGCAAGTTTTATGCGGCTAGTATTAATAAGTGCTTACTTGCTCATATCCAGCCTATCCTCAAGCAACACATTTTTAATTGATGCAGTGGGACCGTGTCGACACAGGACTCGCGCTGCCTGAGAGAGTGTGAAATAAAAGACTCTTTCTTTGGGACAAATCCATCTCTTAGCACATCAACAACCTCACTGTGGCTACATAAGCATCGGTGGACATTTAAAAGGGATAGTTCACCAAAAATTATTTTTTTTATCGTTGTTTAACACACCCTCTTGTCATTCCAAACTTGTATGACTTTATTCAGAAGAAATTCTGGAAAATGTTTTTGTACATACAATGAAATTAATTGTACACTACAGTTCAAAAGTTTGGGGCCAGTAATATTTTCTAATGTTTTGGAAAGAAGTATCTTATGCTTTTTTTTCTATTTGAATATATTTTAAAGTGTAATTTATTCCTGTGATGTTAAAGCTGAATTTTCAGCATCATCCACATGATCCATCATGATCCTTCAGAAATCATTCTGATATGATGATTTGATGCTCAAGAAACATGTATTATAATTATTAACTTTGAAAACAGTTGTGCTACCTAATTGTTTTATGGAAACCATGAAACATTTTTCTTCTTAAGATTTTTTGATGGATAGAAAGATCAATAGAACAGCATTCATTTGAAATGGAAATCTCTTGTAATATTATAAATGTCTTTAATGCATTTTTATGAATAAAAACAAAACAAAAAAACTTTGCATTACTTTTGAATGGTAATGTATGTACAGAAAATGCTAAGATATGTTTCAAAATGTCTTATTTTCCACAGAAGAAAGAAATGCTTACAGGTTTGGAACAACATGAGGGGAGTAAACAAAGTCAGATTTTCATTTTTGGGTGAGCTATCCCTTACCATCATGCATGTCATTTCACCCAAGCCTGTTTAATAGATGACAAAAGCAGATTTGACTGCGTCTTGTACAAGC
Organism: Paracanthobrama guichenoti; assembly: GCA_018749465.1. NCBI lineage: Eukaryota > Metazoa > Chordata > Actinopteri > Cypriniformes > Gobionidae > Paracanthobrama > Paracanthobrama guichenoti. The sequence continues at coordinate 45,535,097 of CM031945.1, forward strand.
GGTACTATTTTTCCCAGGCAAACGTCAGTTACAGCGACAGGAGGGTCAGCAGGGACAAAAAGGATCCAAGAACTCATTTGTTTCCAGAGCGCTGGGTTCTCCATTTCAGGCCTTTGGGGAATGTCGGAGGCACCTTGAAGCATTGGTGGAACAGATGTCCCTGCACAGAAGCAACTGAGGACACAAAAACTACTGCTACTGACATGTGGCAGAATGTACTCCTGAAGGGGGTCTGCCATCGGGACATGAGTCAAACACACCCCTCCCTGTCGGACCACCCATTAAACTTTCATTTAAGAGATCGGAGCAGCTGTTCTGGCTGTATCCTTTGAATTTCTTGACATTTGTAATGGCATTACAGCACTGCTCTTACATAAGTGTCTCTGACAGACCTAATAGTAACTTACTTTCTAGCTCTGACATCATAATGGGTTACAGCAGGACATGGGGAGTGCGGTACGCAGCGTGATGCAGCCTTTTCAGCGTGACGGATGATAAATCCATCCACTTGTCCAACAGAAAGCACTTCTGCTACCCCAAGAGGAGCACATCCATAAAGATATCAGAGCCAAACTAGCCCACAAACATTCATCCATCATAAACGAGTGGAGCCCACGGCCAGACGAGTCTGAGAGCGGTTAGAGAGCTGAAGTGCCCCAGTACTGACTCATTCACTGCCAGGGAACCCGGCTGTCATCAGTGACCTCTGGGTGTCTGACTGGATGACCCTTACGGTGATAGACAAATTGCTTGCTGCATGGAGGACCGTGGGACAATCCGACCTGGGACTACTGCAAATAGAGGAAAATACTCTATCAGCAGCCAAAATTTATTTCTGCTCAATTTACTTAGGCTAATTAAAATGATGTAATGCAATTCTTGATTTTATCATGTGCAATAAATTTGAAATAATAAATTACAAATACTTCATGAGGTTGCATTGTGACTACATTAAGAGGAATTTCATTTACATACTGATTCAGGTCAATAGCAGATAATAGCTTACAGTACAATTGTGGAAACGTTTTGTTCCCTTATACTGTTTCCACTTGTAATCTGTTTCAAATTAGGCTTTTTATTTTTAAACTGACTAAGTGTTTTTCTACATTCTGATTCACAGTAGTTTTTAAATCACATGACGCCATATTTTAATCTTTTATTACAGAAACAGCAGATAAAATGTTTTGCCATGCCACATTGCATTCCAGCCAACATAAGAACGACATATTTTTACCTCTTTATGAGCAAATTTTACTGAAATGTATGCTGTTCAAATAGCCAGTTAATTCCTGGACATACCCAGTAAATATTTGCTGTCCAAATATCCAGTTCATTCCAATAGTTCTAGTAATGAGAAGATCGGATCATTTTATTGACTTTCACATTCAATCTCATTCAGCAAAATTAATGTATCTTTATTCAAGGGATTTTCTTCATTTGAGCAGGGTTAAAATGTAACGGTATATATTCAGTAGCCAAATTCCCCAAACACATCCAACCTATACAACCTTTGATCATATTTTGAGTTAGGAAATCATTATAATTGTACATGCAGCCAAAGATAAATTATAAGAAAGATACCTAATTTACTTCCTGAGTTTTCATTCATTTTTTTTTTTCACATGACAGACACAATGAACACATCATTCATGAACAACCCATTTTGTAAAGCTCGTCTCAGTTAGCAACTGTAACTAAGAGGGGTGGCGCATCAGTTGTGATGTAGAGTGGAACTTGTTCTTATCCTCTGCACTTCCAGATAACATTACACATACAAGTCAAGTCACCTTCATTTATATATTTTACAACACAGATTGCTTCAAAGCAGCTTTACAGTGATAATAGGAAATTAATTTTATTTTAGATGAAAAGCTAAAGTAAGATTTTGAGTGATTCATTTCAGTTGTAAAAAACTGATTAGTTATTTAAATGGCGCCACTTAAACAACACCATCCTCAACTAAAACAGAACCCCATCCAGACGGCAACAGCACTTGGTGGCGCGAGAAACCATGAAATAGTTTTGAAACTATACCATCATCACTATACCACTTCACAAGGCTGTTTCTTTATTTTTCTTGTCCAAATAGAAGTTTAGCAGCATGGTAATGTGTGATGCTGCTAGCTAATAGTTAACTGAAAATGATTCAGTTGAGCTTTGGATTTGACGCTTGAAATTTACTCATTCTGGTTCTATTTCCATGGCACAATGTGTCTGAATAGAGTTTATAGTTAAGTTTAATGTTAAATAAAGCCACAACTAAATTAAGTCCAGCCCAAGAATTAGCTTTTGAGTTCCAATAACATAGACACTAAAACCTGGCAACAACACTGAGAGAAACTTCTGTGCTTGGAACAAAATACTTCAGTGTGAAGTGTAGGAGGCTATGCTAATTTTGCATGTAGCTGTTTAAAGATATAAAGCGCAACTAAATTTAGAATAACCATCCATAATCAAGCCAACCGACAATCACTGCGCAGAAACATACTCCTCCTCTGCCTATGCTGGGTTTACATGCTCTAATTACCATGAAGCTATTTGCAACCACACTGTAAAGACAAACCTCCATGGCCGCAATCAGAATTACACATTATTCATTGAAATCACTACCACCTTAATTATGACCGCACAAGCTGTGTCATTTCAGAGACGATGATTGAAGGCTGTTGCCTCGATTACACAGACAGCCGAGAGACTGACGGATGAAATCCACGCCAGGCAGTCCACTTAAAAAGTAGAGGATCGTGTTTTGCATGCGTATGACTAAGTTTATGTGTGGGAACGTTTCTGTCAGAGCCTGAGAGCAAAAGCAAAGTTTTTAATCTTTCCATCAACTCTGTATCAATCAGACTCACCAGTATTCTGAGTCAGCGGCGAAGCTTGCGGCTCTCCTATCATTCGCTCTGCAACGTCGATGAAAAGGTCCACAAGACTCAGCAATCACCTGAGCCCCAGAGACCTGTCAGCTTCCGTCAGTCCCTCGACCCTGCTGTGCTGCTGCTGAAACAAAGGCCTATGTGGGAGGCTGTCACTCTCCAAAGAGTCTGCAATCACGAAAAACATAGCTCTTTCAAACCCTGCACCATTGGCCGCATAAGAGCGTTGATGGCATTATAGTAATTGCATGCAAGGATAATTTTTAGGTCACATTATTTCTGTTGTCGGTTGGACTCCGCTGGCCTGACATACTGAAGACACACATGGCACTGACATGGGTGAGAATTGGGAGTGGATTAATGGCATGGTTTCAAAAGTGATTGCCAAGCTGAAAAAAAATATTGTGGTCTGACTGAGCCTAAGAGAATAATGAGAGAACAGGATTTTCAATGCTAGGCTTAAATAAGTGGCACAAACTACTTTGGTGGTAGTATGGCAAAGTGGTGGTACCAGATGGTAAGGAGATCCTGTATAGTGAGGTGTAAAAGTCTGAGATCACAATGAAAATAGATGTCAGTATCTATTTTAAATATGGAAATACCAAAAGATTTAAATTTTTGAAAAAATTAGAAGAAAAAAAGGCATTATTTCATAAAATTAACAAGATATATTTCATTGTATGCACTATTTCCAGTTCACGCATCAAATAAGCAAATTTTGTGGAAGAACATTGTTCTGGTTGTTTTTCAGCTCTGTGCATGGGTATATGTATATGGGGGGTTGGGGGGTGGGGTGATCCACCGCGCACCTCAACTACCCATAGACCGTAAAAATTACTATGTGGAGAATGCAAGATAATCTAATAATTATAATATGACTGCGTGGTGAACCTTACTCATATTTAAACAGCTATCACTTTGTGTTGTTGGTCAGATAAAATGACAGAGAAAAGAAAAACGGACATTAGATAATTTTTCAGTGCATCAAAATGCCAAAATGTTCTTTGTGGTACACATATCCTTACAAGTACGATTTTGGCTGTATTATTGTGTCCCCTTTAAAATTGCTCTTGAGAAATGTTATGTTTATTGTCTCCCCCCCATTAAAAAAATATTTAAAAAGTAAGTTAACTGGTTGCCTGGTTGTTCTGAGTTCATTGAAATAAAAAAATTTGAGTTGATACAATGAACATTTTTGAGAATTGACATTACCCTTTATTCAAATGGTATTAAAAGATTTTGTAAGCATATTGCGTAATTATGTTTTATTTGTTATAATGCAGTGAAACATGCCAAATTGTGCTATTTTCATGATTTATCACAAAAAAATTATTTTTATTTATGTGGTTCAGATACAATAATATTTTGAGTTTCTATTTATTAAACCCATTTCCTTCATTGTAATAACTCAAATGTTTAATTTGAGTTAATACAATGATAACTCAACATTTTAAGGCAACCAGGTTACTTACTTTTTAAGTTAAACCAACAATATTTTTTTACAGTGTATGCTTCCTTTTTAAAACCGGTGATTCCCTGGAGGTTCGAGATTTATCTGCTCCATGTCAACATTTCTCACTCGTTCTGACCACTAACCTACACCACTCCCATATGCGTCAAAGTAGCCAGAACACTACCCTGAAAAAATAAATAAAAACCTGATATTCATGTTAATGTTTGTCAAATTTTTCACTCAAAATCTTAAGTCTTATTTTCACCATTCAAAAGTTTGTAGTTGGTTAGATTTTTAAATGTTTTTGAAAGAAGTATTTAATGCTCACCAAGGCTGCTTTTATCTTAAAAAAAAAAAAAAAAAAAAAAAAAAAAAAAAACCTGTAATATTGTGAAATGTTTAAAATTGTTTTGAATGTTGGTTGTAAATGATTACCATTATATTCCGTGGTATATACATGGCAGTCCAAGGAATTTCAAATGCCAGTTCCAAAAATGCATGATCCTTGTAAGAGAATGCACTGTACAAAGTCTTTACACATGATGATGCACTTCAGTTAACTTCAGTTCAGTTCACTTCAGTTAAATGCCTCCTGCTCGTATGTTTTGTTTAAAGATGTTTTTATTTAGAAAATTTCTGGATGGATATCTAAGTGATATTGCAAAGACATAGGACATAAATGTTTTGGAAGGACATTTGGCACAGCAATTAAGATGCCATACTGCAGAAAATAAATTAAATCAAAACTAATTCAAAAAGTGTTTGTTGCAGACTGCATAGTGTTCCAGTTTCCATGACAGCTGGCGAAATGTTCTCAGCTTACAGGCTAAATGTAAGAGGATGAGGGGCGAGGAAGAGAGACGGCATCGTGAAAAACGCAGTATAATCTTCACAAATAAATTAGCTTTAAAATGTATGAGGTGATTGAGTGGAGATGTCGAGAATAGATGCAAGCATTCTCTACTTTTGCTCCTCTTCAATTTGCCAATTTCATCTTGGAGATCAATTATAGCCTCCAAAAGTCACTGAAAAAAACAAGTATAAAAGGCCTTCACAGTATACTCTTTGAAGCACCATGTTCCTCCGGAATTCATTTGCCTGTGTTCTTCTTCCCAGGCATATCCTGCTGCAGGAGAAATTATGTCTGCAGAAATATAACAGTTTATCACCAGCGCAGGATGAAAGGACGACTGCATGTCTGTTACTGTTCAGAGAAAACCCAAAACAGAAAAGTAATCACTGGATGTGACAAAGAGGCCTGTGTTTCAGTCAGGGACATGATAGATGAAATGTAAAAAACTTTTGGTAAAAATAAAGTGACACACATTGTGGTATCAAGAAACCTTCATAAAGTAATGTGGAAAGTATGTAATTAATCATTTTCAACTCAAATACACTTTGTAAATACTTTTTTAATTAACTGAACTTGGGCGCCAACCACAACAGCTACATTTAAATGTGATCTAATCCACCAATATTCAGACATGGTTATGTCCTGTTAAGGTTCATAATAGTGAGGGCGAGGAAATTATCTGAAAAGTAAGTGGACACATTATATACCTTATCTGCTTGGCTTATGAATATTAATTAGGTTACATAAAATGTGCCCGTCTTATTTGCTTATTTGTAAGTGGGTGCTTGCTATATTAGGATTAGATCTTACAACTTGCACGTATATATTGCATATATTGTCTTTGGCTGATGCAACCGCTTAGCAGAAGCTTCTGCTTGGTCTTAAAGTTGTTGTTTTTTTCTCCCTTTGCAACATAGCAAAACAAAGTTGTTTAAATATAATGATTACTCCCCCAAAAATGGGGATGATGAAATATCTGAGAGTGGTGGACAGTTATAATGATTGCTACATCTCTGCGTAATTGTGAGTAATCAGAATCACAATTTAGGTCTGATTAAAACAAAATGCATCTAAAGACCTCCATTTGCTGATGGCACTTTGAGAGCTTAATATTAGTATGAGAATGATATGTGAAAGTGTTTTATTCTAATACACAGTTGCGACTTTGTCAAGAAGATAAACTTTACAATTGCTTACTTTTGTTTTGGAATATAAATGTATCTGGTGCTGTGTTCACATAAGTGTAATGCAATGTCTTTAGCATGAAAAGGAAAACAGTGATTACTGTAGCTAGCTGCTAGATTGTTAAAACACCAACTGCAAGCCATTTGAAGAACAAAAACCAAAGTTTTGACAAGTAGGCCAAACACACTCTATCGTTCAAGTTTGGGTTGTTTTTTATGGGTTTGAAAGAAGTCTTTTGTGCTCATCAAGCAGGCCTGTCGCCAAGGGGGGCATTGGGGGACAGTGCCCCCCCCAAGATGACACAACATGCACCCCTAATCATATGGTTATACAGTGAACTATTGAGAAAAAAAAAAATTCTGGAGATTTGGCCATTCACATATTCCATAAAGAAATGTCTTCAGCAGCATTTAGTTCACAGGAACACTAATCTCTACAACGGCAATGTCACAGATCAGCCAGACTCTCTCACCTCCTTCACACAGCGATCACAATCACCCGAGTTCAACCGCACCTGTCTCCAATCACCTCATCACCACTCACCATAAAAACACCAGCACTCACCCTCAGCCAGCATCTGGCCTGGAACTAGGAAAGACCCACTTACCTGTTCTCCACGTAGCTTCCTGAGTGATCTCCAGACTCCTTACTACACTTACCAATGTGTTGGTTTCCTTCCCATCGTCAAAGACTCCAGCCGCTGGCTTTTCGAGTTCTCCAGTGTTCCTCCTTCGGCCATAAGACTGTCTCTACTCTCCACTCTCCCCTAATTCACCTTGCTCTGCCCTGTGGTCCAAATAAAGTCTTCTTGTGTTCAAAATTAACCTTGTCCAGTGTGTGTATCCTGACAGAAGGCCAGACCATGACTGGAGATGGATCCAGGTTCCTGTGATCTATTTCAAGAACCTGCTGAAACTCTCTGGAGAGAGTTAGCAGAACCCAGGGCAGCAGCGAACACCCATAGACAGTAAAAGAAATGGACACAGTGACCCCCATAGACTTCAACGAAGATAAATGAAGTCATTTAGAAGCACTCACTTCCTGATGGCTGAGCGTACTGCGCAGCCTCAGACTGAGCTTGACGACGTAAATGTAACGCGAGCAACCTGTCTGACAGTTGTAAGTCTTCTAGTAGTTGTACAAAGTGAAATCTGAATCACAGAATCTTGCAGAGATTTTGTCTCTCTATGGGCTTCTCCCCATGCTTCTCCCTTGACTTTATCGGACTTTATGCCTCCACGTCCCCCCGATTGCCTCATAGATAGTAAAAGATTGCCTGCGAGCTTGTCCTCCTGTCTATATGGTAATTTCTCTACTGCGTGACAGAGAGTCACGTGGTTATGACGCAATCGTTAGCCTATTTTATTTACAAAAATGGCTTTTACGGGGCGATAGTGTAAGGTACAAGGTAATGGAGCCTTTTATACATTGTTGTGTTTCTTTAGAAATAAACAATAGACAAATGGAGTCTTTAAACGCCTCAGATGTAAAGTTATTTGCTGTCAAAGTGACGCCAAAATGAATGGGAGTCAATGGAATGCTAACAGCAGGTGATGGCTTGGTTAGCAATGGCTGCCCCTACGGAAGGTACGCTTTCCGGGTGCTGGATTACCCCCTTGCGAACACCACTGTCACTTCCACAACAATCACTTCTTCACCTGTTTACGTAGCCAGTCCCTTGGTCAAACCAGTGCCCTTCTCTGGTCTGGAGGAGGACTGCAACAGATTTTTTCTTCAATGCTCTCTTGCACTAGAAGCCCAACCACAACTGTTTCCCACGGAACAATCCAAGATTTCATTCATAATCTCACCTGTCTGGTTCAGCTCTCCAATGGGTTCTGATGGAGACGTTCTGATGTGGGGTGTCAACTGCATCCCTTCCTGTTTTCCTCGACCCACATGTCCACCTCCAGTGCCGATTCCAGTAAATTTGACGACTATAGAAAGTCCGCTAGAGGAGCAGCTCGTCAGCATATCAGCCTGCTATAAACCCTACTCAGACATCTTCTGCCCAACACGAGCCTCAGAGTTACTACCACATCGACGTGAGCTCCTGTGCCGTTTCCATTCACAGAAACGTCATGCCTGGGATCATTATAAAGCTCTCAGTGTCATACACAGTGCATAACCAACCGCGAAAGTTCAGTCGAAAAACCACATCTGATTGGACGATGTGAATATCTCACTACGTGATATGCTTCCTTGTGTATTCTCCGCCTGAGAGAAAATGCAGACAACGCCGAAATCAGCTCATAAACGTTCACAGAAAAGACCAAGTAGCAAGAGCTCATAAAAAGAAAGTAAACAACAACAGATTAGATGACGAAACCCCCTCAGAATTATATTCAAATAGTTATAGATGGACAAACAAACAGGGGCCCTTGTTTGTTTTTTTGTTTGTTTGTTTGTTTTTTTTTTTTTTTTTTTTTTGTGACAGTGTTTTGTTAAGGTAGTTCTCTTCAGTTCAATTTTCACATATCTTCCTGAGTGATCTCCAGACTCCTGAAACTAAGACCAATCTTGATTGGTACTACATCATGACGTAGTATGTGACGGCATACCCGGAAGTTTAACGCACGGCCCGCACCAAGATTCAATGGGGTGGTCTGGACTGCGGTGGTCCCAGAGCAGGCTTGGGTAATGGAACAGGAAGTACAATCTCTGTTGGTAAAAGAGGCCATAGAATGTGTTCCTCTGCCAGACAGGGAGTCGGGGTTCTACAGCCGGTACTTTATAGTTCCCAAAAAGGACAGAGGTTTGCATCCAATTTTAGATCTGAGGTATTTGAACCGGTCTCTGAGGAGGTCCAGGTTCAAGATGCTCACAATAGCTATCATCGTGAATCAAATTCGGTCCAAGGACTGGTTTGTCATGATAGATCTAAAGGACGCATACTTCCATGTTTCCATCAGTCCTTCTCACAGGAAGTTCCTGTGGTTCACTTTAGGGGCGAAGCATTACAATATCGGGTTCTTCTGTTCGGCCTAGCTCTTTCCCCTCGCACGTTCACAAAGTGCATGGATGCAGATCTGGCTCCACTAAGACTCCAGGGCATCCGTGTGCTGAACTATATCGATGACTGGCTCATACTGGCTCAGTCGAGAGAAATGGCAGTTCGGCATTGAGATGGCGTCCTTGGCCACATTCAGCGCTTGGGGTTGAGACTCAACATGAAGAAGAGCGTGTTGATGCCCTCCAGAGGACCACGTTCCTGGGAGTAATATGGGACTCGATGATGATGCAGGCACAAATGTCTCCCGTACATGTCGAGTCCATACGGGTGATGGTCTCCAGCATGAGGCTAGGCCATAACATCACTGTAAAGCAGTTTCAAAGACTGCTGGGGCTCATGGCAGCTGCATCCAACATAATACCTTTTGGCCTGCTGTACATGAGACCCCTGCAGTGGTGGCTGAAAGCCAAGGGGTTTTACCCAAGGGGAAATCCATTCTGTATGATCAGGGTAACGCGCAGATGACTTCGTTCCCTGTCAATATGAAAGAAACCTTGGTTTCTGTCCCAAGGGCCAGTGTTGCGAGTGTCATGTCGCCGGAAATCCATTTCGACAGACGCCTCCCTCACTGGTTGGGGCGCAGTCATGGATGGCCGCTTTACCCAGGGTCTGTGGCAGGACCATCATCATTCATGGCACATAAATTGCCTGGAGATGTTGGCTGTGTTCAGGGCCCTGAGGGGCTTCCTCACAGATCTCAGGGGTTACCATGTTCTGGTGCGCTCCAACAATATGTCAGTGGTCTCGTACCTGAACCATCAGGGGGGTCTGAGGTCTCGCCCTCTATGCAGACTGGCGCATCAGATCCTCCTGTGGTCCCAGGGGAGACTGTTGTCTCTCAGAGCGATGTATGTCCCCGGGGACCAGAATCAGGGAGCAGACATCCTGTCGAGGCAGGGGCTGAGGCCCGGGGAATGGAGACTTCACCCAGATGTGGTGAAGTCCATATGCGAGAGGTACGGCCCAGTGGAAGAGGATCTGTTTGCATCTCGAGAGACATCCCACTGTCCCGCTGGGGTTGGATGCCATGGTACAGACGTGGCCGAGGCCTGCGACCCCACGAACCAGACTTCTAGAAGTTATAAAAAGGACGCATTCTACTAGGGGAGATAGGGCTGTGAGGCAGCCAGCTGGGCTACCCTACACACATTTATCAGGTTCTATAGTCTGCACCTCCCTGCGACGCCACGAGCTAGGGTGCTCTCGTCCTAAGTGTGCCTGGGTTCATGGTGGCATAGTGGGCATTTCGTTCCCCAAAGTGTTGTTCTTACGACGCAGTGCGAGTTCCCTCGAAAGGGAACGTCTTGGGTTATGACTATAACCTTTGTTCCCTGAGAAGGGAACGAAACAACGTTGCCTTGCCACGCCTCTCCATGCCTGGGAGCGAATTGTTTCATCGCGTAAAAGCTAGCGCTGTTGTGAACCACCGTCCCTTTATACTTCCGGGTATGCCGTCACATACTGCGTCATGACGTAGCACCAATCAAGATTGGTCTTAGTTTCATTCATGCTTCAGACGCGCAACCCTAAGGGAGCATCCCCAAAGTGTCATTCTTATGACGCAGTGTCTCGTTCCTTTCTCAGAGAACAAGGATTATAGTCATAACCCGAGACAGTTTTCCTTCTCATCGTCAAAGACTCCAGCTGCTGGCTTTTCCAGTTCTCCGGTGTTCCTCCTTAGGCCATAAGACTGTCCCTACTCTCCACTCTCCTCTAATTCACCTTGCTCTGCCCTGTGGTCCAAATAAAGTCTTCTTGTGTTCAGAATTAACCTTGTCCAGTGTGTGTATCCCGACAGAAGCCCAGACCATAACAGTGGATGGATCCAGGTTCCAGGTTTCCCCTCAATTGCATGATATAAACTCACAATTTCAAGTTATAAAGCCAGAATTGTGTGAAACTCGCAATTCTGAGAAAAAACTTCCATAGGTTTCTTCTTGCTTTTAGACGAAAAAACTGTCCATAACTGCTCGTCTAGGATAAATTTTCTCCGTAATAAAAGAATATTAGCAAAATTCCGGCTGCACCGGAAACCACCGGCCATATGGCTTCTCCGGGCTCCCTCAACCCTTTGGCTGCACCTTGGTCAGTCATCAACCTGCCTGCACCTTCGGCTCCGTCTGGCTCCGCCTAGTTTTGCTGTGTTCTGATTAGTTCATTATTCTCACCTGTCGTCTCGTTAATTATCCCATTAGTCCTAGTGTTTAAATACCCTGAGGCCCCGTCCACACGAAGCCAGCGCTTTCCCTATCCAATCTTTTTTTTCCTTGTTTCAAGAAATATCTGTGTAGACACGAGAGCAATGAAAACGACTCAAAACTATGTAGTATACATGCCAGGCCAGTGTGTGGCGCTGTAATTCTGCCACAGAAATAAACTAAAAACGGAGAAGAAGAGTTGTGGCTAGAAGGGGTACAGAAATGGTAGGAAGTGAGGCAAAATCTCACAATAAAATAACAATAAATAAATTTGTTAAATGTGTTTTATTAACTTAATAAATGTATACCCTTACAATAATGCAAATACAGTAATTTGTGTTTCAAAGATGAACAAAGGTCTTATGGGTTTGAAATGAGGATGAGTAATTAATGACCAAATTGTCATTTTGGGGTGAACTACCATAAATTATGCAGTCGAGATTCCCACATTTGGGGAATTCGCAGGGGTCAGCACAACCGGAGTGCAATGGCCGAGCCTCACCCTGGGTGAACCACCTTCCTGATCATGGTGTCTCCCCTGCCAGGTAAGTATATAACTCTTTGATATTTTTCTCGCAGGTAAAAATGTATGGAAGCCTGTTTTTTCCTCACTGTAAAACAGAAGTTGTGACTAAATTATCTTTATATCTCACGTGACTTAATCTCACAAGTGTGACTTTATATTTTATTATAGTAAACTTATAAACTAAAATTATTATTATTATTTTTTTTCATAAAGATACCAGACTTCTAGAAGTTATAAAAAAAAGTACTGCATTATTGATTTTCAAGCTAAAAAGCAAGAAATCATTTTAGAAATTCTTAGAAAATATCAGGCGAAAACATTTCAATATCTTCCCCACCCCCAACCCCAAATTTATATTTCACACCCCCAATCTTTAATGCTCAAGTCTTTGTTCTCAACGATCTGTCTGCTTTGGTTTTCAAACCTTATTTAATCACATCTGAACCATGAAGATTCTTTAAAAGAAAGTTTAAGTAAATCCACCCAGAGAAGACCTCAGCCCACCACCAAACACCAATTTGGCACACAAGGGAAGTCTTTACCCTTTTAAAGATTTTATAAAGATTTTGCTGTAGGCGAATCATAGCATAAGATTCCATGGCCTCTGAAATTACAGTGTCCCACAGTGTGCTCTATACATCAGTCTCAAGAGATTCGGAGGAAGTGTGTGCAGCGTTCACAAACTCACAAGTACCCACCACTGAAAGATTAGGCAGTGACTCGCAGGCAGTAATCATATTATAACGAGATGAATGGCTACAATTTCTTTTCAATCAATTTCATTGCAGTCCCAATTTGATCCAGTTGAAGGGGTGCGTGTGTGCCCCGCGTAATTGAATTTATCCATATGTATTACCGTCAATTCAAACTGAGGCAGGTTATCTTATAGCCTTAAGAAGTAAAAAGGTATATCTACAGATATCGACAATATGAATGAATGACTACAGGCATGTATGGCCAACCCTATGATAGTACTATATGCACAAATGCATGCAGACTGCTCAGATTAACCTCCTAATTCAACATGTGGCTCACCTTTATGAGGGGTTGCCACAGACAACAGCTGGAGACTTCTTTTATCCAATTATATCTTTGCCTATATGCTTTGCCACTGACAACTAGGCTACATGTTTGCCAGGCTAACAAGATCAAATTGAGGTGCTGACTGCGAGGTCAGTTGTTAAAGCACTGATCTGAACACTGTTAATTCACTGGAGATACCTAATGTGCTTTTGGAATTAAGTAGTTAAGTCATTCTGTATACATTAAACATAAATTCAACACTGAAATGTGCATAAAAGCTGCTAGTAAACCACTATAGAGATTAAAGTATGCCCTTTACACATTTGCTCTCAAATGCTTATGTATAATCAAATCAACATCAGGTCTCGTAGCATCAATAGCTCCAACATATAACAATCACACACCACTGTAAAAAAATTAAATAAAAAAAATCGTCAGCAGCAGTTGCCAGAACTAGCAACATTTTAGGTTTTACAGACTGAACTTAAATTTACACAAAAAATACATATATTTCATATTTAAACTGACAGAATGTTAAAATACCAACCCATTGAAGGACTAAAATCTGTTTTGTACCATTATAATACCACCATAAAACACAGATGATAATGAGAAAGCCACATGATGAATCAAACTTCATCACAAGCAGCTTTTGCCCATAGTAAATACTAATATAAAAAGGTGTACACAGTGTCACATAAACACAAAACACCATTATGTTAAAACACGACACTAAGATAATGCAGTAAACATTCATCTAAACAACATAAGATGTAACATTAAACCATAATGTATAAAACCCGTTAGGAAAAGCTAATGGTTTTTAAAATTTATTTCAATTAAAAAAAAAAAAAAAAAAAAAAAAAAAAAAAAACATTTTCAATGAAAAACAAACATTAAATATGAAGTGTCACACAGGGAATTCTGACAATGTCAGTTGTTATGTTTTTCAATGTAAATTATAAGATAATGTTATTTTTCACTTCCAAAAACTGCATTTTAAATGTAACAAAATTTAACAGTATTTTACTGTAAAATTACGTGAAATGTCACGCTAGATTTATTCGTTTTTCACTGTATGGCACAACTAAAATGTTTTTACCATAGTATTTTACAGTCTTTTACAATTAAAATTATTATAATTTTTACTGTTTAAAGTTACTACTGAACGTTCATAATATATTATCAACTATACTGATATTTTTACTGTTTATAGTTCGTAATATATTATGAACTATACACAGTAAAAATGATCATAATCTCACACATTGCAGCACACATTACAGCCCCTGATAAAAGCTGTGCTGGGTAGGCCTAGAGAGTATCTAAAGGATGGTCAGACAAGCAGACAGCATGTGTGCATTTGGATGAGCCAGATGAAGATAAAGAGGCTTTAGAAACAAACAGCTCAGGGAGGGAAACACACAAAGCAGGCATCAATATCAATGACGGGATCCTGAGGTGAGTTCAGCTCTGAGGAGAAATACAAACGTGACTTGTAATGTGCTCCCCCCACAAATTTATAACCACATTCACCTAATGCAGCGCAAACTGAATCTTGCGAACTGGACTTTTAGAGAAGAATTGTGACCATTTTAGCCAATTCACATGGCTCTAAGGCCCAAACGCAATCACACTGCACTAATAAAAAGACCATCTTAAGAGATGTACACAAGGTGATCTGCAGTGACAAAGTGACTATTGTCATGCAAGATTGTTTCCCCTCTCAGAATCCTAAAAGATCAAAAGTGTAGCATTATCATGATGTTTTTTCTAGCAAAGGGACACAAAGGGAACTGTTTACTGACCATTTTTACCTTCAATAATATAATTTCTAATTTAAAACACTTTATTTAACATATTCTATCATTTCTAATTAGGCAACAAATACAGTACCCATGACAAGTTATCCTAGAAAATAGAATAGAGCCAATAGAAACAATGCATAGTCAACACTGATCCTAAATAATCATGCGTGTCAATAATTGTCAGCATTCCAAGTACCCAACTCATGAGCTGATAATCATTAAATCACATGATGTATTGTGCACTGCTGAAATTTTTAAACAAAAACTTTCCACTTCAGAATGTTTTTACAGTTTTTTAGAGGCAGGAAAATAAATTCCTTGTCAATGTAGATTGACATCTTATTTTTACCAGCAAAAAATCCCATTTGTGATCAGACACCTGCACACCAGCAGGCCATAAGCACGCCATTGGGCGGACTAAACCAATTTTGGGTAGAGGGGAGGAGTATCTTATTACTTTGCCCTCTTTCACTGTTAAAACTCTTATGTAAAAGAAAACAAACAAAACATTTGATTTGATTGGCCATCAAAATCTTTTTGATACTGTAGAACACTGAAAATTCTATGGTGGTTGAAGCCCTACATTAGCATCCCATAATGGGGCCCAGGTTCGTATTCATAAAGTGCAGCATGACTTAAGGAACTCTGGTTTGATTTTTATGCGTAAAGACATCATGAACAGCTAAAATTCTTATAGAAGTGCAATTGGTGTTTTTCGGCTTCACCTAACATCCCACAAATTACCTCCATCTCAAATCCACAGGCCACTGTGTGCAATTGTGTATCTCTCTCTCTCATCTATTGTCTCTTACACTAGAGTCAGCGCTATACACGACTCAGGTTTTCCCTTCATTAGTCCTCTGTCTCTAATTTACAGAGGAGCTACAGACAGTCTGATTTATACATGAGCAAGAGCTACATTGAATTGTGCATGCTGTAGTCTAGACTGAGCATTACACATAGCTGTATTGATTTCCATCTTTATGCAAATGCCTTCAGGCCCATATAAATGTTCCTGTGCTGTTTGTCAAACAGGCGCCAACCTCCTCCAGTGTATCCGATGTAGTTTACTTCTACAGATGAGTCTCTCTACGTACACACACACAAAGGCATTTAACTTTGACAATCAAGGGTCATGTATAGAAGTAGAACAGCCCTGACGCACAAGAGAGATGTCGTTCCTGTGAAATACACCCATCAAGGTGCAGCAGTGAGCTCTTTATTGAAGGCAATTAAGGCAGGGCACTGGCCAATTGTATGTGTCCCCTGCCATTAGACTAGCCCGCTTTCTACAGATTCGAACAGATGGGCCGCATTAACCCTGCATGGCTGGCAGTCACTGTCCATAACGTCATTTTAAAAAGGTCATAAGATCAAGGGCAATTTTGAGACTAAAACATTACTGGGCCAATGTGGTTTTATTGTTGGGGACAGTTCCCCACCTGGCCAGCTGTCTGCTGCGCTGCTTTGTTACAGCTTGACAATCTCTGTAGCTGAATATTCATTCATTGTCATTCTGTGGGCACAGGACATTAATTAGTCAGCATTTGTCAGAATATTGGCACTAATAATGAATTTTTAATGAGGAAATAAGGGTCTCAGCTAAAATATAATTTAGCCAAGCTTTAATCCAACCCCAAAAAGATTAAGCAGTTTTCCCTCCTTGTGTGTGTACCGTGGCCCCAAAAAGCATTTGGATGTAAGTGTATATATAGTATTAGCTTAATTACTTATGCATATAGAAAAGATGAGAGATTAATCAAATATATTTTGATTATATTTTATATTAAGTTGTTTTTGAAATGAGCAGTAATTAAGCTAATCTAACTATCTGTATATCCTCACAGCACTGTGAAATATTGCAGGGCAAATTTATTGTAATATTAATTTAATAATAAAAGTAGCCTAATCATCATAATAATTGAATATGCCTTGCGTGCCCGTCCAGTACTCCACTGTCCACAGGCACGACATCAAAGCGATTAACTGTTTTATCCAAATCCACATGAATGGCCATTCAGCGTTCAGAAGCTAGTCTCTCCTGTCTCATGGTGTTTCTCTTCGTGTGTTTTCAGTTGAAAATTTCTATCAAACGATGTGGTGTTCATCGGCACAGTCAAGAATAACTTAAAGAGGTTGCCGTTTACTAGACTGTTGACTAGCTTAAGGCCATGTGTCCACCAAAGCGTTTTTAGCCAGATGAAATAGCTGTGCAAATAGTAATAGAGCTATTTACTAAGTATATATGCTATATTATATATATATATATATATATATATATATATATATATATAATATATATATATATATATATATATATACAAAATAGTGATATATTCTATTTACCATGTAAAAGTAGCAGTTCTTTGCAATATATGTAAATAGTAATTATATGCAATTTATGCTTTATTTTGACAGATAAATACTATTCGTACAAATGGATACAAAACATATATCTTTGAGCCTTACGCTTTACTGACTACGCCACTGAAGATGTTGAAATACTCGTGTCTTTTTTTATATCTTGTTTGGCACAGCCAGGCATTGTTAGGCGGAGCTAGTGCAAATAGCACTTGCCAACAAGGCACGCTATTTGCACTTGGTGTAAATAGATACTCCGTATTATGAAGGTGTGAAGGTATGAACCACTGTAGTCACATGGACTATTTTAACAATGTCTTTATTAGCTTTCTTGGCCTTGAAAAGCTTGTGGAAAAGCTTGTGGATTTCATCAAAAATATCTTCATTTGTGTTCCGGAGATGAACGAAAGTCTTTGGAACGACATGAGGGTGAGGAATTAATGACATAATTTTCATTTTTGGGTGAACTAACCCTTTAATAAGGATTCATTCATAAGGATGTTTAGTTTATACAGTGAAGACTATGCAGTGTTGTTTTACATTTGCTTACTTTATTAAATTCCTGTACCTGAAAACTACTGTTAGACCTACCTAAAAACCTGAAAAGCACTGTTTATTTAATTTGTATCTTTGTTATATTGTTTTTATTTGTGCTGGTATCTAAAATGTTGGTGTCATAACGGAAAATGTTTTTGCAAAAAACATCATGGCCGGTAAAAATGTTTATGGTCGGCACATTTTCTTAAAGGTGCACTATGTAACTTTTTATTATCAAGAATTGACAATAGTCAATCGTACCGAGGGGCCCCGAAATAAAATTCTGCTTAGGGCCCCATAAAGGCTTGGGCCGGCACCTGCTGTAGTATGAAGCAGAGCAGGACCGAGTGTTGTGGGAGCTGAGCAAGGCCGCCGGAGAGATTGAACGCAACACGCACCTCGCGAGAAGCGGGACTTTTATTATGCCACAGTCGCCGGCGCCATTTGCGCTTTTCCGAATATGCCGAATATATATATATATATATATATATATATATATATTATGTATATAAAAAATACATTTAATATTAAATAGTATCAAGCAAAAAAAATTTCAAGCTAAACAAATTATATAAAAGTACTACAGTAAGTAGATATATTGTTCAAAATATTTTTAATATTTAGACACTGGATTATTTAGGCAGATATAGCCACTGTATGTGGCTCAGACTGATATTCTAAAAGTATCTTAAATCAAACGGTTCACATAAATTTGTGTTTTCTAGAGGAGTGTATGTGTGTGTGTTTTAACCACAGAAGAATGAGCGTATAAAATTACCAAGTTGAAAATGGAGCTGGGGCACCAGCTCTGTGTGATGGCATTTGGGATATCTGCTTCATCCATAAGCATTATAGGGAAGAGAGGGCGACAAGCTTAATCAAAGATTTCATTCTGTCTCTTTCCACACCACGCGGCTCATGTCTGACAAATCCAATTATGCGATACACCCACCCACTCTCAGAGTGCTGGGCATCTGCTCGCAGCCCCCCAATCACCCCTTTTGCCTCCTGGGAATTTAGTCAAAACACATCAGACTCTCCTCCTCCTTGTTCCAACCTTCTGCATACAGACAGTGAGATGATGTGAAGGAACACTGCAGGTTTGATGAGGTGATGAGAGCTGGGCAAAGTGTGTGAACAGTAAGTGAAAGCATCACAGATGGTGGCAGCTCTCTCTTCTGAGATCATACTGACACCAAACATGGGGGTCATTTTATACAGTGCACAGACTTGCTGGCTGTAATGTGCACAAACAATATATCTTTTTCTTTTACTATTGATCCAGAGATCAGGTCTATTGATATTTCAGAGTCAAATCTGAAATGTAAACATCAATATTAGGGTAGAAAGATCAAAAATCATTTAAACAATAACTTCAATAATCGCATTGAGTGTTTGTTGACACAAAACAATATAAAGTTATTTGAACCACTGTCGTCGACCAATTCAAGTACTCAAATGAACTTGAGGCATATTTCATTTGACAGTTTGACTACATCTGCCACTGTTGGGCCCAGGATTTTGAAGGTCAGAGGATAAATCAATGCAATAATTACAGTCTAAGTGTGATTTGGTTCCAATTTCTAATTCTCCTTAATTTTGTAAACATGGTAGTGTTGGTACGAAGAATTTGTACCACATTATTTATAATACGTCCAAATACATCATATTTAGAAGGATTTTGACTTTGTCCTGGTGGTTAGCAGTTACCATTATATCTTTTCTGTTTCCATGCTAACCAACCACAAATGACTAGCGTTTGTGTCACAAAAAGCAGGTTGCCGAAGAGCACAAAACAAACGTTTTAACTCAAATGAAGTGCTTTTTACTGAATTAGTTGTCATGACAACAGCGTGTATTATTTTTACAGCTCCTCACACTACTGAGCGTCTGTTAATGAAAGAACTTCACCCTCTGTGCCTTTATATTCCAGGTTTGTCTTAGCATGTATTAGCTACAGCAAGCAATACAGAATAAATGTACTGCACCTGAATTACTAATTCACTACACTTCATGACAGAAATTATGAATGTCAGATAAATTGTGTTTTGAACCACATTGATCAAGATTTCCTTCTTCTTAAGTGGTAATAAGTGCTGTTCTGTATCATATTTCAAGTAACTAAAACTATTAAAGGAGACCTATTATGCAAAATTCACTTTTATAAGGTGTTTGAACACAGATGTGTCCACAGTGTGTGTAAACAACCAGCCCATAATGGTAAAAATCCACCCAATACTTTTTTTATAATCCCCATCAATCATTATCAATCTCTCATAACACGGTGTTTCACATTTCCCCCTACTCCTACATAAGAGTAGGGAAACCCCGCCCATGACTGTTGATCTGCCCTAGTTTCAGCATAGACAAACCCCTGAGTGAAAAGCACAGAGACCGCCATTTCTGTTTACTCGCTGTATCTGCTAGCTAGAGTATTACAATGTCTGCGGCAAAATCATTACAAATGTTCTGTTGCTGGATGACTCTCAGCATCCGAACCACTGAGGACACCTTGGTTGAATTTAATTTTTGAAGGAAATGTGCCCGAAGAATGTGGGTAAAATGTTATATATTCGCGCAAATCATTTTACGCATGACTGACTCAGGGTACAACGCTGGATTTGCAAAAAAGTCGTTTTTTGAAGGATGGGTCAATGCCAACACTTCGTGCTCTAACTTCATATCTAAAATAAGTAAGGACGGCACTTCATATTTTATGTTTGCAAATTTCCTTTCTGAATGAGCTTTCTAGAATGATGTACGGCTAATATGGCTTCATTTACAATAGTCTCTGACTGTATTCACAGAGACTAGAGCTATGTCGTTAGTTTTTTCCTGAAAACGTTCACTGTTTGCGTAATTCATAAACACATTTATTATGCATTGTATAGTCAGGTTACGTTCCCACACGAGCGCCTATACAACAATTTATATGTTAACATGATGTTACATGCTAGTTCAGGGGTGGTAGCAAGGGCTTGTGAAGTGGGGCGGCCTCGTGGGCTGGAACGGGCTCGAGGAGAGCTGGAGCAGGCTCGAGGAGATTTGGAGTGGGTTTGTGGAATGATAGGTTCACTCCAAAAGTCTATCAGCCAGTGCTCCTCATTCTGTGCGGACCCCGGCATGGCGACGGCCAATCTTGGCTGGAGGTGAGGGCATAGCGGCGGCCAGCCTTCTTGGCGGCTTGGGCTTCGTGGTGGCCATCTCTTCCCATGGTTCGGGCTTAGGGACGCGTAGGACCACCCGGGAGGACCCACTGGAGAGATAGGTGGAGGAAACTGGCTGTGGGTGAACTGACCAGGCCGCATGTTTCTCTGAGGGGACTGGACGAAGAAGACACTTCCTTTCTTAAACCTCTTCAATTTCAAACTCAGAACAATTTAGAAACAAAATCAGTGACTTGACTAGGGAAAAAACACAGGCAGGTTCAATGTAACGGATAGTGTCCTCATCCAGGCCAATCAGAAAAAAACACGTTCAAAGGAGCATCTGGCCAGTTCACCAAACTAGACAGCTCAGCTTAGAGAAGTTCTTGGCAGTATTGGTCCGATCTTCTGTTACAGTCTGTGGTGCGGCAGGGAAGAGACTGAACAGGACTTCAAATAATAGAAGGGTTTAATTATAAACAGGAGAAAACAAGCGACACCAACCAAACAGAACATAACAACAAGATCGGACAAGGAGTGCAGGGAAGTGAATCCAAAATAAAGGGAGTGCTGATGATGAATGCCAGGTACAGGGAATCCAGGGAGAGTGGGAAAGATGATGAGGGAGTGCGTTCAGGTGTGAGGCAGGGAGGATTCTGGGAAATGGAGTCCGGGACAGGTGTGGAACGTAACAATAATATTATTTTCAAATACATTTTTACATTTATTATTGTTTTTATTTAAAATTATTATTGCCCCTGGTTCAGTAAGGAACTCTTATAATAAAGTAGCAGTGATTGGGACAAATTGTAAGTATCAACGCTGCTTAAAAAGATGCAATCTAATTCTGTTTACGTGAAATAAGCCTGTTTGGAGCAGGTTTAAACTCACGTACCTGTTGCTATGACAGCAAGTCCAGGGTATTCCAGAAAGCAAGGTTAACTTACCATCACATATACCTTGAACTCCCGGTTAATTAACCAAACCTTGCTAACTCGAGGTATGCTGGTTCCAAAAATGAGTCCGAGAGTAAGTTCAGACAACTTGGAATATGTTAAACATGAACACACAAGACATTCTCAACAGAGCGCCGAATCGATGATTCACCATGGAAACAGACGCTAAGAAAAAGCGCGCCATTCTACTTCCTCTTCTTCTTTTGTTTAATGGCGATTTACATAACCTACTTAGTACACATCGCCACCTATTTAGTGGTTGTGCAATAATTTTTTCAATGTTTTCTTTTAATAAGTAATCACTGAGAATAAGGATTATATTGTTTGTTTGATGCTAATTAACTGAATGCAGATCCATGTGTGAGATGACAATAAAATAAATAATAAATATATTTGAATTGCATTAACGTTTAAACTTATTTTTCATTCATTTTTTATTTTCTTTAGAATTAATATATAATATTGTATATTATACACTCACCTAAAGGATTATTAGGAACACCATACTAATACTGTGTTTGACCCCCTTTTGCCTTCAGAACTGCCTTAATTCTACGTGGCATTGATTCAACAAGGTGCTGAAAGCATTCTTTAGAAAATGTTGGCCCATATTGATAGGATAGCATCTTGCAGTTGATGGAGATTTGTGGGATGCACATCCAGGACACAAAGCTCCCGTTCCACCACATCCCAAAGATGCTCTATTGGGTTGAGATCTGGTGATTGTGGGGGCCATTTTAGTACAGTGAACTCATTGTTATGTTCAAGAAACCAATTTGAAATGATTCGAGCTTTGTGACATGGTGCATTATCCTGCTGGAAGTAGCCATCAGAGAATGGGTACATGGTGGTCATAAAGGGATGGACATGGTCAGAAACAATGCTCAGGTAGGCCGTGACATTTAAACAATGCCCAATTGGCACTAAGGGGCCTAAAGTGTGCCAAGAAAACATCCCCCACACCATTACACCACCACCACCAGCCTGCACAGTGGTAACAAGACATGATGGATCCATGTTCTCATTCTGTTTACGCCAAATTCTGACTCTACCATCTGAATGTCTCAACAGAAATCGAGACTCAGACAGTCTTCAACTGTCCAATTTTGGTGAGCTCGTGCAAATTGTAGCCTCTTTTTCCTATTTGTAGTGGAGATGAGTGGTACAGAGTGGGGTCTTCTGCTGTTGTAGCCCATCCGCCTCAAGGTTGTGCGTGTTGTGGCTTCACAAATGCTTTACTGCATACCTCGGTTGTAACGAGTGGTTATTTCAGTCAAAGTTGCTCTTCTATCAGCTTGAATCAGTCAGCCCATTCTCCTCTGACCTCTAGCATTCAACAAGGCATTTTCGCCCACTGGACTGCCGCATACTGGATATTTTTCCCTTTTCACACCATTCTTTGTAAACCCTAGAAATGGTTCTGCGTGAAAATTCCAGTAACTGAGCAGATTGTGAAATACTCAGACCGGCCCGTCTGGCACCAACAACCATGCCATGCTCAAAATTGTTTAAATCACCTTTCTTTCCCATTCTGTCCCATTCAGTTTGGAGTTCAGGAGATTGTCTTGACCAGGACCACACCCCTAAATGCACTGAAGCAACTGCCATGTTGCTTCAACCGGACCCCCGGTTATTTCTGACATTTTGGCTGAGTGAGAATCGTCTGTTTTGTTGTTGATTGAGTATCTGAAGCTTGTGTAAAGAATCCTCTTCCCTCTCCCGGGGAGCAACAGCTCATTTGCATTTAAAGGGACACACAAAAAATGGTGTGTTTTGGCTCACACCCAAATATGGACAAATTTGACAAGCTATAATAAATGATCTGGGGGGTATTTTGAGCTGAAACTTCACAGACACATTCTGGGGACATCAGATATTTATATTACATCTTGTGAAAAGGGGCATAATGTGTCCCCTTTAAATATCATTTATGTATGAAATTATGAATGATATTCTATAAAAACATAGTCATTCCAGTGATCCCACTTAACCATATATCCGCTCTTTGCACCGTTCTACAGAGGAACATCCTATTTTGTCTAAGTAGAGAACAAATCAAAATGATTTACTATGAGAACAATCATTTACAGTAATAATGAACTGATTTGCAAAATTCCTTTAGTGAATGGAGTAAATCAAAACAGACAACATATGAACATCAACGCTATCAGCAGGCACGATTCATTCTTAGTGAATTCCTCCCTAATGTTTTACACTCTTGTCTTTGCTCTTTTGCTCATGACACATACATCATTTATGACATATCCCATCTTTTGATTTCCTGTACTTCGCCATATAACCAGTTAATTAAATCCATTAATCGTTATCAAACTCTTGTCATTGTCTACTGATCCTTCATGCATCAGCTGTCACTGATGTGTTTTTCACTTTTACAAGACATCTATGATCTCAAATAAGAGGTTCATGCAGAGATAGTTTAAAGTGTTTTCCCCCACTGAAGAAGATCATCCATCGTGCTTCTTAATTGCCAAAATATCTTTGCTCATCCTCTCCTGCGTCTCCAGCTCCTGTGTGCTTGTCAGAGCTGGCAGTGGTCCTAATTAAGAAAAGTTTGCAGGAGTTTGGCGCCACAGAGTTGCAAGCAATTAAACAACGACAAGTGTCATAACCCCCACAGTTATAGCAGCAGGCCTGAAAGCCCCCAACGCACCAGCACTCCAACACCTCTTCCTTCATGCAGCGAGACATGGAAAACCTTCATCACACCTGACTGAGACACACATGCGCGTTATAAGACATCAGGAAAATCTGGTAAATCATGGAAAGACAAATTGTATCCTTGTGACATGTTTTGCATGCATCATCCTCAAATAAATTTTTTTAAATGAATAACAAAAATCTTAAAGGGATAAGTGCTCAAAATCAATAATCATCATTTAGTCACTCTCATGTTGTACCAAATCCATTTAACTTTCTTCTGCAGAAGACAAAAGGTGAGTTTTTGTAGAATATCTTGCTCTATTAAATAAAGTGATTATGAAATAATAATGATTTTTCTTTTTCAGTTGTATTATGCCGCTCTGTTTCCTGTCACATTTAGGCAGCAGGTGCTTCAGCAACCAGTATTACTTGAAATTGAATGACTGTTTTGCAGAATGGTTTGTTTTACATTGCCATTTAAAAGTTTTGATTGGTAAGATAACAAATGTTTTTGAAAGAGGTTTCTTATGCTCAGAAAGGCTGCATTTATTTGATCAAAAATACAGTAAAAAATATTAATATTGTGAAATATTATTACATTTTAAAATAACTGTTTTCTATGTTAACATACTTTAAAATGTAGTTCCTACTACGTAGTTCCTTTATAATGTAATTTATTCCTGTGATGCAAAGCTGAATTTTCAGCATCATTACTCCACATTTCTTATTATTATCATGTTTTAAAAACAGTGCTGCTTACTATTTCTGTGGAAACCACAATACACTTTTATTTAGGATTCATTGATAAATAAAAAAGTTCAAAAGAACATCATATGTTCTTTTACATCATATGTAACAATATAATATACTTATTTTAAACAAAAATTTGAATACTTTCAGTCTATTTTTTATGTACTTCTCAGAAATATACTTAAAATTGCACTTAAGCATACTTGACTTATACAGACAGAAAAGTCTAAATATATTTGGCCTATACTTGTACTCAATCTTTTGTTTTTCAAATGTTTATCAAATGTTTTAAAAATGGAAAGAGTAAAAGTAGTACAATACATTTGGCAGACACTTTTATCCAAAGCGACTTACATTGCACTCAAGGTACACATTTTTATACATTTTGTCAGTTTGTGCTTTCCCTGGGAATCGAACCCATGACCTTGGCGTTGCTAACACCATGCTCTTATTGTTTGAGCTACAGGAAAGCCTACAGTACAGATTTTAAGTATAAAACATTAATACCTAAATAGGAACATAGTAGTAGGTCTATACTTAAAGTGCCTTTAAGTAAACTAAATAGTAAACTATAAGTATGATGTTATAAACTTACAAGTATATTCACAGTATAAAACTACTAAACTAGTTTACTGAGAGTATGCTTCAAAGTCTATTTTCATAAACTAAAAATGTGCTACAAGTATTCGACTAGTAAACTATCAGTACAGCTATAAGTTCACTTGCAGTATAGTTGCAGTACAAATGAAAAACTTGTGTGCTCAGTTTACTACTGTTACACAAAGTATACTTAAAAGTATACTTTTATACACTAAAAAGTGGGCCAATTTAGTCCCAAGTAGATTGAAACAGTACACTTACAATTATACAACTAGTACGTACATTTATATTGGTATACTTACTATATAAAGTATACTTTAAAATATACTTAATATAATATACTTTACTTAATTATACTTAATGTGAACTTGAAGCATATTTATTTTTTTGTAAGGCTATATAAAACTTTGCTTGCTGAATGCATGGTACTGGAATTCATTGTGTTATTTACATAAAATAAAATAAAATAAAATAAAATAAAATAAAATAAAAATCCCACTACAGAGCCTTGTGTTACAGCAATTTATTTAAACTACAAAGGATCTGACTGGTAATGGAGACGTCCCTTCAATTTTAAAGGATAATTGTCCCCCGGGTTGGCTATCTGTGCATTTTTCTCTTTTCGCCTCTGCAAATGTGCTTCAATCAGACACAGTTAATATAGCCAATTAACAGAGTGATGTGAATTCTAACCAGAGGGGAACAAAAAGGTTTGGTTTTGTAGCTGCAAACATGAGCTGAATGGTTGGGGAAACCACTGACAAATTAAAGGTGGAGAAAGAGAGAGAGAGAGAGAGAGAAACAGAGAGATAAACAGTTTTGCTAACAGGCAGAGCTGTTTAGATTCAGCGTCCGTCAGAACAGAGAACAGCGAGTCTAGCCAGGGGCCAGAGGAAATGACCTCACTCCGAATTGTCAGAGACGGGAGCCTTTTGCCAGCCAAGGGCAACATTCCTCAACAAGGAAATGAACAAACCATGCCTCATTCAGACAGGACAATATGCCCTACACAAATGTACACTCCTTAGTGTCAACCCAAATATGACCCGAACATCGCCTCACCTCATTGGCTAAGAATAGCCAAAACACTCCCTGCCCTTGTTGCCTGGTTTCGGGTTCAATATCATCAGTGCCTTGATTAGTTTTGCCCAGACTGTATAATATCATGGGTGAAGAAAAAATTTTATATAAAATGATAAATAATCGCAATATCTGCCTTACTTGATCACTTTAAAAAAAGTCAACAATGTGGTTTTAAATGACTGCCAGTGCAACGAGAATGGGCGCAGACTTCATTAAAAGGTACACTATAGCCGCGTTTCCACCCCAGGAACTAGGGACTTTAGAGTGGTACTCTGTGTGTTTTGACCGCAGGAACCAGGGTCTAAATGAGGTTCTGGGCAAATATTTTCCCCTCAAAACGGCCCTGCTTGCGAGGTAGTACTTTTTCAAAGTTCAGGAACTTTCGGGGGTGGGACTTTATTAAGCTTATATGCGGAGGACGAAATCCAGCGGGAACTGGAAAGTCGCGCACAGTCCTACATCATCGGACTAATCACTTTAGACCTGGGGAAAACTACTAGGCTTAAGAGAGATAAGTTTAGATGGAAATGATCTCAAGCTGACTAGATGAAGATGTTACTGTAGCTTTAAACATAAATAAACATGGTACTTTCTTGAAAAGAAATTCCAGCACAGCTCTACAACAACCATAATGAAAAGACCCTACACAATAGATCATGCTGTACAATGAGCTCTGTTAGAGAGCTTCATATGGCAGTTTATCTGTTCAATAAAAAAAGCTTACTCACCTGCTGAGTAATAAAAACGCCTTCTTAACATTTCAAATCCCTCAGTTCTCGTCATCTCCAAAAAGTCAAACCAGTGTTGATTCTTGTTTTATTACGAGCTCTGTCGCATTCTCTTTTTGCCAGCAGACTCTGCTCTTTTCTGTGTTTTCTGTTTAAATGGGTGATTCCCCAGAGGTTCATGATTGAGCTGCTCCATGTCAACCTTTCTCGCTCGTTGTGGCAACTAACCTACGCCACTCCCACATCATACATGCATCAAAGTAGCCAGAGCAACTGTTTACAGATATGACGCGACACGCACGGATGAGTGAGGCAAGTAAGCATCCCGCTTGGTCTAAAATAAAAAAAATTATAACAGGTTTACCATAGTGAATCAGGGTAAGATAAAAACATGTTTTTGATTGGACTGATGGTGTAATGACTCATTATTTAATTATTATTATTTTTTAATTTTGAGCCAAAAATAAAAAAAGTTACATAGTGCACCTTTCAAAAATACAGGCAATTTGAATCATAATACATATTGGAGTCAGCGAATCAAGACGGTCCCATCCTAAACTCAAGGATTGGCTGGCTTTTTGTGAGGTGAGCATTGCAGCTTTAACCTCTGGGGACCATGTTCCACGGAGCTTGTCTAATTCCATGGCATTAATTACAGAACCTCATCAATTGTGACACAATGACAAGCCTGCCAATGAAGAGTCGTGCTGTTTCCAATCATTAAACCAACATGAACAACAATGTCAGACAAATAAGAGGATAATGGACCTGCTGCTCTTTAACAGAACCAGAGAGAAAGAAGCGTGGCAGCAGATGGAAGGCACTTCTGACACACTTTCTCACATTGGAATGTGAGAAGATTGTCAGACGTCCGTAAGATGTGAAGTGTTTATGTATTTTGAGAGTGTTGGTGATCTAAGTGAAGAGGTGACGAAATCGTTTCTATCCAGAAAGCTTCAGTTCATGACACTCCACAACTATGTAAGCAATTCAATAATTCTGTTATTTAAATTATATTTAAGTGAGAGAATTTACACAAAATTATGTACAATTTATACTCAGAAGTTGTTTCAATGCTTTCTCCAAATTGTAATGGGTGTTACTTCACTAATTATTCTTTCTGAACAGTAATTATATTACTTATACCTTTGAAACCCATATCAGCTTTTAGCAGATGAAAAAAGCAATGATGGACACCACATCATCTTTTTAGTGCTTAATTCAGCAATTAGTATATTAAAATATTCATCATAAAAATATAAATCATGAGAGGTGCTTTTCATGACAGAATTACTTATATTTTGCCTAACTTAGGCTTATTGGAAAAACATGCACCCACCTACAGTGCATCCGGAAAGTATTCACAAGTAGCAACTGTAAAACAATGCCCTGTCAACCATCCATACCATGGGAATGCACCACTCAAATCTGGTTGGCTGGTTGCTAGGTAGTTTCTGCACTTTCACACCCAACAATCACCCAAACTACAACAAAGCCAAATTAACTAACAACAATTTAAAATATTTAAGTTTTGACAGAAAGTTTCTCTTAATATTGTTATCTTCAGGTACACAGCTCTGATGAAACAGGTGCTGGGAGCAAACAAAAAACAAATAAATTCTCTCTAAAGAGAAAAATCATTGAAAAAGAAACTAAAGACCAGCTGTGCTTTTTTACCAATTATTGTTGCTGTCGCGCTGATCTCAAGATAAATGTTACGTGTATGAAAATTGAGACAAGGCAGCACAAAAGTGTAGCAACAGCATTTTAAAAGAAAGCATAGGTGAGCGGCTCAATTTATAAAGATGGAACAGCATGCTGCATAAAGTCATTGAGGATTAACACTGTTTCTCCCTTCTCTGAAATGCTTCAGTTGCCTAGCACTTCAAATTAATTCACAAACATAAAAGAGGCAGAAATATCCAGCTGGGGCAAATTAAAGATTATAAAGCAAAGACATACACTGTATGAGCCTGCCAATGTAATCCCAACTGTACATTTGTCCTAAATAATCCAGTGTGGTTTGTCACGAGGCACAAACCTATTCTCGAAGTCATCAAGCTCAGATAACATAGCTTTGATTGTGCATCCAAAAAATAGACAAATTATCATATTTGCTTCCATGTTTCACATGCTACCTGTGGCATTGACCATCTTTTCAAAGCATGCACCCTGTAAGCATATGAAGCATTAGGAAACCAGTCCCTCCAGGGCGGCTTTTCCTCCCTGGATTTGAGACTGTTTAACTGCAGGGAGGGTTTTATGTTTTCTAGCATTTGGCAGGAAATAGCGTGATCCAAGTCAATACTGAGCTAATTTATTCTGCAGTGCCCATTTTCGCATGCTGAAAAAACACTCAACAAATCCTCCAGCTTCTGTTCTCCCTGTTTGTGATAATGTGACATGGTCATTAATTGTTCAGAGGAGGCAGAATGAGTCTTAAATCAAGCAGGTGGGCGCAACCTCTGCTCTGCTCTGCTCTGTACCTGCACTACAAAAGGGTAAAAAACAAGAAGATAGGATTTAATAATAGTCCCTAGACTGATGAACGGGACATGGGCTACAGTAATTGCTCCAGAATAAAATGAAGGAATAAATGAATGATGAGAAGAAAGGAAGGAAGTGCAATGAATAATTCAAGCAAATATTTTTCATAGCCGGGTGGCGACATTAATCTGAACTGCACTAGGGGCCTTCCACCCTGTTTAAAACATTTTGAGCTTTCAATCACTGTCACAATATGCAGCAACTGAGATAAAAATGGCAAGGTAAAATTCTAAAACTGTATCTGTGATTAAAATCAAGTGAGGAATGGAATAAAAAAAAAAAAAAAATCAACCAAAGGTAGGTGAAATGGTGCTAAAGAGAATTTACATTGATCTGTAAAAGTCCGAGAGCGTTTCAATGCTTTAGGCCAGAAGCATACTCACATAAATATTCCAACAACACAGACACAATCACATAGCCAAACGCACTGCAAACACAAGGAGGGGAGGGGAGGAGAGGGGAGGGGAGGGGTCTAATGCTATTTCATGCATTCTTTCATGATAAACATGGCCAAAAAAATAAAATAAAAAAGAGATGGACGTATGATGGAGTATTTCAATGCCAAATAAACTCCTTCAGGATTCTAACAAGAGTTTTTTTCGAGTATGGCCCTGTATGACGTCATAAAGGGTGGAATTCCTTGTATGGGCACTTCTCTCGGAAGAGCGCGTGCACACATCAACCAGAGTGAGAGCAAGGGCACACCCATCAACGAGCTTCTTTCGGGTTACGGGAGCTGTCGGAAGTGCTGTCATTTTGTTTTTAGACAAAAATGATTGTTGAAATCAACAATGTCACTAAAGAAGTATGTTACCTTTCAGTCGGTCACGTTCAACGTACATCGGAACTGACCGGTGAATTGGGGATAATTTTCAGAGCCCAATCTACTTTGAGTGTATAAAAACGAGCCAATAATGTTGGCATGCGGTCCACGCAACCCCCCCGCAGCGCGGGTATAAATATGGAAGTGGAATACCACATTCTCGCTTTCAACTTCAGAGCCGATGGTTTGCTGTTTATCACAGAGTGTTCGTATGAGTCTCTGGGATGATCGCTCTCTTACCTGGTGCTGGCGTGACGGCACGAGTCAGCAAGTGGCCGCTGCAACGTGCACTGTTCCTGTGTTGGTTGGCTGGGCGTTTCCGTTTGTTGAGTGCTCACACGCGGGCTTGCACTACCGGACCGCTGTGACCCGCGGCCATCTCCCTGAGTGCTTCAGCACTTCTAAAAGAGCATTTCCTTTCCTAAAAGAGCAACACAGTTTGACCCTGCGTCTTTTTCAAGATGTCATTCAAACCTTGTGGATTGAAGAGATGAGGATTTGGCTGCGTTGCCCCCTTCGGGTGTGGTAGCATTGCCCGAGTCAGATCCAGAGCTTACGGCTATTCTCTTTGGCGACACCATCGAGAACTTCGCCCAGCAGTTCTCGGTGGCCCAGAAGCAGACGGAGGCGATTAAGAAAATCCTGCCCCGGCGACCAGCTGCTGCCTCCACCCCATCACTGGCTGCAGCAACTCCGCCTGCTTGTCGCTGAGGGGTTCCCCCTGCGTCTGCCTCCGCCCCTGCTAAGCCCAAGCAGCAGCCTCCACCTGGGAAGCAGGGCGTCGGACGCAAGGGTGCAGCCCAACCCGCTCAGGGTTCCGCGAGGTCGGCCGGTAAACGGAAGGCGGGCAGCCCAGGGACGGAGGGATCTGCTCAGAGGGAGGTGGTGTCCGCATCCCTTCCCCCCCAGAGGAGGACCGGGGGGCCAATTCATCTTCAAACATCTTGCCGCTGGCTCTTCAGAGTTCAGCGGTACCCACATTTTCCTTTATCCCTGGGCCCCAGGAAGGCCAAGTCAGCAGTGTGTGACACACCCGGGCCTTGCCACCCCTGGCTTCCCCTCTTTTCACCAGGGTTGCCCCCGGGCGGTACCCACATTTCCAATAAAAGAGTAGTTTCCTTTATCCCTGGGCCCCAAGAGGGCCAAGTCGGCAGTATTCAACGCCCCTGGGCCTTGCCACCCCTGGCTTCCCCTCTTTCGCCCCTGGGTCTTCTCTCCCACACACTGCACAACCCTGGAACACACAGACAACACTCCAGGTCGCCTCCGGGCCATCTGGGTCAGGTCTAGTCGTTCCACCTCACTGCCCCACCCCGGGTATGTCTGTGGTGCCACTGGTCCTGCTGGTATGGTCCCTGGGGGCCTGGCTAGCACTCCCCAGACTGTCCCGCTGGCTCATCCGTACTGTCATCCATGCCCGTTCAAGTTGCGAGCACACTCAACTAGGAGTGTGGCTTCCTCTTAGGCACTGGCTCAAGGTGCCTCACTGAAAGATATATGTAGAGCTGCGGGCTGGGCGACACCTAACATGTTCGCTAGATTTCATAGCCTCCGTATAGAGCCGGTTTCTTCCCGTGTACTTGCCTCTAGCGGCCGGTAAGCGCAAAGTGCCCATTCTAGTGTCAGCTTGCAACGCCACTCCCACCATTGGCCGGATATGTGGGTCATTAGTCTCCAGTTGTGTTCCCCAGAAATGGCGAACCCTGTCGAGCTCCTCCGTCACCCCTCAGTGGACCCCTGAGTGCTCCGTCAGACGTTGCGGCTGTCTAATGCCAGGCCTGCACCTGTATGCTTGTGGAACGTGTGTATAGGCTGGGTTCCATATGTGTAAGCTGCCCATGCCACACGCACTCATGCAACCCCATACCATCAGAGATGCAGGCTTCTGGCGCTGATAACAACTTGGGTTGTCCTTGTCCTCTTTAGTCCGGATGACATGGCGTCCCAGTTTTCCAAAAAGAACTTTGATTCGTCGTTTTCCACTTTGCCACAGTCCATGTTAAATGAGCCTTGGCCCAGAGAAAACGCCTGCGTTTCTGGATCATGTTTAGATATGGCTTCTTTTTTGACCTATAGAGTTTTAGCCGGCAACTGCAACGGTGGATTGTGTTCACCGACAATGTTTTCTGGAAGTATTCCTGAGCCCATGTTGTGATTTCCATTACAGTAGCATTCCTGTATGTGATGCAGTGCCGTCTAAGGGCCTGAAGATCACGGGCATCCAGTATGGTTTTCCGGCCTTGACCCTTACGCACAGAGATTGTTCCAGACTATCTGAATCTTTGGATGATATTATGCACTATAGATGATGATCAAGCATCGCGTCAGTTCAGGCAGGCCACGCCAGTCAAGCTCGCATCAGCTGATAGCCAGCTGTTCCTGACGTGTACCAATCCAGTCTCGACACTTATCACCGAGGCCATTTAAATTCCCATTTCTCAGCAATTCTCTATCTCTGCTTGCAACAAACTCCCTCCTCCAACCCCAACTCCACCTTTACCTGTGTTTAATTTGCTTTGTTTCTTTCTGTAGGTCTCTACATGGCAAGCTTTTCTCTCATGTATTGTCTACATTCGCATAATGTGAATTTGTAATTACATATGCATAAACTGGTTCCATTCTGTACCCTGGGGGGTTGACTTGCTGCTCTCCCCGCTCTGTCCAGGCAGGCACATGGACAGGCGTGGGGAGTTTCTGCCCAAAACAGAACCATACCGCCAACACTAACTATATGCTTTCATTGTCAACAACGATAATAAACAATATACTTGACGAAGTGGTCCTGACTGAAATAACTTTCAATTTTTCTCTGAGAAACTCCTTTCTGATATTGCTCCACTATTTTTGGCCGCAGCATTGGGGGAATTGGTGATCCTCTGCCCATCTTGACTTCTGAGAGACACTGCCACTCTGAGAGGCTCTTTTTATACCCAATCATGTTGCCAATTGACCTAATAAGTTGCAAATTGGTCCTCCAGCTGTTCCTTATACGTACATTTAACTTTTCCGGCCTCTTATTGCTACCTGTCCCAACTTTTTTGGAATGTGTAGCTCTCATGAAATCCAAAATGAGCCAGTATTTGGCATGACATTTCAAAATGTCTCACTTTCAACATTTGATATGTTATCTATATTCTATTGTGAATAAAATATAAGTTTATGAGATTTGTAAATTATTGCATTCCTTTTTTATTCACAATTTGTACAGTGTCCCAACTTTTTTCGAATCGGGTTTGTATATCAATTTAGTATATCAACAGTACAATTGCAGGGTATTTATATTAAGTACATAAATATGTAAATGTATTTATAGTATACATAAAATAAATGTATTTCAAATACATTTTGGCATATTATTTTTTTCACTAGGGGTGCCCTTGAGCAAGGCACATAACTACCAATCACTCCCTGTGTGCTGGAGCAAAATGGCTGCCCACTGCCCCGGGTCTGTGTCCACGGTTTGCAGTGTGTGTGTGCTCAATACTCACTACTCCTAGTGTGTGTCCACTAACTTGGATGGGTTAAATGCAGAGGACAAATTCTGAGTATAGGTTACCATACTTGGCCTTCACGTCACTTGCACTTCAACAACTTAAAAGACACCATACATTACTGTTGAAAAGTTTCACAATTCAATGATGCACGAAATTGAGCTTATGTGGTTAGAAGCATCTGTAGCCTTAGTTTGCAAACTTGCAAGCCCTTTGAGCTACATCTGAACCTTGTAAAACAGAGAGGCATTTGACAGATTGTAGTTCAATAAGCAGTCTTAACATTTCTTAACTTTCAAATGGCACTGATCCCAAGAAAACCTGTAACTCGCTACTCAATTCATTAATTGTATACAATTTAAGTTCAAGCAGAAATGTATGATTCATCATGGCATTATTAAAGGGGAAATTCTAAATGTATTAGTAAATAAAAGAGATGCTGTTTGGCTCCAAGACTTAAACATTTATACCCCTCTCCAAAGTTATGAAGCTGCTTTGATTGACAGACAGGACAGCACTGCAGCTTCAAACCCACTGCCTGGATTACACTAAACCTTGACAAGGAGCTAATGAAAAACTCCCACCTCTTTGCAGACTGCCAGACACAGGAAGAACACAAGGCCAGGTGAGCAGTGTGAGTGTGAGTGTGTGTGTTTAGAGGGGGGACAGAGGGCAGCATTAACTACTGATGAAACTGATTAATGGCTGACACTTTCTCAGTGCTGAGACACTGCAGATAAGATGCGAGCAGAAGATAAATGTGACACTGGCAGCCCAGCACATCAGGCCTTATTGAACAGCTGTCAGCACTGACAGGAAGACCTGCGGTGCCACCTGTGCAACACCCTGCTCACTGTGAACACATACATACAGTAAATATGAACTAGGCATGCATTAATTAACTGGTAAACCGTAAATATATGAGCATGTACACTGCAGATTTATTAAAAATAAAATATAAATGTGTGTGTGTGTGTGTGTGTATGAAGACTTCCAATGCAAAAGCCTCTAAAATGAGATAACGATACTGAGTGAATGCTC
Source organism: Paracanthobrama guichenoti (assembly GCA_018749465.1). NCBI lineage: Eukaryota > Metazoa > Chordata > Actinopteri > Cypriniformes > Gobionidae > Paracanthobrama > Paracanthobrama guichenoti. Next base: position 45,570,756 of record CM031945.1, read on the forward strand.
TCTGCACATAGTATACGTTCATCAAATACTTTCACTTCAAACCCACTAAATCCCAGCCTCAGCCCATTCAGACGTACCGGTACTTAGGTAGAAACCTATACATAGGAGCCTGACAAAAAAGCTAATTTTAAAGAAAAACATCAGACGGACTTAGAGGCTTTTGCATCTAAAGTCTTATAAAATTATACTTTAATTTATATAGTTATTATAATTTTTGTTAAATTATTACTATTTTTTGCAAGCTATTTTTATATTGATATTGATGATATTTTCTTTCCCCTAAATCCCCTTTTTACATTATCATTTAGACATTTAGTATATTTATTACGCCATTTTCCTCTCACAGTGTAGTCTAGGTCCCCAAAATAAATGCAAAATCTGATCGACACACATAGGAAATAGGATTTTTGTGCACCTCTAAATAACTAACAACTATTAATAGCAAAATTCAATTTGAGTTTCTTTTGTTTGACTGTGTGTATTTATATAAACTCAAATGGATGATGTTTACGTTCCCATTAGCTAAAAGAAAAACCTTCCATTACTCGTCTGATGTGGATAAATCAGCAGCCATTACACTCATTGAGGCAAATATTTCCCACAAATGGAAAATGGAGACAGATTGAGCATGTGAGTATTGACAAATTTTCCCCATTTTTGCTGCTCATATTAACTGAGTTCAGTGCTGCTGGGGATCAGGTTGGCTTAATTTGATGCATGCACGATGTGGCGTGTTGTGAAGCTCTGAACAAACTCCTACACTGATATTCACATAATGGTGAACAATGGGAGCTGCGACCACATTAGCAGCAGCTAGTATAAAGTTTATCATCCATTACAGCCTGCATGCTCACTCACAAATACAAGAGCACAGCAGGAACTTTAGTTTTAAAGCAGAAGTTGTTTCCTGTAAGAGGAAAGAAATAAGATATCAAATGTTTCCAGAGGAAACAAAAACACTTGATTATAAAGGAAATTTAAGGAAAGATAAACCCAAAGGTCAGGCCAATGCAGGCTTCCACTGGTGATTGTTACTTCTTATCTGATTGGCTTAGAATAACACAGAATGTGCAGCTTGTAAGAGGACATGCAATGAAAACAGCATTATATTATAAATATACATAATATAAAAAGATTAAAATAATTTCTATCTATCTATCTATCTATCTATCTATCTATCTATCTATCTATCTATCTATCTATCTATCTATCTATCTATCTATCTATCTATCTATCTGTCCATCCGTCCGTCCGGCCGTCTAATTCATTCATCTATCTATCCACCTATCCAGCCATGACTGTCTATCCATCTATTTGTCCATTCATCCATCTCTAATAAAGAAACATCCCAAACATATCACTGACTGACACTTCTAACTGATTCTGTACTGATATTCATGTAAATAAAAGCAACTTTTTACTGCAAACTTGAATCACCAATCTTAGCGGCCTGTTATTTGTCAAAAGGCCTGATAGTAGCAGTAGAAAAGGCAAGAGGATCTTTACAAATTATAGCCTACATATAGTACATCAGCAAGGTTTGTCTAGGTGCAACAAGACATAAAACAAACAAAATCAGATATGCATATCTCTATAATTAGATGAATGAATAATGCATGCAGTCAGTCAATACTGTATCTCACACACAGCTGACCAATAGCTAAAATGAGCAAGAGGGCAGTGTGTATCTGCGTGTCTAGAGAGTGACTTCTGCTTTATTTAATCTTCAAATTTTGCAAATGATGTGCAAATCTGATTCAGTCGTGTGCCAAGAAGGTTATCGTTAATAGGGATCTGGATTGGAAAAGAAATTAGATTAATGGCCTGGAAGAATCTGAATATCCCCCCAAACAAATAGCCTAATTTTTTCCCAGCAATGCTCAGAGGTGCCTTTATTGTACAAGCAGGGCAAAAGAGGCAGCCAAGTTTAAGCTTCAATTAAGTGAAACGTCTCTGGCTCCTCTTCACCCCTTCCCAGGAGGAGCCCCTTCCGCGTTCCTGCTCCTGAAAAGATCAATTCTGCCTGCTAAATGAGCTCACAATCCCATGGAACATCTACACCACCTCTATTTGTTTCAGGAGAATATAAATACAAATTAGCCATAAAATTGCCAGCGCAGTTTAGGTTATGCCGTTGCAAGTCACCATCTGTATAAATTAGTTGGATTCAATTAAGGCACATTCCACCCATTAGAACATGCTGAAGTTGACGCAACTCAGGAACAAGACTTGTTTTGTGTTTAACTGTCAGATCACAGACCTCAATGTCACCAATCCTATCCTCAATAGGCTCTGACTTTAACAACCTTACCGCACACAGGATCATGAAACAATCTTAGACACTGATCTAATCAAGTGTCCCTAACTATCCCTCCATCTGCTACTTTGTACTCAACCTGCTTGCTGTGAGTATTACACGCCCTGCGCAGATGATAATGAGCTGCCTGCTTGAAAAAACATGCATCCTTCCACGGCATCTGAGCAATTCTCACCAATGGCACAAAACTGTGGGGCAAGGCTTTTCTTTCTGCAGGCAACAGTGCTTGTTATGAGAATTAATTACAGTAATGATGGCATAATGAATGAACATGACTTAACTTGCATATGCATAATGCTGGTATTTGTGTTAGCAAAGGGGAAATATTTCCTGACGTGTGACAAATGGGGCATCGGCAGCATAAAGCTGCGACGAACCTACTATACCAGTGGGGGCTGTTTTTTAAAGGCACTCTGCTTTAACGGATAAAAAAAAAAAAAAGATAAATATGATGAATTCGGAATGCTGAATTTGGCCTGTGGACTCTCTTCTCAGAAGAGCAGCCCTGGCTTCACATGTGGTCACATGCACACGACAGGACAGATATTAAGCCAGCGGTTGAGCGCTCTCACTCGCATGATGAATGTTTGTTTTGAAGCCCTGTAAAGTCAGGTACCACCTGGTCAGAATGAAATGAACCGTATCTAGGTTTAACTCCCACCGTACAATAATACAGGAGGCTGTTTACAATCTAGTTGACATTTATGCACTTATTCACAGTGTGCATGAATCAGAACATTTGGCGTTTTAGCAATCCTGGAAAAAGAAGCTGAATTTTAATATTGTGGAGAAGACTCCACATATATTTTGTAGGATTTCACTCAGTAGTCTGGGCAGGGAAACAAACACTTGTGGGGCTTGTATGACAGGCAGGTCTTAAAGTAAAACTGACTGTTGTACTGCTGGCAGAAGTATTATCATAACGACCCATCCTGCCACATTAGACGTTCGAGAGCGGAAGATTGGCTGCCGTAAACCATGCGCCTTTCCGGGCTCCGTATTTGCAGCCATTAGTTCCCCTTTTAGAGTGAAAAACCAGGCAAATATAAATGTGCAAAGATGAGATGAGGGAATTCAGGGTACATTGAACACTGATGCATTTTAAATACCGAGGCACATTGCTTATACTGTAACCTTATTAATTCACCTCATTACGAGCTTTGATATTATTTTGGAGCTCATTCATGACTAATGCCCCATGGCGGCGGTTAGCTGATGGACTGTGGGGGGGCTGGTATCAGTGGAGCTTTACCAAGCACAGAGGACATCTTCCGTACAGCCCCTTGAATATGGACTTATTACTCATCTCCCAAACCCAAAGTGACATATGCTCCAATGTTCCATTTATTATTGAAGGCACCCAATAAATATTTTCCTGACCTGACACAGTGAGTAATGACAGAGTACCCAGCCTGACAAATTATGCTGCTCCAGAATTTCAAATTGCGCATTTTCAATGCCGATTCTGGCACAGACGTTGGCTGAGTGAGAAAGACCCCCCTCCCATGAACCATGTCATTAGCCTGCAAAACCGTGGCCGCTTCGATTATGCAATGTGAAGGATCAGGGGTGCCAAAGAGGTTCCTTCACTCTGAGATGAAACTGTGAGACTCACAGCTAACAAAACCAGCACATCTTGCTGATGCATCTAATGTTTTCCTGGAAAACGCATATTTATGGTGACAACGTGCAGCTGGAAGGCCGTCCAAAACTCCCTATGCTGAGGCACAAACTTAATGTTTTCCAATGCAGAACAAATGCAAATTCATGTGAACACAGATATAAGTACCTCCCCTAGCCACATGTTCAGACAGAAGGTTTATACTTGAAACACTGAGCATTTAAAATTCAGTCGGAGGAGCAAATAAATTATGTCACTGAAATCTTGTCAGCCCTGATAAATGTAAAATATTCATCCTTTAAAGGCTGAGACAGGAAAGCATTTTTTCTTTAAAGCACAGGTGGTGGTTTATAGCAGGCAGAAGCTATGGGACATTCTGGCAGGCTTGCTATCTACTCTTTCTTCATGGTGATAGGCTGAAAAAAATAATCCAAAGCTACTTAAACCATGTTGAATTTCCTGAGTTCTTAACTGATGCTGATTTCAGCCACTGGTGCAACAGAGGAACACGCTTACCTGGAAGTTTTTAAAGGACAAGTTTGGTTTGCAAAGAGTAGTGCGCTTATCCGAGCGTATCTCAGGGTCAGCTCTCCCGTCTCTGCAGGACGTCTACACCAAACGCTGCAAAGGTAGAGCTACCAAGATCATCAAGGACTCTAATCACCCTGCAAACCCTCATTTCACGCTGCTACCATCTGGTAAGCGCTTCCGAAGCCTGATGGCCAAAACTGAGAGACTCAGGAGGAGCTTCTTCCCCCAGGCCATCAGACTCCTGAACTCAGTCACTTAACATCACGTGACTTCACGTCAGGATAAACATCGATACACTGACATTGCACTGCACTTTCTGTTCTCGTTGTTACTGTGTAACAACCTGTTATAAACCTGTTTGCACATTATACTCTTTATACATTTGTTAACCACATATTTATAAGTCTACAGTTTACTCACTGCAAAGTCTACTTCAATTATTTTATTCCACTTTATCCTTATTTGTTACCTTTTTTTTCTCTTGACTTGATTATTTATAATTCTACAGATATAGACATATATATATATATATATATATAGATAGTACTTTTTTTTATATCCTATTTCTATTATAATTTATTCCTTGTGTTTTTAACTGTGAATTTGCACTGTCCATGGAGCGGACCTGTTTACATTTCACTGCCGGTTGTATATTCTGTATATAACTGTGTATGTGACAAATAAAACTCTTGAATCTTGAATCTTGGTCACCCAGCTTCCGACTTTCTTTCAAGCACCATGACAGACATAATACTGCTATCAGGGTTTAGAGGTTTGACCAGCATTACCAGGCCTAGAGGTTAAGAATAACCAGTATGAAACCAGATAACCAGAGGTGACTTTGGTACTTTATCTATGCTGAAGAGTACCTGAAGAGAGTTACCCGTTAACATTCCCATTCCTCAATGGCAGCTGCTCATCTAGACCCCCTGCTGAATATGTCATGTGACTAATCATTCTGGATGAAAATGATGTATGAGGAGGCTGATGGCACCAGAAGAATGCACACTTCACAAGCAACCTGAGCTATGATGTGAAAAGCAGCAGAGAGGGTAAAAAATAAGTCAATTTCACACCTTTAAGAGTCCACCAAATATAATGTCACTGGTAAAAGTACTATAATATAATTAAATACTTGTGAATCCTAAATTAAATTGCTTTCAAAAAATTTATTTAGTCAGAATACATTACTCTGAATGACCATCTGCAGAAAGATGCTATGGGGCTTCTTTTCCTTGATCTATGCCAATGATTCATTGGGTGAACAGTGCCATTTTAGTGTGATTGAACTGACTTAATTTAAAATCAAATTGCAATGTAAACTGAACATATGGCGTTTTACATAAGTGCTAATTCTACGTCTCAATTATTCTAACTGCACAGAATCTAATAATTTTATGTCAGAGCCAAGTTTTTAACATGCGTATAAATGCTGTTGACTTACAAGTTTGGTCTCTGTCATGTCCAGATCCCATTCAACCCATCTGCTCTATACAGTCCTGTAACATAAATGAAAATATACAAAAAAGTACCCACTGCAGTACAGAAAAGAAAGAAAAATATATAACATTTACAATAAATATATTGTATAATGTAATATAAAATAATAATACAATTGGTCCCACTTTATATTAGGTTTCCTTAAGTACTATGCACTTACATCAAATAACAAGTACAATGTAGTTATTGTGTTTATACTGTATTGCAAAACACTTTTGCTGATATTGAGGTGGGATAAAGTCGTTAAAGTTAGGGACAGGTGTGGTGGGATGGGTCAGTTTAAGGGTAGGGTTAGGTGTAAGGGAAGTGTCGACAGTGTAATTATAAATGTAACTACAGAAATTAATTACAGATATAATTACATGCAGGTATTTTTAAAAATGTATGTACAATGTAATTTTTTTTTTTTTGCTTTATTTCCAGTTACCAAAAAAACAAAATTAGCTGTTCAGCAATCAACACTGATCTCTAACCAGGGATTCCCTGTGCCAAATAAGAGAACTGACGCACAATAAACAATGAATCAAAGAAGCACTCAGGCAAAGGAAGAGGCCACGATCATTTAATTATGCCAAGATATCTATTCCTGACTCGATTCTCATTGCGGTGACAGAGTGTGTTTCCTCGCCTTCATTCTGACTGACACAGAGTACTATTCGGTTCTGATTTAGAGGCATGTCTCTCCTCTCGCGCCGCACCCTCTGCTAGCCAGCACAGAGGCAGTGGATACAATTACCCATTCTGATCGGGTTTCACTGCACTAGAATAATCCTCCCCATTATTGCCATAAATATTTCATGAATCATTTTGACAGAATAAAGGAGTCACTGAGGCCTCATATTAATCCGATGTTTTTTTTCTTCCTGTCACCATAACGACCCCCCATTCTTATCAACCCCTGCCGCTGTCTAACATTGTTTACGTCTTCATCAACAAAATGTTACTGATTACTAAGTGGCACATGGCCTGTGGCCTCGTCTGCCCCCAGCTTCACCCCTGCCCCGAATGGTCACTGCGCTGGCACATTTCCACCGTCTCCCAGAAGCAAATGACATTTGTCATGGCGTGACCTCGTGCCGCAACAATTGACTGAAAGTGTGTTGAAGGAGCACTGTGGTATTGTCTCAAGCCCATGCAGCTATTTCTACAAATATGTCTGCGTGCAGCAGGGTCACCGTGATTCAGTCCTATAGTGATACTAAACTAACTCGCATGACATTTAGCTGAGGGGAATCTCTCGGCAGGATTTGTTGCTTTGCCCTGGCCGGTGCCATGGATCTACCAGCCTGGATATGCTATACGCATTGTATATGATGCCGTGCGACATGAGAGCTTACGGAAAGCATGTCAAGCAGCACATCCTTCAGGGCAAGTTGATCAGTGTGAAAAGCCGTCATGTGTTGGTGAGAATGGCTTGCCCTTGGACAGGCATGCTACTCAGGTCAGACACATCACGCAGCTGCAGTCTGGATTCTGGCAGGGCCCGGATTTACCGCTGAAAGGTTCACACCAGTTAATTGGCCCTTGCTCAAGCCTGAGAATCATATGTCAGACTAATACTTTCAGTTGCAACTATACACCGCCACCCTGCAAGAGAGAAGGAGGGTGAGATGGGTGTGGAATGAATATTGGAATTTTCTGGGCAAAAGTAATGATGCAATTACAATAACATGATTCTTAGAATTTTATTCCAGATCTGATATTACATTAATGTATTTCAGTGAATGTTTAATTTGAACAAAAAGCATTAAAAGTAATGACCACTCCAGTCTGTCTGTCTGATGTCCTCATTGGAAAAATCAACCAATGCATGTTGTACTTCATTCAGAATAGAATTCAGAATAGGGCTGTAATAATATCACATAATTCCAAGTATATTTTAAAACAATCTCAATGAAGGCTTCATATATGCATGAATTATGCAAAGCATTCCATTAACCATTTGTTTATCAGTCCCTGTCTTTTTCTCTTTCTTTTTTTCAGCCATGCTAAAAGGAAGAAAAGGGCATAGATTATCTTGGCTGGTTTCATACAATTTAGAGTGAACATTTTAATTTTGACCCCATTATCACTTTCAACAGTATAATGGTTCTGGCAGTGTCAAAAACTGCCTGTAAAAGTGACCTCAACTAAAAGCATTCATACACTGAGATTTTCATATTCAACTCTTGTATGTGACAACATTCAAACTTATTAAAATCAAAAAAGATATATATATATATATTTTTTTATATATGCCTTCTTCTACTCTATATTTAATTAAAACGGAGGACTGGGGGAAACAAGAAAAAAAGACGAATGTTCCAATACTGCCATCTACTGCTTGATGTGAGCATTGTAAATGTAAAATCAATCAGTATTCTTCAAGACGCTTACCAACTTAAAAACACGTGTTTTTACGACGTTTCCTACCACTCATCGTAGAATGTAACGTTTATTTTTACCACTTTAAAATAATTTCACATATGTAATCGCATTGAAACAGCTGTAAAACTCTTTCGGAATATTTCAGAATGACAGTAAATAACTGATGATGACGTACATGGTAGTTTTGTGAAATTGTGAGAAGTGTAAACTGTTTATTTTTAATGGTGATAAGAACGTATTCGACAATTCCCATTCATTTAAATGACATAATTTAAGTAAACTGTTGTCCCTTTTCCCCAGGAGTTTGAAGGCAGCAACACAAACGCCAAAACAGAATAGCATCAGGATGGCTTTTACCTGACGGACGATATCAGCTTCTAAATTACCATTGCTATATAATCCCTGTGGATATCCTTGAGGTAAACAGTTCATATTCAAACTAACGTTAGACTTGTGACAAAGAGAGCCGAAATGGAGGGGATTTTGATTCATCACAGTGACTCGAAAATGTTTAATAAGTTAGGCTTCGCCTATGACGCCTTTTGTAAACCACATCGTTACTCCAGTCTCCTAGTAGGCGATGGCAAGAGACTTTTTGTATTTTGCAAGTCACTGAATCATAAAATGTAGGTAAGCTTATCTGCAAGGAAACTCCATAAAGTTTAAGCATTCATAAGCGTTTCCCATATAAATGAAAACAAAGCAAATCTCATCTGCGATTTGTTTTCCATTTTGTCACATGACTTTACTTAAACCCTGGACGCTAGGCGCTCTTTTTATTCGCCTTTTTATATCACATATTTTAGTAATCATCACAAATTAGGTATCATTTCAAACGCTTACCAACTCAAAATTCATCCTGTGAAAACGTTTTGGAAAAAATTGGACGTTGTGTTACCATGGAAACGGTACTTTAAATTCTTTTAGGGCTCCTCCCTTAGTGGGCGGTGTCAGGTTTCATATTACAAAATGTATTTTAAAGTCCCAGTGAACGGAAGTAGCAAGTGAGTTTTTTTCAGCGCTCCTCCTCTCCATCTCTCGCTCATAGCAGACTAACGGTCGGAGGGGAGTGGTTACGCATTTTCAAACCTAAGCCGTCAAACTGACATTATCTGAGAAGGACCCGTTTCCAAACCGGAAGTTACTTTTCAGATTTTGATTAAAGATTACCGCGACAAACAATTTGTTTCTGTGTATTAACTCGCACGGATTAATTGTTCACCCTAACACCTTTAATATGTGCTAACAAAGTAAATAGGGTCAATTTTGATTTCATGAGGACTTTAAATATACTTTATAATCAAAACCTTTTCTAATCTTGACAAAACACATCATCGGAAAGGTTTGAGTCTCAAGGTTCCATATTTTGTGACTGTTTTGTGATAGAAATGAAATTTGGGTAGAAATGTATAAATTTGTAGTAGGAGAACAAAATAATTTTAAAAAATTCAATCGAATGGGGTGACACCCGGTGGCTATTTTTGTTACAGCGCCTAAACAAAATCTCATAGGAATTAAAATTTTTGTAATATCAACTTGAAATTTGGAACATAACTTGGTTAGACATATGGATATATATATATATATATATATATATATATATATATATATATATATATATATATATATATATATATATATAAATTATATGAAAAAATATTTAGTACAGTATTTAATTTACAGTAAATGTAAATTGTATCAGCAATAATCTATCTGTCTATATTCCAAAGCATTCTTGAATTACAACCATTTAAATTTGGATAGTGCATTTTCACGTCTATTCTAAAAAGGGGGTGACAGTTAAAGGGGTTAAAAATGATTCCAAACAAAACACCAAAACGAATGAGTCCTGGCCATGCATTTGTTAAATACATAGGCCTAAATAACAACAACAAAAACTAGATCTATTCATCTTATCTCTTGATTTAATTAAGCATTTAGAGTACTTTTTATTTTTTTACACATTTGCACTTGGTGGTACACCAGTGACACATTCTGTGTCAAAAACCTTGAGCGAAACTTGCCAAATAAAACAATTGCATGGCCATATTATTTAATTTTTTCTAACTTGACTTGCACTACACTTTCTTCAGCAGAACAACCCAGTCAATTCCTTAAAATTCTCAAAAATAAACAAAAGTTGGGTAACAAATTAACCCTGTAATGGGGGAACGGGAATTAGAACAGATCAAATGACAGCTCATTGGTTAAGCTGTAAATCCCATTTTGTTGTACATGTTGTAACCGGCTGAGAGATTTAACAATCTGTTAACTAATAACAACAATCACATCTTTCTGCCAAGGTTCATGAATTTCATCCTTCAAAAAGTAAACAACAGCAGTTGTTCAGTATATGTCGTCATTATATTCCTGTTGTCAGAAGACAGTTAATGAATAACTAATGAATACCTTTTTAAATGTAATGCAATACCTGACCACAGAGTTCCTCCTGAATGGTATTGGTTGGTGAAACCTGTCACCCAGACAACAGGGCACAAAGATAACATGAGGTGCAGCCCACTTGTACCTTGTATCCTACAATTAAACCACAACTTCCTTGTTCCTTAAATGAGGTCAGCAAACCCAGCAGTCTGTTATTCTTGGAATATATATATATATATATATATATATATATATATATATATACATACATGTAACATTTAAAAGGCATTTATTTATTCTCTGTCATTCTAAGTCAATTCTATGATCAAAACAGCAGGATGAGGAGGATGAGTGTATTCCCACAGCATGGCGCAGCTCTGGGAACCCTGGGACTTACTGCAAACGAAATCCGACAGGAAGTTGAAAACAGTAAGTCATGTTTGACTTGATATTTATATCTATAACTATATTTATCTATAAAATATGTGTAGCTTGAGTGTAATGTAAGTTGCTAAATAAAAGCGTCTGCTAAATGCAAAAATTTAATTGTAAATGTATATGCAGATAACTGAGTTATATATATATTGTATTACATTTATTACATAAACATTACAAAGATTTTTTAAAATGTGTTTGAAAGAAGTCTCACCCAGGTTTCATTTATTTGATAAAAAATACAGTAATGTAAAATAATATTAAAACTTGTTTTTATATACTTTAAAATGTAATTTATTCCTGTGATGGAAAAACTGAGTTTTCATCAGTGTCATATGGCCATATGATCCTTCAGAAAACCTTCTAATATGCTGATTTGCCGCTCTAGAATAATTTATTATTATTGTCTTATATGTTTTCTTTTTTGCTGTTTTTTTTTTTTTTTTTTTTGTGTGTGTAATATTATATTTATTATAGTATTTTCACTTTTCCAGACAAATAAACAGTACAATCACAGGACCAAAACACAACTACACACACACACACACACACACACACAAAACAACAAAAATCTCCTTTAGTTAGATTCAAGTTTGCCTGTTCAACTCTGGCAAGGGAGATCAAAAGCGCCTTGAGAAATCCATACCCCTTCAGTTTTCCAGGATTTTTCTCCACATAATGGTTTTCAATGGCAACAAACGGGTTGAAGGTCCAAATCAGTGCAGTTTCAAAAGGGCTTCAGAGGGCTCTGTACAATCCCCAGCTGAGGAATAGGGTCTTATCTAATGAAACCATCTGTCATTTTCTAAAAAAAAATATTAGGATTTATATACTTTTTAACCTCAAATGCGCGACTTCGGTGTTATGCTTCTTCACAGCGTATGATGTCATCACGTCGGAAAGGTCACGCATGATGTAGGTGGAAGTACCGACTCAGTGCCGAAAAACATAAAAAACTGAAGTCGCGCATTTGAGATTAAAAAGTATATAAATGTGTATTTTTTTAAATGATCTATGGTTTCACTAGAAAAGACCCTATTCCTCGGCTGGGATTGTACAGAGCCCTCTGAAGCCTTTTGAAACTGCACTGATTTGGGCCTTCAACCCGTTGGTTGCCATTGAAAACCATTATGTGAAGAATGGTATGTTACTGGTATGTTTTCCTCAAAAAACATAATTTCTTTTCGACTGAAGAAAGAAAGACATGAACATCTTGGATGAGATTGGGATAATTTAAATTCTCATGTACTAAAATGGCCCCCACAGTCACCAGATCTCAACCCAATAGAGCATCTTTGGGATGTGGTGGAACGGGAGCTTCGTGCCCTGGATGTGCATCCCACAAATCTCCATCAACTGCAAGATGCTATCCTATCAATATGGGCCAATATTTCTAAAGAATGCTTTCAGCACCTTGTTGAATCAATGCCACGTAGAATTAAGGCAGTTCTGAAGGCGAAAGGGGTCAAACACAGTATTAGTATGGTGTTCCTAATAATCCTTTAGGTGAGTGTATTATATATATATATATATATATATATATATATATATATATATATATATATATATATATATATATATATATATATATATATATATATATATATATGTTACAGATATGTTACATTGTCTACAGTAAGAAAGATGTGTCAGATGTGAACTAACTGAATGTCTGTGGTCCCAGATACATCTGAATTGGTAACAGACCTGGTTAACCTGTCAGCCGGAGCCAGATTTCAAGCAATTCGATCATTACCTATGTCATTTAATGAGAGGAAAACAATCAGGTTAACATATTTTTTAATAAAATATTTTTGCGGTATTTCCTATGCTAAATTTGATCTAAGTTTGAACTTGCATTCCCGTCAACAGAAACAGAGTGAACTCCGTCAAAGTCTCAAAGACCATCCTCCCGGCAGACTGTCGTCAACAGGTGTCTCGGGTAAAAAGATAACGCAATTTTTAAATCTAGATTCATTATTATCATGGTTCCCATTCAAGTGCTGCATGATATTACAGTCTATTATAAGACTACTAATCTGCCTCTTCAGTCTTTCCGCAGATTCCGTGCCAGCTTGGCGTCAGCCAGACAGCATTTGGTTGTATGGCAAGACACCCTGAAGGAGATCGGGGGCAGGTTTGGCACTTCTGTTCTCTCCTACTTCTTGTTCCTTAAATGGCTGCTGAAGTTCAACCTCTTCTCCCTCCTCATCAACTTCTGCTTCATCACAATTCCACAAATTGTGCATGCGCCCAATATCAGCAGCGTAACAGGATTCAGAGGACTTGAGCTCCTCACAGGGGTGGTGAGTTTTGAGTCCAAACTTTATTTTCATTAATACTTTACATTAAAGGTGCAGTGTGTAGTATTTATGTGGATCTATTTACAGAAATGCAATATAATATACATAACTGTTTTCAATGGTGTATAAAGACCTTACATAAGAACCGTTATGTTTTTATTACCTTTGAATGAGCCATTTCTATCTACATACACCGCAGGTCCCCTTACAGTGAAGTCTTTTTGCGCCGCCATGTTTCTACAGTAGCCCTAAACAGACAAAATGCTCTACAAAGCGCTAGATACTCTCTGCTGTCTCGTACAACGACATCTTTGTCCTGTGTCGGCCACCGTAGCTTCTCTTGGCCCTGTCCCAAATGGCACACTTCATATGCACTTTCGGTCTTGTGGACTTACAGTGGCTGCAGTAGGACACCGTAGGGTATCCCATTTGGCATTTTAGGTCTCAGAAGGGTGCTCGCGAACGCCCCCTTTACGGTCGATATGCGCCCTCGATGCACACTTTTGCCGAGCCCGCACTGATACAAGCTCCGCAGAGGACTTCTTCCCGACAGTCAAAGCAGTGTTGCGTCACAAAAGTGCGGACTCGTAGGAAGACCGTGAGTGTTTAGGGTGCCATTTGGGACAGGGCCTATGTGCTTCGAAGGGGAAGGGTGAGCGGTGGTCGGTTGCAATTCGTAACCTCACCGCTAGATTCCGCTACAATTTACACAGTGCACCTTTAAAAGTTTAGCATTCCCCAACAATTAACTGAGTTTTATTACAGTGTTTATTTAAGTTAATGTATAAATAATTCATGTTTGCTTATAATAAATGAATGATAAATAATATAATTTATTACAGCTTTAAAAGTTAAATTTTTTTTTTAGATATTTTAATAAATGCTGTAAAAATATTGTTAATAGTTCGTGATAATTAATGCATTAACTAACCTAAATTAATTGAACCTTGTGTTTATCATACAAAACGTTTTTCAGGTTTTCTCGATCTGTAGAATATGGAGTGACACCATCTTTGTCGACAGGGTTATTTCAACCAGACGGTCTTGTTCTATGGTGGTTATAACGGTGAAGTGATTGTATCCACACCAGCCTACAACATGCAGTTGGCCTATTTTTTCACCATAGCTGCATATCTGGTGCTGTGTGGGGTCTCTCTTATCTACAGGTAACATATTTAGCAGTACGGTAGGTTTCTATGGCCTTTAAAGCATACATGTAATACAAAACTCGTTTTGTAGCTAGATTACTTCCTGTTCACTGTTTAACATGTGCGCATTTTCCCAGACTTTACATATGAAATATTTGCCATTTGAAAGCCATATGGAAATATAAGGTTCCAGTCAATGGTTGATTGTTTCCCTGACATGTGTTGAAGTTTGAACATTTGCATATTGTGACTCAAAGGTCACCATGTGAACAGAAGTAATGAACGATGCAACAAGATATCATGTCTACAGTATATTAGATTAATGCCAGAAGGGAATGCAGAAAGATTGGTTTTCCTTTCCTCCTCCTCAGCATGTCCAGATCCTTTCAGAAGAACTTTGTGCTAGAGACAGGACCCGTCTATGGAGGAGCATGGCGTCTCTTGTGCAGCTGGGACTTCAGTGTTGTCAATGAAAAAGCCATACAGTACAACAAGAACAACCTCGGCATTCAGCTGAAGGTTCATACCCATTTAGCTTCTTGTAGGTGTCATCCCTTTTCTGTTTCCATTGGCTCACTTTGCCCGTGTCTTCCAGGAGTCCTTATCAGAAAGGTTACAGAAGAAAAACAAAATGTCTCTGTCTGACAGAATAAAGCGTCTATCCCTCCACGTACTGGCCTGGCTGCTCTCTTTAGGACTCGCCCTAGGCTCCGGTGCAGGCATCTACTTCCTGGGAACAGATAAGCTGGTAACTTCATTCACAGTCTGGTAACATCACAAAAAAATATGCATTGCATTTTGCTTGCATTTCACACTAGTGTGCTTATGTTTTGCTGCAGACCTTCAGTTTTGATCACAATCCAAATGATTTAAAGGCAGAGGCATCTACTCTACTTCTGCCTGTGGTCGTGTCGCTCATCAACCTGATCGTGCCTCTCCTCTACTCCCTCATCAGCAAAATGGAGAGCTACTCCAATCCACGTGCACAGATCTACATCAGCATAATGAGGTATGATCACTGTTTTGTTAGCAGACGCATCAGATTTCCATTGTTAACAATGTCAAGTGACCTTACCCTAATTGTCTGTTTTGTTCCTAGAAATGTTATTTTGAAGATGTCCCTTCTTGGAATTCTTTGCTTTTACTGGCTGGATTTTGTTCCAAGCAGAATCTCAGTAGGTGCACCTTAAGTGTAATTTATCATTTATTATTTATTACTAGCAAAGCATGATATGTCTCTTTACACAGTTGTAATCTTTTTTATTTTCTAGTGTTGGGAGTCCTTTGTGGGGCAGAGTGTGTATCGACTGCTGATAATCGACTTCATATTCTGTTTACTTGGCATTTTCTTTGGGGAATTCCTACGCAAGTGAGTCAAATACATCTTGGCTGCTGACGTCTGCAAAAACCAGCTGTTCACAGATGGAAATTTAGTACTATTTAGTAGATGATTTCCACCACTTTAATATGTAAAACAAAAGTTTGGGGTTGGTACTGTTTTTTTCACTCTCATATGTTCACCAAGGCTGCATTTATATTGATCAAAAATGCAGTAAAACAGCAATATTGTGAAATATAGCTGCAATTTAAAATAACTGTTTTGTATTTTATAATATTTTAAAATGTCATTTATTCTTGTGATGGTAAAGCTGAATTTTCAGCATCATTACTCCAGTCTTCAGTGTCACATGATAATTTTCTTTCTAAATAAAAGTTCAAAAGAACAGCATTTATTTGAAATAGACATTATAAATGTCTATAATGCCACATTAGACCAATTAAATACATCCTTGCTGAGTAAAGATATTCATTTCTCTTTTTTAATATCTTACTGACCCCAAACTTTTGAACAGTGTATACTGTAAATAATATATTTGCCTTTTACTTTGTACAATAAACAGACTGATAAATAAATACATTTAAGGAAATGGTTTACATTACAGTTCTATTCATGAGTATACTGTGGTCCCTTCCATATGAAGAGTAATTACAGATTACAAATGACACAGAATCAATAGATTCACTTTCAAATCGTTTTTTTTTTTTCAAAATTGCTACAGTGTAATCGGAACCATGTGCATCCAAAGTCTTGGCGTCCCAGAGTTTGACATTGCGAGAAATGTACTTGATCTGATCTATGCCCAGACTCTGGCTTGGTAAGTCAATATCTGCATCTCTTCAGGTCTATACTTTGATTTCCCTTCCAGCTGATTGCACTGTCTCTTTTATCTCTCTTCCTGTCTGCCCAGGATTGGAATTTACTTCTCCCCCCTACTTCCTGTAATGCAAGTCCTTAAATTGTTTATCATCTTTTACTTGAAAAAGGTAAGCACCATTATAGCATCACTTTGCCCTTGTAGATCAGATTATATCGCATGTTCTTAGTCTCATGGTTCCTGTTTCAGATCAGTCTGAGCATGAACTGTCAGCCTCCCAAACACACTGGCAGAGCCGCACAGATACAGACGGTCTTCATCGCCCTGCTCTTCTTCCCCTCTTATGTTGGTGCGCTGTCCATGGTAGCATTCACAGTGTGGAGGTGGAGTTTCAATTCTGGTTCATCAGTTGTCTTCTGGTCAAGTGACATATCTTGAATGTTGTTTGTTGCTTCATTTTGTTTCATATAATCATGAACACTTCCAAATTCAACTCTTATTCAGCTGCTTTTTAGATGACAGACTAGCGAGTGGAACCAATCAATATGATAAAACATACTAGATGGGTGCTTTGTTCTGCAATCACCGTGGGTTTAAAACGATACGTTAATTGATTTTGTTTATTTGATACGTTTTTTTTTGGTTTTTAAATGTAACCATGTCAAGTTAAAGGAACTTAAAAGTCTAGATCAGTTGTTCTCAACCAGGGGGCCTAGACCCACTCGGAGGCCACAGCAAATTTCCAAGAGAGCCTCAAGATGATTTAAAGTCACCATGAAATAAAAATTGATAATTCTTATTGTTTATAGAATATTGCAATTAAGGCTGTCAAAATTAGCACATTTTTTTCTGTCATCTTTTGGCTGCGCTACAGTGTATGATCACACTATCATTCATTCAAGTGCTATTAAACTATTCAAGCGCGATAAGACGCAAAAATAAGAACTTAAATTTGTACTGGCGTGCTGTCAGTGGATCTCCTCTCTGTATGACAGTCACACACAGGACTCGTGCGCACAGAATGCCAAGTGGTACTCACTGCAGAGTCAATGACCTTCAGTTCCTCCTCTCTGGAGCTCCAATGGGGTGGAGGGATAGAGTTGTGGGTAGGGTCAGGGTGTGGTTGGATATTCTAGCTCCACCCATTAGGCACAAATTACATTCGCCCCTCCTCTCTGGAGTTCTGGTGGAGAGGAGCTACATGTATGTTCCACCCATTTGCTCTACAGTTGGCAGCCTCTCTAGAATGCTTCTTCAGACAGCCATGTTGAGTTCTCTTTGACGCTTGAATGGACAAGAACACAAAAGTATGCCAAAATGTCCACTTTGTCTTAAATTTGTTCAAAAGTGTTAAATGAATAGTTGTGAGGACATTGGAAGTGTCAGATCATGTGCTTCAGATCTTAAAGTGACTGCAGCCTAATAAACCTGCTGCTGTGATGTCTGTCATTAATGTAAATCAAAGAAAAGAGAGAAAATCCCTTACTCCCACTGCTCTTGACTGAATAACTTTTGTAGCTTTACTAAGGATTAATTGTGTAATTTATCATTTATGCAGTAGACTGTGAATCAGCGTTTGATAACCTTATTAAATTTCTACCTGTTAGATCAAATATTTAAAATATACTGTCTTTGTTATTTCTACATTAATTTGGAGATTAAATGTGAAATTATTGCAATATAAAAATCTTTAATGTTAAGTGTGATTAATCACGATTAATGACAGAAATTTGATTTTGGGTTTTTTTTACCGATTGACAGCACTAATTGCAATATTTATTATTTTATGATTTATCCGTGCACATCATTTAATTCATGTGCCCTCATAATCTTTGATCAAAATAAATCTCTTCTCTGATGCCATGTTTACTGGTGTGTGGGCGGGACAACCTGTCACTATAGCAAACCATAACCATACAAACCATAACCACCAAAATCAAGTCTCGCAACTATCGCAACTTCCGTTTAATGCCGTCTTCATTTAAAATAAGACAAAAACTAAAATTCAAGATACATTTCATATATTAATTCACCCTTTAAACAACTGTCTTGAAAAATTTGGATATACGGGACAGCTTATTTTAAAAGTGTGATTACAACCCAGAAAAGCCATGAAAATGAATAAAATCAATAAAATTTAGAGACCTTTTTTTATTTTTCTTATGTACATTTTTCTAGTTATGCTAAACGTCCAAATAGCTGAATGTTGTAGAAACACAATTCAAAAGCAGTGCAGTGAGACGCTTACTGTATGTTACAATCTTTTCCACTCGTCTTGCAGGCTGCAGCCCTCAGATCAGTGTGGGCCCTTCCAGAGTCTTTCCAGGGTCACCCCCTTCTACGCCATTTTCAATTGGATTGATTCAATTCAGGACCATCCTGAAAGTAACTGGGTCTGGTGGATATTTGAAAATGTACTGAGAAGTGAACTCTTCTACTATCTGATTAGCCTCATCGTCCTGTAAGTCCACAGGCTGGATGTTTCGTGAACGCCTAACAAACAAAAGGAAACCTTTTCTCTGGATCTTTCTTCATTCCTCGCTCTCTTCTTTCAGAGTCATCACTTTCTTTCTCTGGCAAATCACACAGGGACGGAAACAGCTCATCAAGACTCTGCGAGAGCAGATTGTGAATGTGAGTGCTGAGATCATACGGACCTCACTTTAGCATCCACTGCTATATACAGATACAGTTTTAACATCCGTGACTCTTCTTCTGTCTGCCTGTCAGGAAGGAAAGGACAAAGCGTTTCTCTTGACTAAACTACAAACTATACAGAAGCAGAGAAGGGAAATGGCATCTTACAGACCTCAGGTGAGTGTTTCTCATGTGTTCTGTCTGGTCTAACATACATCCTTCTTGCTTCTAGTTATCGTTGGTAAAATACTGTGCTCAACAGAAAGAGAAACACATTGTGATTGTGGAGATTTCAGCCCAACACAACAGAACTCAGGGTATTACAGACCTTAGCATGCTTCAGAGAAACCCCAGAATAGCCTACTGAAGATACTCTAATGCCAGGGGCCGTTCCTTCAAACACCACAACCTCTTAACAGACGGAGCTCACACTGGTAGCCCATGATCCCTTCTGTCATGCAGCAGGGATCGAACTAAGATCAATGTTTATGTTAAACGTGTTTCCATCTCACCCTTTCTGACGCCCTTTAAAAGCAGGGGGAAAAAAAACAGCATTTTTCTTGAGGTCAAGCTGAGCTTACGCATTTATGTATTTTATGATGATCTGTTCTGCTTAAGTTGTTGCTCATTTGAAAGCACTTTCTCATCATCTTGATCTTATTTTCTGTTATGTAGGACTTCGACCAAACACCACATTTCAACCCAAACTGGATGAATACTCTGCCCTTGGATATGTGAAAATATATTATTTTTGATGTACATGCCTTTTTCTGCAAATATTGCATTCATCTATAACTTATTCAGAAAATTCTGACCTATCCTCTCTATCCACAACTTGATTTGTTCCTTTATTTTAGTTAAATAATCGCTACAACTTCACTAAAACAAGAGAACAAGTCCATACTTTCCTCATGAGAAGTAGGAAAAGGTAACGAACTAACATTTTACCCCTAGTCATCTGAGTTTTATCCCCAATACATATCCTGAAACATCCTAATAATTTATTCTGATATCTTTGTAAATATCAACAAATAAATATTTTAATATGTAAAAAAAAGTGTCATCTGTGATGTGCAATGTTGGATGCAAAGAACCTCAAAGCTTTGTTTTTCTGATAACATTATCAATTTTATTGTGAAAAAGTTGTTGCTTTTCATACACTAAGAACTGTACAATCAATAATTTAAAAAAATTTTTTTTTCATTGTTATTGTTGCAAGGACTTCTGATAATTATGCAGGTATTTCAGCAGCTTTTAGCTTCAACCAAAGGAAAATAGTGTTTACAATTGTGTGTTCCTACTGCTCCACCAAATCATATTTCCCTTTATCCCGTTCACACAGAAGAGACCACTCCTTTGGAAACACCAGGAGGGTCCCGTCATACTGCCCGACGTTACACTTAAAACTATGAGCGTTCTTTTTTAATATATAAACAGAGGTTTCAGTTACAAAGAGGAAAAACACTTTACAATACAAAAAAAGTTGAAATGGAGCGCTCTAACTAAGTCACAGAAATTCTTTGCACCGTATGATGTGCGTATTACAGAGAAGAACAGCCAGTGCTCTCGGCTGAGAGGCTCAAACTAATACCTACGGATTCTGAAGATGCCCAAAAAGGAATAAAAGGAACACTTCTTTGTAGTATTTCTATTACCACAGGCTTTCAGGATTCAAAGATTAAGGGGTGGAGGCCAATAACATTCTGCGGACCCTTTAGTATTTGTCACCCAACAGATGGACACCAATACGCACAACTGCTCTAAACGCCAACGCGTGCCAGGTTCAGCTATAGCGACTGCAAAAGGCCGGTAGCAAATAGCTTATAGGTCAAACACTGAGAGCTTGCAGCCCTCTAGAGGAAGTTTAAAGGCCTCCTTCTGGCAGCCTGTCGCTCAGCCTGGTTTAAACAGGCTTCATTGGGCAGGTCTGTCACTGGAGGACGAGGCTCGTCCCTGAGATGAAGGGGATGGAGGAGAAACAGGGTGGTTTGAAAAAAAATGAGTATCATCTATTATTCACCAATCATGGCTCATCAGACCTGGAAGAAATGCATCGCTGCGTCTGATGTGATTCGATACCACCGGAAAAAGCCAAAGGAAGTGCTGTAGATTTCACTTGTGACGTCACCATTTCATTTGTGCTTGATACTTAGAAGCAAGCTTGAATGGGTTTATTATCCTTCATTCTGACATGTATCTATAGAGAAACCATGCTGTATGTGCAGATTAAAAGGGCTTCAAGCAAAGACCTGACTTTTGAACTCATGCGACAACATTGAAAACTGGTAAACACATGGGATTTGAAATCATTGTGCATTTTAGCCAGACAAGAGTGGAAGCTTGTAAATGTGCGTCGAACGCAGGGTCATAAATGAGAAAATCAGGCAGTTGTGGTATTTAACTCTGGACATTCGGAGAGGTAATTACAGTGTTAAAATATTGTAAATATGACGAATAATCCCACAAAACATGCAGGAAAAAGCAAATCAGAATAAGTCGAGAGGAGCTGAGAGTAAAAAAAACAAACAAAACAAAACAAAAAAACTCTTTGCCAATACTGTCCCCTGAGGAGAAATTTCCTGTAATCCGTGCTTAAGGGAGAAGACAGTTCCGCTCTAAAGAGGAACGTTTCATCAAACACCATTTTCCGGATCTTCAAGGACTTGCCAGCGAGGATAGATGGCAAACAGAAGGTGCCTGGAAATGCTTGTGCCGTCTCTCTCAGCCGAGTGGTCCCACAGTCCAAATTCAACAACACAGTCACTCTGTTGATTAAGTCATTGTGCAAACGGCCGGCAAATTCAAAAGACCACCAATTTGCAGTGCAAATCACATTTTTAATACATCAGTTCATACGCAAGCACTACAAGTCATTTCGAATCAGCCCTCATTGTTGGTAAGCATGCAAGACCATGTGACCGTTTGAGGTACTTCAGGGAGAACAGTCCCCTGCACAGAGCCAAAAAGAGGAACACCATATGCAGAGCACAGAGGATTATGAGTATGAGCAACTGAGAACACAACCAAAGCGTAATAAGCCCATAAAACAACTTCAAAATTAGGCCTGTCAGCCACTGCAGGGTTTAATCTGCATGAATTCTCCAGCAGAGGGCGCTAGCGAAGTAGGAAACATGCTGTCGGTGGTCACTGCAACAGAGTCTGATGAAGGACTCGTTTTTATTCTCTGGTCTGTGGGTGAGAAATGTGAGGGGAGAAATGGAGGCGTTTGTAGCGCCAGGAGGCGTTTATTCACATCCTGCTCTCCCTATGCTGGGAGGCGCCACACCTCTGTTGCGTCATCGACCCAGCCCTGTGTCGGTTTCCTTGTGTGTTGTTCCGTGTGCACCTGAGTGTTATATAAGGGAAGGGAGAGGGGGGCCGCCCACCCCTATGCCCGAAGGCTAGGAGATCTTACAGTTGCTCCTGGTGCAGTTCTGTGGGGGACTCTGAGGCGGCCGGATGGATTTCGGGCGTTTGAGGCTGTTGCCTTTGCTGCCTCCTGCGGCGTTGGCCAGCGAGTAGGACCGACCGTGCATCATGACGGCGTTCATGCCATTCGCCATGGAGAATGACTTCAAGTGGCTCTTGATGGCTACAGGAAGAGGCAGCTTATCGATTAGGTGCACAGGGGTGCAGGAAACAATGGCACGGCAGCACAAGTCCTGCAGACTGAATACTGCAACGACACAAAAGACAAAACACATATTTGAGTTACAAGGCGATCAGGAGGTTGAACGGTTACATAAACCATAAAAAAAAACAAAAAAACATGTGATACTCCGGGGATTCAACAGTACATCTGCCTCAATGCATCTGCATGCCGAGATCATTTTTTCTCTTTACAGAAGTAATGAGAATGTTGTAAATGATTCAACATTCCCTCAGCAGCTGTTAACGTGCTGCATGCATTTCTTTTTAGACAGAGTCAAATGCAAATGGTGAGATTCACATGGGAAGCCTGACGTGGGGATTTTATTTAGGTTTAAGAATGTAATTACATACAAAAACTCTGGGAAGATGTTTGATATGTTTAGATAAAACAACAATGCTGTTAGCAAGGCTTCTTATTTACTAACAGCTGTAACTCTTGAATTGTCTTGTTCATGCTACAGTTTATAGGAGTTCTATACTTGCAATAGCCATGAATGATATCTGTAACTATAGTAACAATGCAAAGAACAAATAGCGGTAACACTACTAAGCCTTTATTCTAAATGAACCAGCACGATCATTCGAATATACTACCGGATTACTACTGATACAAAGCTTAATGCTAA
Source organism: Paracanthobrama guichenoti (assembly GCA_018749465.1). NCBI lineage: Eukaryota > Metazoa > Chordata > Actinopteri > Cypriniformes > Gobionidae > Paracanthobrama > Paracanthobrama guichenoti. The sequence continues at coordinate 45,594,430 of CM031945.1, forward strand.
TCACTGAAGTATCCCTTTAAATGTTACATCAGTCACATTAGTGCTCACCTAACATACTGTGTGTGCTGTTATTGATACAGTTCCCACCCCAATAAAATTAGAAACGCACACACAGAATTACAGTTGAAACATCTCAAATGTACCTAAAACTGAGCGGCATCACTGAGAAACGCTCAAGGTTTGGGTTGAATAACTAATGCTTCCAATGTTTCATCATCGATTCGGACTCACGCTGGGATTGATGTAAAACTGATGTAATCTTTACTGTCTTTACAGTGTGTACAATCGCTGAGCTTTAAGAAGCCTCCGGACGGAGCTGGAGTTTGGTTATGGTTAATGGGCGTTTGTTTCTGAAATACACGCTGTACGCGATAGACCAATCACGACAGACTGGGCCATCTGACCAATCAGAGCAGAGTAGGCTCATGGAAAGGAGGGATTTAGAGAGACTTATCCATTGAGTCGTTTGAGAATCATTGAACATTGTGGTGATGTGCAGTGTATATTATGAGAAAATGAAACCGTTTTTTGACCTTTGATGCATGTAAACCTCTTGTTGTAGACCTCCAAAACTAAACTAGGAAACTTTAAAATAGCATAACAGAAAATTATAAATTTTAACATAACACAAACATAAACTTTAACATAACATAACACTTTAGTTTAGGGTCCAATTCTCAATATTAATTAGTTGCTTATAAGCATGCATATTACTAGGATATTGGCTGTTTATTAGCACTTACAAAGCACATATTAATGCCTTATTCTGCTTGACCATCCATATTCTACATCCCTTAATCCTACTCAATACCTAAACTTAACTACATTACTATTAATAAGCAGTAATTAGGAGTTTGACGCAAGAGACACATTTAGTTAGTTGATACTGAGAATTGAACTCTAAACTAAAGTGTGACCAACATAACATATAACACACAACACATAACATGACTGTTGATGCAGGAGCAGAATTATGTTAAGGACCGCAAGAGAGTGTAAATGGCTGACATTTTGAAAGGCATGTTGAAAGCGCTTCCCGTTCTCTGAAATGCAGGATGCAGCTTCTGCTAAACAGCTCATCTGGGGCACTGCGAGGTCTCATGGGAAAATCCCACATAACAGTGGAAACAGACAGAGAAAGAAGTGCTTCACTGAAAGCCTTCTGCCTCTAATTACGCAGCTCTGGACGAAATGCAGTGTGGTTTTCTATGCTAATGGAAAGCTATGCTGATCGTGCCAGTCCTCCTGCATCACCCAGAAGATTAAAACCAAAAGATTTCCACTGTATTAGTGGCATTATGTTATAAAATATCAGGAAGAATAGGTCTTTTTGTCACTTTTAATGGATTTCAAAGTGATGAGATGTTGCTGTATTGGTCTATCACTAGTTCTCACTAGTTATATTATTGCTCTGAATGCTTAGGAGGAAGACTCACCTCTGTTGGGCCTCCAGAACTTCTCCATGCCATGCCTCATGAGCACGATGCGTGACAGCTCCGTAAAAGACTCTATGACGTTGAAGTTGCAGAGGGGACTCACTTCAAAAAACGTCATGCCGTTTTTTTCTGCGTACGCCCGTGCCTGTTCTGTGGGGACCTGTCGCTTGAACGCCAGGTGCAACCGGTTACCCACAAGTATACGGGGCACACCAGGTGCATGCTGAGGAAAGACAAAGAGACAAGAAAGTGGGTTACAAAAGGGGGATGGGAGGACCTAGGAGATATGAGAACGAGGGAGATACACAGCCTTGTCAGGCTGAGTGAATCTCAAACAGTGTCACAGCTGGCCTGTCTCATTTATTCATTCAATGAGGCCTGTCATATCTGCGCCCTTCTCAAGTCCACAGAGAAAAGAGCACTCACACACCTCTAGGAGATGTACTGAGCAGACGCGAGTGGATTTAAATCAAACCGGAGTCAAGTCTCAAATCTTATTCTATGAATCAAGCCTTGATTCATGCTGCAAATGACGCGAGTCAAGACCTAGTTGGGATGCTCAATATATCAGTACCATAGGTTACCATTTCAGCCAATATTAGAGATTTACATTTTTGGTAACACTCAATACTGAATATTCAATTGTGCATTAATTTCCACTATTGCTACATTTAGATTTTAGATAAAATTTACACTTTAACCCATAAAGTGTAGTGTAAGTGTAATGTAATATATATATATATATATATATATATTGTAATAATATAAATGTCTTTTATCAGCAGTTTCTCAGCATAAATGCTGTTTGTTTGAACTTTCTATTCAAAGAATTCCACAAAACAAAACAAAAAACACAACATGGATGAGAAGTTTCTTGAGCATCAAATCATCATATCAGAATGATTTCTGAAGGATCATGTGACACTGAAGACTGGAGTAATGATGCTGAACATTCAGCTTTACCATCACAGGAATACATTACATTTTAAAATATAGTAAATTGAAATATTTATATAATTTTAAATTGAAAAAACATTTCACAGTATTTCTGTTTTTATTGTATTTTGATCAAATAAATACAGCCTTGGTAAGCAAAAGATTTCTTTTAAAACATTTTAGAAATTTTACTGACCCAAAACTGAAGTGTATATTTTATTTTTTATATACGTTTATTAGCTGACTGCCAGAGACCTTTCTCCCTATACTAATTTGATGCTTACTGAGCAAATCCCTGCACCATGCACCCTTTCAAAGTTTAGCAAGGTCAAAGCTCATTCTGTGTTGAGCTGATGATTCATAATGAGTCATTTCAAGTCTGACTCAAGTAACTGCAGCAAAGTCAAAGCAGAGCCTCAAGTATTCTTTACAAAAGCAGGTCAAATGTTCTCAAGTTTAAGTCTTTGGTTCCAACTCTGCCATATGTGCAGCACAAATATGCTGACATGTATCCACTTAAATAAACACAAGAACATACAATTCTTAAACAAGAAAGGAAGGAAGAGCCTGCAGTAACCTACGAGGAAGGGGCTGTAGTAAGAGAGGACATCCTCTCTGGACATTAAGCACAGGGCCAGCAACATGATCAGTAGGATGAAATGAAATGACTAATATATATATATATATATATATAAATAAAGGAAGCTGCTGCAATCAGGGACACCACTTTGGCTCGTTTTCGTATATCATAATTTCATAATCATAAAACAAGAAATATTCACAATGGAATGGAATGCAATTGTGTGACTGGCTCAGACATTTCGGAATGACCAAACCAACATTTAAGATGGTGTGTGATGAGATTGATCCTCTGGTTAGTCCAATCATATCTTGTGACACTTCTTCACATCATCTTATCAGATTAAAAAAAATGATCTGCCTTAATTATGTGCATTTTTAGAATTTATGCATATCTTGGGTTTTTTAATATCCCAAAATTTGCATAAAAATAGGTCAATAGAAACATAGCTATTGTATGTTATTAATCTGGGTTCATCTTGCTGTAACAAAGAACAATACTCTTCAATATATACACGTGTGTACACAACATGCATACATGCAAGCTTATCCACCTTATCTTGCAAAGAAGTAAGCTATTTTCTGTGAATGTTCAAGACTTCAGATTCATCAGCCATTATAGATAAATAACGCAGAATGACAGTGCAGTAAACGGTAAAACTATTTGGGCTACAAACCAATGTTCATTAAAATAATATGATAAGAAATATCAGTTTGCAGTATTAAGCAGAATAACAAGCTGTTTTGTAAAGCTAAAAATAACTAGAAGCCGACGACACCGGAAGCCTTACACATTCAAATTACACATGCATCCGCTCTTGCGTTTAAAATAAAAAGGACAGCCTACAGTACAGTGGGTATAATTGTGATCTTACTTCCTGTTATCATAAAGAGCAGCTTAATCTCACCTCATCAATCTCCCGGATCCAACGGTCTATCCCGTCAAACGACCAGCGGTTGGTAATGTCATACACCAACAGGATCCCCTGCAGAGGCCAAACAAACAATGCATTGTTAGCCGGTATCCTGTTCATGCAGCGAGGAGGGACGGTAACAGACTAGCAGGACATGAACTGTGCTCGGCAAAACATTTCAACACACTCTAAGTCCACCAGTGAAAAATTGTCTTGTTCAATTCAGACTTTTGAACCCACCTGAAAAACATACTGGTCCTTGTGGATTATGTAAACGTGTTTATAGTAAGTAAAAGGGTGTCCTTTTTTGCCTTTGGCAGAGCACTTAGTACAACATCAGTCTTCTGACCAAGAACAATAAGTGACACTTTACCTGCGCTCCCCTTGAGTACGACCTGAAAATGGTGCAGAACCTGCCTTGTCCCGAGGTGTCCCTAAAGGCAAACAGAGACAAGTCAAGACAAAAATCGCAGAGCAAACAGACTGTAAATACCATGTCAGTTAAGCTTGACACATGAGCTCTGCTTCAAAACACAGTGAGCTGCTTTCATAGAGAGCATTTTAAGGCATCATAAGCGCATTTCTGATGTGAAAGCTGTTCTAAAACGTAGGCAAAAAAATGCTGCCTTTTAAGTTACCTTCTTTTGGCCACGATCAAATTCTTAACATAGGCGGCAATAGCAGATGACAAGCTCTGAGACAAAATTCACCCAATATGGCAGATGAATAGGCAAATCACAATTAAAAACAGAGTTATTTGTGTGCTATGCATTTCCTATGCTTTTTAGAGTATAGCATTAAGTTAACATGCTAACATCAAACTCAAGTCTATTTGTGTGGCACTCAGACTTAATGCCTATGAAAAGCGTTCCAAATTGGTCACTTAAGAGGTTCTATTTCAGTTAGGATGCTCCCTTAAAAGGCAGCTACATATGTAGGCAGTAAATAGAAAGGCAGGTCACTTCGTTTTGAAACAAAGCTATCAATATGAACCGTTTTGGACGCTGTACTGAGTTTAGAGTTACCCAAATACAAGATGACTCCGGCACTTGTGTTGGCGTCACAGCCTAAAAAAACGAGTTTTCCACTGTGGCACGTCCGCACCCAAATAACCTTTCCAGCTGCATACACTATCTTTGAGAACTTTCTCACGCAGTTAAACTGGACTTAATGGGCTGGAAAGTGTTAAATTATACCTGCATTAAAAAGTCAGAGTGGCAGTTGCCCTTTTTGAAGTAGTGGGACTGAACCCACTTTTGAGAATGCAGTTTAGTGCTGCACTTCCACATTCACATCAGAGAGCTCATCAGATTTACCTGGGAGCTCTGAAAAGATAGATATAGGGCGAGATTAAGGAGAGCCCTGAGGAGAGACTCTATGAGAAGGAATATGCAGTAAGAAGCCCAATTACTATAAAGCATTACATTATATAGCCCAGCACATTACAGCACACCATGGAAATTTCCTCAAGGGTTTTGAAAATTGCTCCTCAGGCACTTACCAGTCTGTGTTAACGCTAATGAGCTTGTTGTTTGTCTTCATAATGTGTAATTCTGCTGTCTTACAATCCGATGCCTTCCTGATTAGGAAACTTTTCTTCTCTACTCTCTGGGGAAGTAGCTAAATGCCTCTATGGATGTGTAACATTGATTTCTCAGCCTCTTTCAGTTAATGGAACTTTATCTTATTTATGATTTATGAGCTCTTGCAATCATGTATTTTGTGTATAAAAATGTTTTGAATGTAAAAAGTTTGTGTATATATATATAGGCATGTTTTTTAAAGTAGTCTCTTATGCTCATCAAGGCTGTATTTATTTAATCAAAACTACAGTAAAACAATATTCAAACCAAACCGAAAAAAACCCAATACACCACCCACGGTACGGTACGTACCACGATACTCTCATGATACCACCCGCTCCCTACTGCTCTGGCCTATTGTTGAGATTGGCCTCACTTTACCTTATGTCACAAAACAAATTTTTCTTCTTTGCATTTGATTAAATAGTAATTAGGGGCGTAACAGTACATGTATTTGTCGTGCAATAATTATAATTTTTTTAAATCAAGTCTTATGTGTACACTCTGAATACAGCGTTGTAGCCTATTAAAACACCAATAATCGCAATAAGCTCCACGTTTTGTTACTTTCGATAAAATAAAAAATAGTGTAATTTCAAATTCTGTCCATTTTATCATGAAATTCAAACCAAAAAAAATGCTGTTTTGATGCTCATTAACGTGGCATGACAGATCACTGTATAAGCGCCTCAGTTCAAGCGGCAGCGCGGAGTGCGAGGGAACGCGATCATCTCTTCCTCTTTAAATTCTAGTTACAGAATCAACATGAAGGAACATCTGAAGGTATGCTGAAAGATACAGTACAACTTAATGAAACGCATCATATCTCATGTAATCGCTCAGTGTTTCAAAGGCGGAAAGAGCTTGAGAACAATGTTATACAGCACATTTACCTCAGGCAAGTCATTCAGAGTCCACATCTGGTTAGTTCACTAGAGAAATTAACTCTTTCACTAAATATATGCACTATATTAGCCTATAGACGGTTTTATCAGACACACGTGCATTGCCACGCGTTGTCCAATCTGTGTTTGTTTATCGGTCTGGCTAGTGGCTAGTATGGCGCACTACTTAGTAGAAACACATTTTTGAAGTACTATTCTTGGATATAAATGATATAAATATTAACGATCAAGTAAAGAGCATATGAAACCAGCACAAAAACAGTGTATGCATCATCAAAAAGCTTTGAAAGTGTCATAAATATCCAGTCTGACTGCATTTAGACTGTGTGTCTAATGTAATTTACTTGTTATTTATTTGCTTGTTATCAGAAATAATCTACTCTAGAGGTAACTTATTCTGGCTGCGTTTACACTTGGCATTAACATGCGATCATGTCAATCAGGACAGCGCGTTTACATTTGTTCACATTAAGTGGTCGCCATCTGGATAACTGATTGGATTTGCGTTTTCCGCAAAATATTTAAATTGGGTATGTAATGGGCCTTTATCACGGAGTGTAAAACAACTTTCGCTTTATCCTCTATTAATGGCAGTGCCCACAGAGATGCATTCATATACAATCAATCTCAAATAGGGTACTTTATCAACAAGTTTAAGTTTTCCAACATTATGAAGCTGAGAAACATATTATTCAGACGCACTGCATGATTGAAAGGCGAGCGCGCAAGCATTTATATAGGCCACTGTACAGAGAACGGCATTACACGGTCCTTAATGGGTCAGTTCATCCAAAAATGTCAGTTCACCCATAAGACCTTCGTTCATCTTCAGAACACAAATTAAGATATATCTACGGTCTTACGGGTTGGGATCGACATGAGGGTGATAATTAATAACAGAATTTAACGTTTTGGGTGAACTAACCCTTTTCAAGGGGCGTTTCCCCCACTCTATATTGCAGACAGAAATGGGAGATTATTTGTAATAAACATGCTGAAACAATAAAAACATATAAATGAAGTTAATGTTCCACAATTAAAATGAAAAATGATAACGCATAAAAAAAAGATAACACAGCCTCTGTTGTCATTGATTCTTTGCGGACGTCTACCGGAAGTTAAGTTTGGGCCACACATTCCCTCAGAAACCGTCTATATAGTCATTATATTCTACTTAACCTGTTACTGATGTCTTTATCATTTAACGTAGGCATGTAAATAAAAAAATAAATCATGAAAGTAACAGCCACTGTGTATATAATTACATTTCAACAGCAAAATGGAGTAAAAACATAATTTAATCATAAGATTTAGAAGTTAATGCAAAAACTACCTTAAGTGCACTTTACATGTTTGCATACTATGTGTTATTTGAGTGTTGATTATTATATTATAAAATAAATAAATAAATAGCAACTGAATTTAGGCTAATAGTTTGGGGCTCTGTGGTTAACGTTTAATATTATAGTAATGTGCAAGGAATGGCTCCCTATATAGTTACAGCATTAGCAGAGATAATTTTTCCCTAAGAAACTTTTAATTCTAAATGAATTCATTTAAAGACAGATACACAATTTGTTGAGTAAACCAGTTTAATAATAAAAAAAAAAAAGCAATTTTATGTTATCTCCCCCCTGCTGTACCGAACCGTGACTTCAAACCCGAACAGTCAGTTTTGTGTGCCGTTACACCCCTAGTAAAAACATTAATATTGTGAAATATTATTACAATTTAAAATAACTTCTCTATTTTAACATAATGTAATTTATTCCTGTGATGATCATTACTTCAGTCTCATCCGTCACAGTGCTTTTTTTATTTTCAGTGCAATGAGAAGAAAGGCCTGCTGTCTGTGGAATGAAGCCACACTTACTCTTAACTTAAAAGACTACATTTGCTTTTAGCAGGTGATGCATCATCCTGTCATGAGGGGAACACGAAGACAGGAAAGAGTTGTGATCCACTTACCAAAGCTCTAGTTTCACTCTCCGCCCGTCCAACAGGATCGTGGTGGTCTTGTAGTCGATTCCTGCAGAACAAGAGACAGGGAACACTTAGATAAGACCTCACCTGTGTATGCTTGTCTACTGAAAAGAAAATACTCTAAAGAGGATCACGAACTCGAAAAGCTTCAGCCGCCAAAGCGATTGCATTTGGTGTATTACCTAATTTAATTCCCAGCCAATTCTTCCTTTCATTAGAAGGCACTAAAGCTGAGATGACCATCTTGACAGTGACTGCGCACATTCAGTGGAGAGCCTGACAGCTGCAACCAATCTGCTCTTAATGCTATAATAGCTGAAATGTGACCAGGACGCTTCCCATAAGGCAATTATCTTGACTGCTTATCTACATTTATCATTCATAAAATGAAAATATGAACACAGTACGGGCTCCATTAACTGAATGGCAAGATCTGCATTTTCGGTCGCTTCACGGCAGGTCAGCATTCAAACCTGTTTTGCATTTTCATAGACAGCTCTGCCTCTAACAACCGCTCACTGCGTCTCAGGCCAGTGTCTGCAATATTCACCATGCCAAGAGCGCTTGTCTCAGTGAATCACCTTTTTGTCCAAAATCAAATTATCTGTGACAACACGAACATGGACTACTTCTGCCTGGAGTAGTCTGGGAGAGTTTATTTGGTCATAATGAGAGTGGTTTTGGCCTTTGCTTCCTCTGGAACATCAGTTCTAGAAAGGAAAACAACTTCGTTTCTCTCTAATTAGAGGCAAAAACAAAGTTGCACCCTTTTGTAGTCTATTCCACTTTGATATCAGCTTTTTACTTCCTGCAAAGACAGAAAATTGGGGATACAGCCGAGTAGGGCTGCATGATGTGGGAGGAAAAAAACAAACTGCAATATTTCTGATAAAAACTGTGATTACGATTTAAAATTTGTTGGCTGTGCATGTGTGAAGTGCTGGCCAAAACTTTTGTCATTACATATGCTATATCCTAAACTGCAGCCGCTATAATACAAACTAATAATAATAATAATAATAATAATAATAATAATAATAATAATAATATAAAATTACTATTATCATCACTAAATTAAAATAAAATAAGAAATATTACTGTTTTTTTTTGTTTTTTTTTTAATCGAGTATTTAATAGAGATGTACCGATTGACCAGCCAGGGACTGGCTTCGGCCGGTTGGTCTCAAGTGTTTCCGATTCCGATCCAGCTCATTTTATTTCCAGCGGCACAGGGAATAACATCAGCTGCGCATTCTCGCTCCCTTCTCTCCGACGTCGAAGTGACACACACCTGCCTCCTCTCACTCACTCCGGTTAAAAAGTGCTTGTATTGCTCATAATTTGAGTCATTCCTGTAGGTTTCACGCTCACACCTCTGATATATATAAGTGGAGCACACATTATGTCTCAAACTGCTTGTGAATCGCAAGTACCAAAATGAGTGGCTTACTGTGCTTAAAGGGGCAAACACATACAAAATGATGTCAAAATGCCCATCTTGGCGAGTATTTGGTTAAACAGTCAGGTTTGGACTGTAAATAGTAGAAAGATAACTCATGGTGTGTAACAGTATATTGTATCTATTCATAAACTCTTAAAGTGACTAATATTCCTGCTGCTGTTTCATGTTAATCCATTTATTTAAAAATTAAATAGTCTTCAATGTAAAAAAAAAAAAAAAAAAAAAAAATTATCTAGTAGGGGTGTAACATCGTGGATAGTGACAATATGTATTGTGTATAGTTCGCCCAAAATGAAAAAATCAAGTTTACAGAGTTTTAGTGTCAGCACTACATAACTACTATACATAATGATGAATATGTATATTGTATAATAATGCAATGGGGGAATATTTGTGGGTCCTGATCCCAAATGTCTTATGTTTCAATAAAAAGTGGACTACATTATTTTAAATATATCTAGTCACTAGTCAGTGACAGAGTGCAAGCGTAGTCCTTTAAAATAATTCTGTATTTTCAGCTTCAGAATCATGAATATTTGTATTCTGGTGTCACCATGAGCCTGTGCATTGAGTTGCCAGCACCAACTGCCTATTCATTTCCACCCCCAATGTCATACCAAATTTAAGCATCTTAAATCAACAGCAAATGTTTTGTTCAGTATCGTGATATGTATCAAATTATGACATGAGAGAATCGTTACACCCCTACTATCTAGTGCTATATTACATTTGATTATTGTAATTTCTGTAGTATTTCTTACCTGACTAATAACCTACTGTTAGACCCACCTTTTTGGTTTTGTTTTACTTTACTTGTGTTTTCTTATGAAAATAAAACTCTGTTGAAGAAAAGCTGATTTTTGTTTGTATATGCTGTCAATTATAGCTCTTAGAAAGAAAGCCAGAATCTGCAAAAATCAGTATCGGCAGTTCACACTTACGAAAAAAAAAAAAAAAAAAAATCGGAAATCGGAATTGACCAAGAAAATTACAATTGGTGCATCTAGTATTTACATTTTTAAAAAATAATTTTACAGGAAAACTATACAATTATAATACTAATATTTACAGCTGTCTTAATTTCTCGATTTTGAAATATCAAACCAGAGTTTTTATTTTGTTGGAAAACCGTAGGGAACCTTAAAGAGAAACCTTAAAAGTTTCTCTTTTGGCACCATAAAAGCTCAACGTTGACAGGCGAATGTCAGCTGCTTCTGAGCCAACACATAGGCTTCGTCCACCCTCCATTATTAAACATCTATAAGAGAATGCAACAAGAGGGAAATTACTCGCACTTAAAAAGAACCACTGGGGCTGATTTCCTGCTGCTCTCCATCCTGCAAAAGCTTTGCTCTTAAGCAGGGCAGCACATCAAGCCAAAGGCACATCACACTTCCTTCCTCTAGCATCCCTCCTCCTTCGTTCTGGGTAATTGTATGGGCAGATGGCTCAGCAACGCGGCCTGACAAGGGCAGTACTGTGTAATTATCATCTCAGGTTCCAGATTCGGGCCGCAGGCCAAGACTTCCCAGCCCCACTGAGGGAAGACAGCCTGAAGCGGCTAGTTTGAGGAAGAGCCTGGAAATGAAAGATTGAGGACACCTGAGAGGAATCGAGTGGACAGTGACATGTGCGGGCATGTTTAATTCAATTTAAACTTCCTATTATTAATGGATGGTGGAAAACAAAATTTCTTACAACTGGAGAATGTAGAAGTGTTAGATTTTTTTCATAGCAGGAGGCCTTTGCTTTCTGGGCATGTCTTTGTGTCTCAATGCTGTGCTTGCTCATAACATATTCCGTCTGAATTGCAATGTGCCTAGCTATGCTGAGGAGCTAGAGCAGGGTGCGTCTGAGTTTGAGAGTAATTTCAAAGACTGCGAGCACATAAGAGTAATGAAACAAACATGCCTGAGGCTGAGAAAGGTAGAAAAGCTGGTTTCACTGAGACCCTGCATTCCAACAGCAGCAACACAATATGACAGACTCTACGCTGACTTCCATATCGGATCATCACTTTATCATTCATCAGAAGAAATGAAGATACTCTCTTTCAACTAAAAACAATGAAAGCAGTGTCTTAATTATGTTTTTAAATGTTTGCTCCAAAACAACATATTCAGAATAACTGAGGATTCGCTGCAAGTCTGACTTTAGGCCTCATTTTGGTCAAAGAAAAAAAGAAGAAGAAAAAAAAAAGACTACAACTATGACAAGAGGAAAAATCTATAGCAGGGATTTTGTACCAGGGCTCCGGAAGTGCTACATATTTTCAAAATGGACTGGACAACTAACTGGTCTCAAAGGGATAGTTCAACCATAAATGAAAATTATGTAATTTATTGACTCCCTCATTAATTTTGTTCTAAACCGGCACAACTTACTTTCTTCAGTGGGACACAAAATAAGATATTTTGAGGAATGGACTTCCAATGTATGGACATAAAAAAATCATTTTATGTTTTACAGAAGAAATCCATCACAGGAATAAATCTGTACATCTGAACATCTTAAAAGTTTTAAAATAGAAAATTTACAATACTACAATTTTTACTGTATTTCTGATCAAGTAAATGTCGCCATGGTGTGCAAAAGACATCTTTCAAAAACATTTGAAAAAAAAAAAAAAAAAAAAAAGTCATACCAACCCCAAACTTTTGAATGGTAATGTACATGACAGGTTCTTGTGTTCATAAACACTTAGGCAAAGAGCAACAAAATGGAATCAAATTGGTCTCGAGATGCATTTTTAAAAGTTGTACTATTTATAACTTGACATGTCTCTGAAAGCTCTCACTGAAAGTCCAATAATAAACTAAATTATTAACTTTGATGAAATTCAAAGGTTTCATAGTCTTGGCAGTAATACACCAAACAAAGCACAAAAGGTATGGGAAAGTATATACATCTTTTCCCCCGTTTTTAAAGAGACACAAAAAACACACAAAACCAGGCTCGCGCCAAAGGGGGTTGGCCACGGACCTCATGGACATCCCTGTGCCCCCACTCAAACCACTGCCGCCTGCTGCTTCTGCTACTGAATGCTTTTAGAGGAAAAAGCTGCCCAACACTGCTGGTCTAGGATTTGCTTTCTTCGTAATAATAGCATACTATTAGCGCAAAAGATCCAGTGCGTATCTGTATTTGCACTCGTCAAATGATTAAATTTCCAACTCGTTTTCGCTTTTGTGAGGAATGTAGCCAATCACAGACATGTTTGTTGATTTCTAGAATACAATGGCCGATCACAGGTGTTTAAGTTAGAATCCACTCACCGCTCGGGTTTTTGTCGAGTGCTGAGTTCTGCATGCGTGCTAACCCTCTATACAGTACTTCCAGAAAAATGCTGATTTTTTTGTGATTGTTGCGGGCAAAAAACTTGATTTTGCGGCATGTTTTCTTAAAAAATGCGATGGAATATGTGGGATTTTTATGCAAATTTTATGCACGTGAAATTGCGGGAACTTGCAAAAACTGCGGTTTGATGAAAAAGAGGAAAAAAAAAGTGATTCCCCCAACATCCTGTTCTCACTAGGCTACTACCTTAAAGTAAAGAGTCATTTCTTATTAATTCCTATGATAAGCAAGCATACTACATCACAGGAAGTGCTGGGAATATTTAAGTTCTCATCTTGTTTCATTTCAGACCTTAATAAACACATGGCTCAAACTTACAAAACATTGAGTCAAACAAATTCTGCAGCTTTACAAAAGGAATATGCTACAACTTCTGCAAAAATGAATAAATAAAATATAAAAAAAATAAATAAAAGTGTGTGCCTCCTGTTTTACAGAGGTAGCTATACAAAACAGACATCTTCTGTTAAAATGGTGCTTCCACAAAGTGCAATCTCTTACTGTAACGTAAATTTACATACTAAATAATTTGCCCCCACTGTCATCAAACACACCTGGAAACTGCTTTGCGCGGTCTTTTAGGCTTATTTTTTGTTGGAAAATTAGAATGATTTGCATGCTTCATCATGGTTTCATCACGGGGTTTGCAGCTTTTCGATGATATTCACGTCGCGTAATTACGTCACTTCATAACGTTCCTATGGCAATGGGGGAAATGGCTGCTTTGTTAATGTTGAAATGTTGCTCTTGTGTTAAACGCAACATTTTTCAACTTTCTGCTAAGATATGTGTGACTTTTTTTGCAATGAAAGTGCGGGGATTATGAAATCATGCAAGCCCCGCATATTTTGCGCACAGAAATCTGCAATTTATGCGGTGTATTTGAAGAATCGGCTGATTATGCATTGAATTATGCGATCGCATGTTTTTCTGGAGGAACTGTCTATAACAAAGTGTAGACATTATGTAAATAAGAGATTCATTGTGTCGTCAGCTTCACTGATTAATATAACAGAACTTTGTGAGATTGCGTTCTTTGAATGAGTGATTAGTGATTTAGTGATTATAAAGGGCACGCTCTTTGTGCATTGTCTAGGCAATATAAAAAATTAGAAGGCCTGTAATATATTCAAGGAAAACTTGTTTTCCATTCTTGACAAGTGGCCACTTACACGCTTCAATACATAGGCCCATCCGCATATAAATGCGGGATTCATTCTCAAAATTATGATTTGAGATTTCAGTGACTGACAGTGATAAATATTTATGTATCGAAATCACGCTCATATAAATCACCGGATCTTTGGTAAGTTGTAAGGAACACTATCGAGTCCAACCTTTAGTTTAAACTGGTTTAAACCATTTGTTTTCCTCTATTAACTCCAGTCATCCAGCAGCTCTTCTGCCACTCAGTCCCAACTGAGGGGCGTTCTGGCGGGAAAGTGACATCGATGCATACCCTCTATATGAACTTGCGTTAAATGCGCACACCTTTTAACAAGTAGTTTGATGTTTTTTTTGTTATGGCTAATTCCCATGAGCTGGTGCACCATCAACAAGGGGTTTGCACAGAAACTTTGGACATATATGAATGATATAGCCGCTACCATTCCTGTTTCTGCCGAGGACTCACTCCAGGGACTATTTCTCTTCTTTTTAGTTTTATATAGAAAGTAAATTTATAAATGGTTGTAATATATATATATATATATATATATATATATATATATATATATATATATATATATATATATATATATATATATATATATATATATATATATATATATATATATATATATATATATATGGATATATTGGATGTTCTCATATTTGTTTATTGTGTAAAGGCCATTATATTGTCTTAATTTGTGCTGCCCTGTATAAATTCACTAGCTGTGTATGTAAGTTGTAGTTGTGTTCTGTGATAGAACTGGTCCTGTAGTCCCTTAACCTCTGTGTGCAGTGACCCATCGTTATAGTACAAGTTTCTTTATTTTTTTTCCATGTTCCTTTTTTTGTACTTTGGTTTTCCTCAGTTGGGTTGCCATAGTTTTGCTTTTTGTAACCCTATGCTTTGGAAATAAACCCATAAGTGTTTGCAGGAGCCTGCTACTAGTAGCCTCTTTTTCCCCTTCACTGATCACATCGATCACACTGTGATCCTATCAAAACAGAACAGATAGGAAATTAGAAGTACTCAAAGGAAAAAACACTCTATCATGGTTATATTGCTATATCGCCGTGCTTGTCTGTGCCAAACCCATCAATCACTAGCTAGCAGGCCAACCAAGATGTCTGCATCTGCAACTTTAGACTCTAAATATTTACAGATGTCCACTCAAAGCCAGCGCAAAGACAAATCAATGAGAGTAAACACCACAGAAACAATTTATAAGAATGCAGACTGCAAAATTTGAAACCAACAGTATAAGGCGGTTTAAGGGGCCGCGCACACAGAACGCGGTTTGCCATTTCACTGCACTATTCCTTTGTGTTTCTATGCAAACACACGCTAGGACGCGTATGACCGTTGCGCTCGTATCTTTTGCAGCGTTGCTGAATAAATAAACAAAAAGTAGGTCGGTACACTTGAATCAAACTGCGATATAGATTAGTGTCTGTGAATATTAAACTGCAAAAAGACTATTTAAATATGAATTCTGCATATTCTGCGTGAGTGAACGAATGGTGCAGATGCACGGTTTCATTTACCACACACACACACACACGTGACATCGTCTCATATGAGGACATAAATGCATCTCCAGAGCCGCTCTGAGGGTCACTTCACGAGCATTTTACCATGTCATTTGAGAAAACTATCATCATACTCATATCATAAACGTACAGAAACTCAAAGGTCTTCATGGCAACCCGTCAAAATAAAAGTTTGGTTTAACCTGAAGAAATTGTGACAAATATATTACCGTTGTACAGTAGAATTTAGCTAGGCCTACATCTCAATGTAATAATATCAATAACAATAAATTCTTCAAATTAATTTAAGGAATAATCAAACCCCATGTTTTAATTTTAAGAGTAAAGCTATGTTGAGCAGAGCATTGTTTGACAAAATAAAATCATATTTAATTTAACATTCGTGCTTGCAATATGCTTACACTATAAAATCTGGCCAAATACAATACAATACTTTTTACAATTATCTTACAGCCTAGCCGTTTTTTTAATAGGATGGACAGTTGAATAGGAACTCAACCTCGTCATAATTAATAAATTATAAATAAATTACTTCTTAGCCTAAGTGTTCCCTGCAACTGGAGTATTCTCTGTCAAGTGCGCACAACTGCATGAGCTTATATGGAAGAAGCGCATGCCTGAGCTTGCATTTTGGGTTAAGCTGCATTGGTTTGACATTGTGGAAAATAGAATAATATACATTTAAAATGTATTAGCCTTTTTACCCCTTAGGGATGTGACGGTGAGAACATTTTCCCTCACCGTCACATTGCAGTGCTTGTGCACTGTGTGGCCGTGAACGAATGACAGTGCGGCCGTGTGCGTTTTACTTTCGGTTTAGAATTAGTGACAGCACGGGGGTGGGTTGCTTGAATAGTGGGTTCATTAGCCTATTATTCTTAATGAGAAACACAACAACAAAACAGTACAGTGACAAACTCCCTTAAATAGGCGCTTTTACATTTCACTTTGAAACCAAATCTTCTGCGATCATCTTGTCATTTGGCGCCTCGCTCTCTGATGAATGAAATCTGACTCCTGCTGGTGATCTGTGCTGCGACTCTCGTTCGGCTCACGCTGCACGTTCAGTTTTTAATTGTAGTTAATCTGTTCTCTAACTGAACTAAAATGTATTACTATAAAATATCAAAACGACGGTGGGGGCAGTGTCAGGATAGGAAAGTGATGTTATCTGTGTTATGCCTGAACACCGGTAACACCGACTATCGCAGCAAGCCTATTACCCGTTATTATCAATCTAAATAAATCTACTGCAAAATATAGGACCTTGTTACTGGGACGTAACAGAACTGTGTGTTTTGTATCACTAGTGCAGTGTCCGTTCCCGGAGCATATAAGCGCCACTGAGAATCTCGAGATTCCTGCCTTTATTAGAGAGAAGAATATATGTTCAGCCCCCTCCCTCCGAAGATTTAGTGTTGATTACAGCCGAAGCTTCAGAGCTCAAAAAATGGTATTCGAACCAGCCCTAGTAGTTTTATATAATGATATGAAGTTGAAACCATAAAAGGAAGCTTTTCTCTGCTTTAATATTTCACATTGCTCACAGCTAATACCTCCACATACCCTATGTATAATTCATTAAAAAAGCCTTTCAACATTAAAAGCATCTGAGCCTGTCTTAGGATGCCATCTCCCTCAGGGATATATACAAGCCTGCAGCGTAAATCACCAGCTTGTGGGGCCATCTGTGTTGATTTTGAATGATTGCGCAAGGCAACACTTTTGAAGCTGGACCAGCAAGCTCCCTTTGGACACTTCAGAAAACAGCCATCACTGTGAGATCTCTCACACCCAGAAAACGCACTGTTCCCTAATAGGTTCAACCAACAAGATAAACAGCAGCCCATATGTATGAAAAGACCTCAGCTCACATGAGGCTCATTTGGAAATGAAAGGCATCTGGTCTATCACCTCACCGGCTTCAGCCTAATGACAGAGCGTGGATGATCTCATTAGACCCGATGGAGAGCCGTGAAATTTCTTTTTTTTTTAAGAGCTTGTGCTGTGCTATACTGGCCTGTTCAATGAAAGCAGACACTTTAAACTTCTTAGTCATGTTTCCTTGTGTGTTTTGTATCCTGAGGGAAATCTCTGTGCTGGAACACTCACCGAAAACATCTTACACAATCTTGACTATAAATAAAAGAAATCAACTAATACTAATATAGATTCTTTTTGATACTGTCTCAAAATTACGGATAATGGATATTTTAACAGAAAACCAATATTCATACCACACTTTTTAAGTTAAACCTGAATGCTGTCGCTGGGTGCTATTCTCTCAAACGGTGCCATTTTACAAATAAATGCTGTATTTGTGGATCATTATGACTGTTATTTACAGTTGAATTCGCAGATGCGCAGATTAGCCTTTAAACATAACCATACAAAAATTTGAGGAAAAAATAAACTTGCAACTATTAAGATAAAAAATAACTTTGCATAAATAACAAAATATTACTATTAATAATTATTATTGCTTCATTATTAATTAGAGTCAAATATTTATAAAACATATTGTGTGTTGTTTTCATGATCATTATTATTAATTTGTGTAAGTAAAACAATACATTTGAATTGGTTTAATATGGGTTGAACGCTACTCATAACCAATTATTATCCATATAAAGGCAATATGCAGACCTGATTTTAATGATAACCAAATTATTATTATACTACAACAATAACACATCACATGCATACTGAATATTGTTATTATTAATATGCAAAGTTGATCTGCAATCTAGAGGGTCACAAATTAATTTGTCGTTTCAACAACTTTTATATCCACATGATGAACAATCACATATCATGCGCATTCATCCAATAAATGTATAACTTATCCGTTAGACCAATGACCAATTAAACTGAAAAGAGTGAATACTGGTTAAATCTATTGTTCAAACCGATTATCAGACCTCCACTAAAAAACATGAAGTGTATGTTATACAACCACTAAGGAGAAAATGTGCAGCTTTTATATAACAAATCTGATTGTGCAAATGTGAGCATTACACAATCCTCTAAGAGATAAACAGAATAATAAACTGCATCACCAATCACATGTGTTTCCACCTCCTGTAAGTCACTGAAACAACAATAAGGCACCCACAGAATGACTCACCATACACAAATAATATTGACCAGGTTATTTAATAAACCTATTAATACCACTATTATCTGAATGGCTCACTGTGAGCGACAGCCTTGATCTGAGATCATTCTGGCTGACGGATGTGTTACTCGAATTCTGCGTGAAGGTGCGTGGGATGTGTTGACTAACTCACCGCTGCTGTAGGCATATGGAGACTCAGCAGATCCATCTTGAAGGCTGTCCAGGATCTCTCCTTTCCCCACATCGCTGTCTCCCACCAGGAGGAACTTGAGCAGGTAGTCGTAGCTCTTCACAGGGCTGCCCTGGGTGCCCATAATTGCTCACATCAGAGCCAGAGTGATAGCAAAGGGTTGGAGACAACTGTGTGTGTCCCTCTCTGATGCCAAAGATGGACCCTGATTCCTCCAGAGCTCTAGGAGTCTATGAGTCTCTTGTGTCAGGTCTATCTTTGAATGGGTGTGAGGCCAAATCAGCAGACAGACCAAATTAAACCATTTCCCGTCCAGTCCAGATCCAGAAATGGAGTTTAAAGTGTACAGCCTTTAAAATGTCCAGCCGTATTCACTCGTCCAGTCTAAATATTGTAAAATAATATAAATCATCAGTGCATAAATACTTTATTGGCTGGCAAACTGAACAGCTAGGTTGTTTACATTTCTTCCAACAAGCTCAAATCATCGTTACTGAAACGAAATTAAAATAATAAAAGTCTCAAACCCATTTACCAAAACATCTATCGTATCATGGCAAATTATTGCTATAATAGAAAAGCAATGGAGCTATCAAGCTAGTGCATTGTTAGCCTGCGCCTGCCAAGCTGTCAACACAAAGAAATAATCTCATCACAATTTAGTCTAGTAATCACATGCACGGTTATGACAATATTAACAATAAGAATGTATATTTGTTATCGTAAAACTAATTAAAATACATTAAAGACGAGCCGTTGTTCAGATGGTAACACAGCATCGGCTAACGCTACAAGCTATGAGCCTAGCGCGTCAAAACAAGCGCACAACATTGATTTTATATCATAAATTAGGGAATACATTTCTCACAATCACAATATATTCCTGCCGCAATTTGAAGTAAAAACTTTAGCCTGACAAAAGAAAGAAGGATATCCACATTCGCGCTCCAGTTAGCTTGAGCAGCCGATGCTAGCGCGTCTGGCAGAAATCATGACTCCATTTGTTTTTCTCTGAATAACAAAGATTCATGTAAGTTCGCGATGCTCGTCTCGGGATCTCTGCGCGTTATCAGGCCCTTCTGGGTCGAGGCGCGGAAGGTGAGGGATTAAAAAATAATCCGACCCGCTGGATGTTATTGCTTGTGCTGTAAATGCCCTCGGATATCCAAATATGTCCCATGTTCTCTCACACAGGACAGATCACACACTATCACGCTGAGCTTTCACCTCTGCGTACTACAGCGCTCTGACTGACTGTACCTCCCCCTACACACACACACACACACACACACACACACACACACACACACACACACACACACACACACACACACACACACACACACACACACACACACACACACACACACACACACACACACACACACACACACACACACACACACACACACACACACACACAAATACAAGTGAAATATATATATATATTAAAAAAAAAAAAATATATATATATATATATATATATATATATATATATATATATATATATATATATATATATATATATATATATATATATATATATATATATATATATATATATATAAATGAACAAAAATAAAGATTTAAAAATACCGTTTTTGTTTGGAGATTAGACAGACAGACAGACAGACAGACAGATAGACAGATAGACAGATAGATAGATAGATAGATAGATAGATAGATAGATAGATAGATAGATAGATAGATAGATAGATAGATAGATAGATAGATAGATAGATAGATAAAGCCATTTAAACAGCACACACAACACAACTCACCAACACTACTGACAATTCTAAATATGACTGAGGATATCGCAGTATGCAATATTCTGCATAAATAAATAAAGGTGAGTAAATAATGACAGAATTTTCATTTTTGGTAGAATTATTAGTTTAAATCTACCTTTTGAAAATCAAAATGGATTGTTTTTAACTCCTGTTTCCAGTAGCTACTTCTATTACAGGTTGCTGTGCTCTTGTAACAGATGCAGGAGGGTTAATGTGACAGGGACAAGCCAAAGGTCTTGGCACTTTCAGGGAATCATCAAAAGAGCATAATCCCCCTCCCCTAAATAGATTAAAATGCAAATTGCTGTATGAAGTCTTTGTGTCTGCCCATCGAGATTAGAGCTACATGAAGGTCTCAAGGGAGACAAGGGGACATCTGGACCCTGCATCGAATTCTATACCAGCCATTAAAAACATAAACGCTCACCACCACCCCCTAAACATATACATAATGGTACTTGTTCTCCTAGGATGAGATTTGAGAAACGTGAGAGATTTTCCTTTGTACATTTATGTACAGAGCTTCTCGGTTTCCAATAAATGATTATATACATAGGCACATATTAATACTAGATTAATCAGATAATACTTTATCTATGACATAAAATAACCAGAATATCATGCAGCTATATGACTACTCATCTTTGTGTCAGATACACACAAAGGTATTATTCCCTCAACACAAACATGCAGGTGAATCCCCAGCTCATGTGTTTTTCGTGTGTGATTGAATAGTCAGTTGCCACAGCAGTCATTGTTGTGTTGTGCTGTCAAGTCTAGTCCGAGCACATTCTTCACAGGCTGAACACCCAAACAAAAGATCCAAGACTAGTTATACTAGCATGTTTCTGAAAATGGGTAAACATTGAATAGCAATTGTTTATAGTGCAAACATGACTCATATAAGAATGATTTAAGATGCACAAAGATACTGTAATGTATAAAAGGATTAAATACATTTTATTGAGGTAAATTAAGGGTTTAAAAATGAACATTACAAATGTATATTTTGATCATGATCATCTGAATTTATACAAATCGTGTTTTTATTAAATCATTTATATTAATAATAATAGCTACAAAACAACATTGATTTGGCAACACTGACATAACAAGTGGTTCATGGTCAAATAATTGAATACACAAATCTATATTTAAACTCAACACTGAGAGCCAGTTCACATGAGTCAGCTAGATTAGACTCATAAAACTCATAAACAATAAACTTGAATGTGACCTTTCTATCTCAGCAAAAAACTGAAGAGAAGTCAAAAGTTCAAAAATTCCAGTTCAAATGATCCTGGTGAAATTATGGTTTTGATATAGTGACTAGTTTTAACTATTAAAATTACAATTATATATATATTTTTAAATGGCACATCTTGTTATATAAAAGTAGTAGAAGAATAAATACAAAACATGATCACAGTTTCAATCAGATTCTTATCAGTGTCTTGAAAAGGAAAGATTATGATTTAAATCAACAATGTAGGAATATTTCCATTAAAAATCTATGTAAGACTATCTTGAAAGTCAGCTAAATCTGACCAATCAAGCACCTTCTCCCAGCGTGCACATGTGTAGCTGCTGTCTTCTAAGGGGTCTTGCATGTACCCCCTAAAGTTAGTCCGTCTTAGTAGTCTTCTGCTTCCAGGGGTAAATGAGTTCTCCTACAAACAGTTTCTTGCACAATGCGGCCCAGGAATCTTTAGGGTAACAGCTATAGGTGGGCGTCCGGTAACACTGCAGTACAGAGCTGCACTTTAATGGATTGATCTGAAGATGGAGAAAAGAAAAAGACAGTTTTCTTTTATGTTTGCTCATCTGGAACATGATTCATTATCAAACCTCAGAGACAAGTAAAGCACATCCAGTGTTTGCACTGATTATGAATTATACAAAAACTGCACAGTGAGCCAAACAGAGCTATTCAATAACCCAAAATCAACAGGTGAAACACAAACCTTAAGTGAAACCTAAGCATAAACAAACTACAGGATGACATGCTGTTTAGCCAATAACCAACCAACCTACCTCCATCATCAGGTGAAGAGGAGTTCCTGGCTCCTGACAAAGCACCTTGAATTTAACCCCCTCTGGAATCCAAAGAGATTCATAAAGTACTTTACTAATTGATCATTACACATAATTTGCAAGTACAAGGCCATAATTTCATCTTTATCATCACATAAGAAAAAGTTATTCAAGTTCTCTTTTCTTCAATGTGATACAGTATGGCTCACCTGCCAGTCTGTACGGTCTGCAGACACGCAGACCGATGGCAAACAGGGGGAAGGAGTTGATGAAGTCGACACTGAGGTGAATCACTCCCTGAAACAACACCACCACCAACCGCAGCTAGAAACAGACAGAGAAACAACTTGCACGTTAACAACACCAACCCGGCTAGATGTCTATGAGATTTATTTATATATGATTTATTGCTCATATTGGAGACATTTTACATCTAAAATTGAATTTCAACCCCAGATTTCTCTGCTATATGCTTTATGCTATATGTATTATGCATTAGTAGAGTATCAAGCGCTATGGCACAGCCCTGAACTAATACATTCGAGGAGACTTTTAAAACCAGTAAAAACCTGTTACGTACACTACTGTTGAAAAGTGTGGGATCAGTAGATTTTTTTTGAATAAATTAATACTTTTATTCAGCAAGGATGCATTAAATTTATCAAGTGACAGTAACGACTTACATTGTTACAAAAATTATATTTCAAATAAATGCTGTCACCAAAAAAAAAACATTAATTTTTTTCATTATGGTTTGCAGCACAGAAAAATTACGTAGCACAACTGTTTTCAACATTAATAATAACCAAAATTAACGTTTCTTGAGCATCAAATCATCATATCAGAATGGTTTCTGAAGGATCATGTGACACTGAAGACTGGAGTAATGAAGCTGAACATTCAGCTTTACCATCACAGGAATAAATCACATTTTACAATATATTAAAATAATAAACAGTTATTTTGATCAGTTAATGCAGCCTTGGTGAGCATAAGAAGAGGGTTTTGAACGGTAGTATATGGGCAAAAATCATGAAAATCATCAAAAGCTAAAAAGTTTAAAACTGAAAAAATTGCAGAGAACTGCATCAGATGCTCCAATTGGGCTGGAATAAGGATGAAGTTGAAACTCATGTCAGAGTGAGGGTGACTCACCAGGGTAAAGACTAGGTAATACAGGGCAGTGGTGGGAAGCAGGAACAGCAGAATGGTAAAGAGCAAAGTGCCAATGAACAACTGTAAAGGAAACAGAGCAGAGTCAGTCATGTTCTGCAAGGTTGTGTTGAATAGCTTGTACATGAATGAGGGATATAGAAATTGAGCAAGAGGAGATGTACCTGGTCCAGGTCGTATGAGCACGAGTCAACCCTCTGCCTTAGTACATTCCATTTCTTTCCCCTGAAGAGCCGCCACAGGGAGGAGAGACCATAGATCTTCAGACAGTACAGTCTGACAAGAGAGATAAGAAAGTATAATTCACAACAAAGAAACTGTGCAATTCTCAGAAAAGATTAAAAGCCTTGGAATGTTGCGTCAAGGGTAATATGAAAATAAAATCCTCAAGACTGTAAATATAGATGGCAAGTAACTGACCAGACAGATCTGAGATATAACCTTAAAGAGACAGTACACCCAAAAAATCTGTCATGAATTACATCCCTCATGTCCAAGACCTGTTTAATTTTCTTTTTTCCGTGGAACATAAAATTCACTTTTATTCCAACAATGCAAGGGAATGGCGACGTCAGTGTCAGAGGTCCCTTTAAAGCAGCATTTCAGAATGAAAATGTCCTGATAATTTACTCACCCCCACGTCATCCATGATGTTCATGGCTTTCTTTCTTCAGTTGAAAAGAAATTAAGGTTTTTGAGGAAAACATTCCAGGATTTTTCTCCATTTAGTGGACTTCACTGAGCTACAACAGTTTGAAGGTCCAAATTCTAGTTTCAATGCAGCTTCAAAGGGCTCGACACGATCCCAGACGAGGAATAAGGGTCTTATCTAGAGAAACTTATGTGCTCTTCTTGCTCCGATCTGCAATGCGCCACGCATTGCGTCATCACGTTGGAAAAGTCACGTGTGACATAGGCGGAAGGATCTCATTTTCATCTCCAACTTCAAAATCATCCAATATCGTTGTTTTACCTTTTTTGTGAAGGGTGTTTGACTTAGTCTTTGCACGTTCTCTTTGTAAACACTTGATCGGTACTTTCGCCTATGGCACATGTGACCTCTCCAACGTTATGACGTAATGTATGGTGCATCACAGATCAGAGCATTTGTGCTTAAGAAGTATATACATTTTTATATTTTTTTATAAAATGACTGATTGTTTCGCCAGATAAGACCCTTATTCCTCGTCTGGGATCGTGTCGAGCCCTTTGAAGCTGCATTGAAACTGGAATTTGGACCTTCAAAAGACCTGTTTACATTTCACTGCTGGTTGTATATTCTGTATATAACTGTGTATGTGACAAATAAAACTCTTGAATCTTGAATCAAACTGTTGTACCCCAGTGAAGTCTACTAAATGGAGAAAAATCCTGGAATGTTTTCATCAAAAACCTTAATTTCTTTTCGACTGAGGAAAGAAAGCCATGAACATTATGGATGACGTGGGGGTGAGTAAATTATCAGGACATTTTAAATCTGAAGTGAACTACTCCTTTAAGTGGCCAAATGTAATTATAAAGGTATGAACGGATGACACTGCCCTCTACTGGAAAACACTGGAAGTGCATGAACATGACAAAAAGTTAGAAGACTACATACAGAACTACAGAATTGAACCTCACCTTGCCCCATACACATAAAAACAGTAGATGTGAAAAGTCAGAAGGGCCACAATGTCGGACAGTATGGAAAGAGCAAAGGTCAGTCCCAAGCAGGCTGAGAGTCCAACATACCACAGGATCCTCTCAATGAAAGGAGACATCAGGTGGATGTAACCTGCTGACACAATCACAAGACATACATGAGCTTCTGCAATAAGCTTTAAACACCATGAGAACGCCTCAACTGAGGATGTACTTACTGATCCACAGATGGATGTGGTAGAGAAAGAATCTCCCCAGCACCTGGTCAAGAGCTCTGTTCATCTTCAGTCCAGCAGGAGCTCCCATCAGCCATTCTAACAGCTCCTGGAGCTCTTTAGCCACACGCTGCAAAATAATAAAAGAAAAGAAGTAGAAAGACATTAATACTTTTAATCAGCAAGAATGTGTTCAACTGATCAAAAGTGACAGTAAAGTCATTTATAATGTTACAAAAGATTTCCATTTCAAATAAATGCTGTTTGTCTGAACTTTCTATTCATCAGAGAATCCACAAAAATATTAAGCAGCACAACGGTTTTCAACGCTGACGAGAAATGTTTCTTAAGCACCAAATCATCATATCAGAATGGTTTCTGAGGGATCTTGTGACGCTGAAGACTGGAGTAATGATGCTGAAAATTCAGCTTTGACATCACAGGAATAAGTTATATTTTAAAATGCATTGAAATAGAAAATAGTTATTTAAAATGTTGTTTTTACTCATGTGAGGCTTTTTCAAAAACATTAATAATAAATATCGTATCCTTTTAACTTTTTTTACTTAATTAGATCCACAAATGTGATGTAATACGTGTCATACTTACATCTGCCACAGGTACCAGAGTATCTGCTAATTTGCTGATACGATTCTCCCTATAAAGCCACGAGACAAGCAGCAAACCGAGTGCTATGTCCATAAGATATGACACAAAAATGTTTGCTTTTCTGTAAAGTGAAAAAAGAAGGGTGTGAGAATATGTTTTATTGAATAATATAATAATAATGGTGCAACAAGATACATTGATCAATGACATGCCGCTTATTTTTAAATGAATCTTTGAGCATAAATAAAAAAAAATGTAAATTTAAACTCCTGATGCCATAAATAAGAAATAAGAGCCTAATTACAAGAATAAATGTACTGTAGATTGCTTTTTTTTTTTCTTACAACAAAAAACATTTAACAAACATTCTTCAGGACAGGTCAATAAGACTCTTAAAATACCAGAAAATGTGACCTTTTTATGACAATGCAAGGTTAGTAAAGCGCCATGTGCTATGACTCCCTAAAATATATAATTCATGATCATTTTCAAAACCATATAAAAGTTTATATATGAATAAAGGCATAAATTAAATCACTTCATCATATAAGGTGATCGTGTCTCTTTAGAAAATTTGGACTAAACCGCTCAATTCATGTGGATTAGTTTGATGAACTTTTGTCAAAAGAAGTAGTTTGCTTGGACTGTCAATAGAGGGACAGTAAGCTCTCAGATTTCATTATAATAACTTCACTTATGTTTCAAGACGACCTAAAGTCTTATAGGTTTGGAATGACACAGAATTGTCATTTTTGGGTGAATTTACCCCTTTAAACTACCATTTTAAAAGACTTTTCTTTTTCAATAATGACACTCTTATATACCATTGACCCAAGACTCATACCTCATAAAATCCATGTGTGTAGCAGCTTTTTTGGGGGAGAAAACAGTCTTGAAATGAACTGCCCTGTACCCTGACTGAACACAGGTGGACAGCTTGCTCGAGATGAACAGCACCGGACGAAAATGTAAAATCCTGTAAAATACCAAAAGATATGAATGTTGATTTTCTCCATCACTCTACAGTATTGACTACAGGTTCAAGCTGAGACACATTAACTCACCTGAAGCTGCAAAACCAGTGCCACAGTGACAGCAACCACGTTAGGAAGATGCAGACCGGAACAGATGCTTGTTTTAGAAGCTCTACAATAATACTAGCCTCTCTGCCTTCAGACTGCCAGTGGGTGAGTTTGAGAGGCCCGTCATCATATTTGTCCAGGAAAAAGAGAGGCTGACTTTGAGCCACTGTCTGGAAGACCAAGCGCAACTCTGACGGCTCAATGTCAGACTTCTGGCTGACCTCCTGTACTGGGTGAAGCTGGGACAGCATAACCTTCCTCTGGTCGTAATGAACGAAAATTATCTTATCTTCCTCGCTGCTGTCATCACCGTTCTTCTGCTCCAGGTCCTGTAGAAGTTTCCCATTGTTTTGGACC
The DNA here is from genome assembly GCA_018749465.1 of Paracanthobrama guichenoti. NCBI lineage: Eukaryota > Metazoa > Chordata > Actinopteri > Cypriniformes > Gobionidae > Paracanthobrama > Paracanthobrama guichenoti. The sequence goes on from CM031945.1 coordinate 45,622,521, forward strand.
ACCTGGCAGGTAAAGCCTCTTTTGCCAATTTCACGACTCAGCTGCAGCCAACATTTCTGTGGAAAGATGGTACTTAGATCTTTTAGGAAGCTGTCCATTCCTTCTTTACCTTCTTTGGGCATACTCCAGGAACCCAGGACAGTGAGGTCCACTTGAGACTGACTCTGCATCTGACTCAAGTACTTCTTCACCTGACCCGGTATGAACGGGTAGTGAATGACGGCCAGTACTACAGCAGAATCGTGACCAGGGATCCAGTGCCCAATCAGCAGGCCACTGTCAGCAGTATTGCAACACTGGGGAAAGAAGATCTTCAGCACCATGGTGGAGAGCTATACAGTCCAGCAACAGCGAAAAATACAGTCCTGTTTAGGCAAAAGGGACAATTAAAAGACTGGAAGCAAGCATATAATTTTAATATGCATATATCGTACTTATAATGTATAGTTTTGAGTTGTCAAGTCAAAAATAAACGTGTAGTTCGCTTAACAGCATCCACGGATCGAGCGAGGACAGTTGTGCACTCGTACCCTTCAAACGCATTGAACACTCGGGTCGTTTCTATGGAAACCACAAGCTCCGGGGCAAAACTGATATCGATTTAATTTGCGATTTTACCATGACCAAATGCAGAGATGTGCTGCTGTAATAAGTAGTAAACTAGTCAAAAAGTTACCTTGTGGATTTTGAAGGTCGAGGACTTCTGAGAAGTTGATTTTATCTTATTACTGACAACGAGCAAGTTAACTCTACTATGTGCGTTAACCAACGCTGGCATGCTCTCAAATAAAAAAATGTTAACGGAAAATCATATGAAAATAGTACCAGAGATAACAGTCCAGTCAAAACTCTTGCTAAACTAACTGAAGCCAGGTTTTCCATAAGAGTAAACCGATCATACCATACGTATTGTTGATAGTCCGTCATTAAAATTCCGCCGAGTGAATTGAATGGATATTTTTTAGTTCCTACCCAAATGGTTCAAGTAGCGTTTGACTTTATTTTACAATTGCAGGTTTCCAAAGTATCTCTGTAACTTAACTTAAATTCTCATGTTCTCTGCAATATGTGATAAATTAATACAAATTAATTCCACGAAATTGGTGCCTTTTGTGTCCCTAAGAAATAATCAGACATAGAATTACTATGACAGCATATGCCTTTGTGATTTAAAAACATAATAATACTATGTATTGTTTCCTCAATATTACATTAAATTAAAGTAAAGTAAACATTATTTTAAGTAATTAAAATTGCATTTATAATGATACGGGTAAGGTTTTGCCCTGTCCTCGATATGATTGTTCTTTTCCAGCAGGACTTTTAATTTGCAAACTGAAGACAAAATGATAAAAAAAAAAAAAAAAATAACATAAAATCACATCTGCATATAGTAGTATATTCTCATTGTTAAGCAATGTTTTGGCAGTTAAAAAGCAAGCATCTATCTATCTATCTATCTATCTATCTATCTATCTATCTATCTATCTATCTATCTATCTATCTATCTATCTATCTATCTATCTATCTATCTATCTATCTATCTATCTATCTATCTATCTATCTATCTATCTATCTATCTATCTATCTATCTATCTATCTATCTATCTATCTCTCTCTCTCTCTCGCTCTCGCTCTCATTTTTTCCATAACTCATTGTCAATAATGCATCCACATAAGCAGTAAGGTGACTGCAGAACCACACCCCAATCTTGCAATGTTCAAGAAAGAGAAACCAAATTTCAATTTGGTCTGTTTTCAGATGATCATAGGAAGACCAAGATCTGATCTTCTTCCTTGCTTAATTATTGAACCAGATCAACATATTTTAAGTTATGTGAGGGGACATACTCACACAGACAAAGAGATGGAGAAGAAAGAATTGCAATTAATGGGTCTAATTACAATACCCTTCGAATTTTAGATCTCTTAGAAATGGGATGTGCTTTACTAATGCAACTATGCCAAGTAAGTGACAATATAATGCAATTTAAAAAGGTAAAACATTACAATATTATGTAAACAAAAATGTGCAGTGTATGCTGTAGAATGTGTGTCCTGTCATCCATGTTACTCTGGTCAGTCCTGTTACTATGATGTCAGTCCTGTTACCATCATTCATTTTATAAAAAATATTTAAATTATATTTGAAAGTAAAAAATATTTGAAAGTTTTTCCATTGTAACTATATCAATGTTGTATTTTGGACAAAGCCCTTCTTTTAATATCTCTCTTGTAACAATATATATTTTTCTTAATTGACATGTGATCATCCTCCAAAATTAGTAAATTCTTGGTCATCTGAATGACAAATATAAGATTAAAAAAATAAATAAATCCAAAATTTGAAACAATCCAACTGAAAAAAGAGGACTGAAATCCTGCTCATATATGGTAAAACTATAACACACTTCTAATTAAAACTATAATATATAGTAACACTTGTGTCTGTAACAGGGATGACAAAAATATAAAACCGTGAGGTAGATAAATAGTCGTAAAATAAAAATCTCATAGCCTGAGATGATGAGATGCCATTGTAAGCTGCCATTTTAATTTTTCAAAGGCACCGATTTCATGGAATGACCCAGTAATCAAATTTAAATGTAGCTTAATAAACATTTAAATTGTGTGTGTGTGTGTGTGTGTGTGTGTGTGTGTGTTTACAGCACAACTGTTACCGAGAGAGTAAGCAAATTGTTAGGCCTATTAAAGATTGTTGTTGTGAAGGACATAATCGTTAATAACATTCGTAGCATTTTAGTGTGATCTTTTTTCCCGTCAAAACCTAATGATTACCATTATCATTTTTTGTTTATCTCAGTGATCTCATCTCAAATAGCACAATATCTCCTTTATTTCATAGGGCTATGTAAGCAGAGCAACATGAGCCACATTTAAACCCTGAAAACACATCTGTTTAGCTGTACATTTACTGAATGAGTCCTACTGATTGCACTGTTCTTATATTCCTCTTTTCTTCTCATTTGTTTTTAATATATTTTAAATCAATAGTTTTTAACGCATATGTTAAGATTATTTTAAGCACTTTGAATTGACATTATGAGATGAGTTATATAAATAAACATGTCTTGCCCATAAAAACCTACAAGCGTCTACTTACATGAACTGTCGACCGGTGAATGTGTCTGAATGGGAATCGTAAAGGAAACGTTAGCTATCTTAACATTCAATGGGGCCCGCTAAAGACATCTTTTCTTTCCTGATAACAGCTTCACTCATGATAAGACTTGAATTTTAGGAGGAACTGAAGCAAAATTGAACAAAAGCTATGGGCAAATGTTTTATTAAAAGTACACTGTACAAATGTAAATTGTATTTAATTGTTGTTTAAGTAGCTACAGTTGTCATACAAAAACAGAAAATTAATTTTATATACCTTTTGCGCCAATATGTTTAATGATCCTTGGCAAATGAGAAAAGCCTTCAAGCTACTCTTGGTGTGCTTAGTAAGTCCCGCATACTTCTACATCCGTCACTTATATAACATTATTTCACTTTTCTAAATGAACTAAAAATGATGTGTAACTGATAGGTGAACATAGTGTAGGGGTGGGCGGGGCCGGGCACAACCTAACGCAGGGTTAGTTGTAACGCACACAGTTTAAAACTTTCCACATGACGAAAATTAGTATATTTAATAGCTGCCAAATGAACACTATATAGCGAAAAAATTGCGCCAAAATTAAGAAATCGTTGGAAGATATCACTGAACATTTATTTAACCATAGCAAAAGTACATTTCCTACTTAAGTTAATTTTTCATCTTTGTTTTTTGAGTTTATTTAAAATGAGACAAATCTGATATTATTTAATCGTATATCTGTTATTTAACAGTTGAGATGGCTCTTTAATGCTGATTTAACAGCAGAAGACACGAGCCGGGTTTAAATCTCAGTTGCGCAGATGAGGCATGTTACACATCATTGTTATGCTGATGATACTCAGCTCTATGTTTCTTCACGCCAAGATTACACAAGATTAACGGAATGCATAGTTGATATAAAACATTGGATGACTAGTAATTTCCTGCAACTTAATTTAGAAAAAACTGAATTTTTAATTACCGGACAAAAAAAAAAAAAAAAAAACTCCACAAGTAGTAACCTAGAATTACTGTCTAACACTTGATGACTGCTCTGTCAGGTCCTCGTCGTCAGTTAGGAACCTGGGTGTGTTCTTTGATACCAATCTCTCATTTGAAAGCCACGTTTCTAACATCTGTAAAACTGCATTCTACCATCTTAAAAATATATCTAAATTACGGCACATCCTTTCCATGCAAAATGCTGAACAGTTAATTCATGCGTTCATGACCTCAAGGCTAGATTATTGTAAAGCTCTACTGGGTGGTTGCCCTGCTCGCTTAATAAACAAACTCCAGCTGGTTTGCGCAGAAGCTCGAGTTCTTACTAGAACCAGGAAGTATGACCATATTAGCCCGGATCTGTCAACACTGCACTGGCTCCCTATTAAACATTGTTTGTGTCTACACCCAAAGTCTACTGCAGTCAGCTGAATCCGGGCCGTATCCTGATCAGATGATCAGACGATCATTAGATTAAGCTTTAAATGAACTTTTTCAAACTTTCTGGTCTAGCTTTCTCAAGCCAACTTCAAAGTTTGTTTACAAACTCTACGCCGCTACTTATTATGTTTTGATCTATGCTGTATAGCTGTGTTTTGCAGTGTGTTAGTTGTCAAACTCAAAAATGTGTTTATTTTTTAATTATTAAAATATTTAAAATATATATTTAATTTTCATTATTTTATGTGAAAATGTTAATAAGTGTATTTTATTTACAAAATATTTTAGTTTAGTATATTTTTCCATTAGATCAGATAACATTTTAAGCTGTCTATTTGGTCTCACGTTACAATGTACCCCACCTATGGGGCACGTTGTCACAAGATGTTACATGATTTTCATGTAAATCAAGAAAAAAAGTATACACTATCAGTGAAACAAAACCACATAATTGTATTACACATGTGTGAAATTAACGTGAGGGAAAAAAAAATTAATACTCTAAAACCCCAACTGGATTTACACAAACTGAGAAAGTCAAAAAGGTTGTGTCCCGCTCTCCCCTTCCCACAAGATGGCGCTAGAGTTTCATTAATGTTTTCCAGAATATCAACGAATGATGGCATGAATGTGTGAAATATATCCGGTTTGAAAATTCAGAATGTTGAAGTGGATTTTAAATTGGAATGACAGGAAGTTTACAGGACTGCAGTTAAACGAAAATTCAATACAGACACAGACGTTTAGAGACAAAACACATCTTGGACAGGTGCCATTGGATATACTGTATACCGGTCTAAACGGTCTGCCTCCTGATTATGTAACAGTACACCTGTGACCTATAGGCTATACACGCATCTTTGTTAGTGAACAGCACTTACAGCAAAGATGGTGTTTTCACGTAAAGATCGGTATGCATATGGCGCCAGTCACGCGTTTCATCGCAAGGGATTGTCCATTTAAGCATTTACATTACAAGGAACAGTTTTATTATTACTATTATTATTTAGACTAATAGCTATATAACAGCTTTTATTATTTGGCTCATAAACAAACACCGAAGCTTTATAAGTAGCTGCCCTTTTTGTTTAATGAGGTCAAACATGTACTCCTATTTTAAAAGTCGCATTGTGCTAAGTTGCAGGTGAAATGTTTTTCGTCATAGGAAAATCAAACATCACATTTGAATGCAACCGCGCAAAAGTAGATTGTTGGAGAGCATATTACTGAAATGAGGTCATGATAACAACCGGCAGGCTATTATGGCTATCATTCAAAAACGTATGGGAAGGAGCGTTTCTAAACATTGGCTACTTTTCAAGGAAAACGCACGAGGCGCTTTGCAAGTGGCGGATCACGTGACTTAAGAAAAGTTCAAAATGAAAGCGACCATCTTATTTTCTTTATCTAATGTCTGATTTACGACAGCATTTCTTTAGTGATAATGTACTTTCCGAGACAGTATGACTGCTGCAATTCTTAAGTAACCTACGAGATAAAGATGTGAAAGTGAATTTCAGATCATCTTTACAATATGAGGGGGTAAGAAAGTAGTCTACCCGTAATAATACGCTCTGAATGATTTTAAATCGTAATGCTGGCCATTCCTGAAAAAATAAAAATATTTTTAGACACAAAAAGTGGGTTTAAGCCAGTTATTTATATCTTTTGCTGTAGTGTGTCAGTAGGAAATATCAGTTTACATTTATAAATTAATTGCCATTAATTTTAATAATCCAGTGAGATTTTTGTATGCATAAAGAGTCTGACAATAGTCTCTATGCTCCACATGGAGATCTGATCTCATCTTCATTGAGTCTGTCTGTGATTACATGAAGAAACATAAAAAACTGAGATGGACTAAATCCAGAAGAACTGTGGCAGCGTCTCCAAGACACTTGAAGAAACCTTCCTGCAAAACTTCATGAATAGGTGTAGGAATAGATGCAGGTGAGTCTCAGTTTTTTCTTCATGTAATCACAGACCAGACCAGACACAGATCATACCGGCTGCTGTCAGACTTCTTGTGCATAAAAAAAAAAAAAAAAAAATTAATGTTTGGAAATGTAAACTGATATTTCCTACTGACACACTACAGTAAAAGATATAAATAACTGGCTTAAAAACATTTTTTTCGTGTGAAAATACCAACATGCCTAAGACTTTTGCACAATACTGTGTGTGTGTGTGTGTGTGTGTGTGTGTGTATATATATATAGGCTATATGTTGCAATGCTCACCCTTGATAGTAGCACTATTTAAAGACGTATCCTATTCCTGCTTTCCATTTATAGCACAAAGCGACTCCCGTGATTTCAATTTAGGAGAAACAGCGCCATCTATAGGAACTTATGTGGGAAACCAGTACAGCTTTCGCTTTCATTTTCCCGTAAAGCACTGGAATATGCTGCAAGATGAAACAGACCAGACAGAAATATTTGAATAGCAAACACTGCTTTTCAACCATTAAGGAACTAGGTAAGTATCATTTTTATGTAGCCGATGTGATTATGTAAACAGATTGTATGCTGCAAGCATTTCGCAGATTTCTCCTGTACTGTGAATTTGATCTGTAAAAGAGAAATGATTTAGTCGCTTTGTGAATATGCGCAAATACGCAACTGATTTCTGGGGGCCTGCATCCTCAACACAATCCTCAGATAGTTTGGAGTAGTGCATTTGTGCTTTATGAATAAAAATATAGGCCCATCACTACATACTGTCAATATCTACAGAAAGATGATTGATGATGATGATGATGATGATGATGCTATTTTACCAAAATGTCATTGAATAAAAATGTGCCTAACACGTGCAAGCAGTTCCTCCATCTGATAGGGAGGTTTGTTTCAGGGAAAAGCTCTGATAATTCACATACGCCTGTATGTTTAGATTCCTCTTTGTATTCCTTGTATCTGGAAGTGCAAGTACGTTATTGTCCGCTAGTGGTCCTACTGTAAAACGTCTCTTTCTGAGAAATAAGAGAAACGAAAGTACAACCAGTAATTCAACTCCAAAGCAAACAAGTCATTGTAAAGAAAATACACCCTCGAATTTGCATGACTGGAATTTCAGTTTCACAATGATATCATTCAAACGAATCATAGTCAGGACACTTCATTTGAATAAATGACCAAGTATTTAAATAGTATTGATGTAAGCTGATGTCATTCTTCTTGTTAAATGGGCTCTAAATTCACACGTAAGTCTCTATTACTGAGCCATGACCTTCAGCACAGACATCGGATGAATCTGATGTGCGTTTTTGACGCCCCCAAAAATTGCATGCAAAACTATTAAACATAATCTGGAGACAAATGCAATGATGTTTAAAAAGCAGAAGATTTCATGTGCAGTTGTGCAGTGTTTACCATATCTGAGTGTCTATACGCATGCCATGCAACATCTCTATTTGTAAGAAATGAAACTTATGGGACAATGTTTGCCTGGTCCACAGCTGTGGATTTACGGGCCGCAATGGAGTTTCATTTATGGCTTAATGCTTTACAGAGCTAACCCACTGTGGGATCTCAACTGATCTGTCAACTGACACAGTGTCACATTACCAGGACAAAGGCAGACATGCATAATCCACAACAAACCCTTTTTTTGTGCTGTGCACAGGTATGACAACAGTTCAAACCCTATATGAACAGATATGCCTATTTCATAAAAAACCAAAAATACTTCTTAAAGCATACAATTATTCCTAAAGTGATAGTTCAGCCAAAAATGAAAATGACCCCATAATTTACTCACCCTCATCCTAGGTGTATATGACTTTCTTCTTTCAGATGAATACAATCAGAGTTATATTAAAAAAATGTCCTGGCTAATCCAAGCTTCATAATGGCAGCGAATGGGCTAATTTTAATTTTTGGGTGAACTATCCCTTTAAGGCTGTTGTTTTTTTTATGCTAGCTACACATCTGTGTATTGCAATAGTATTTGCCTAGTCAAATGATTTATAATATTGTTAAGTGACCCAGTCAGAGGGAATCAGACTGTACAATAGACCTCAGCCTAGAAACACACACGACATTCGAATGTGACCCTTCACTTTAAGGTTGATCATAACAAGTATATTTAATTCAGATAAGATGTCATTTTCTTGTTCTTTAATATTCACTCAGTATTCACCAATATTACAGATCTGCCTGCATTGACTGAACTGAGCTGGACGATGATATCACCATTTCTCCGGAACTGCTGTATACATAAATGAACTAAATGAGTAACTGATGATTTTTTACAACGGAAATGAATCAACACTGACAAACTTTGTCGCATTAAACAAACTCTGTTGCATTATTTTCACTGTAAAGCTGCTTTGAAACAATCTGTATTGTAAAAAGCTCTGTATAAATAAACGTGACGACTTCTTTGAAAATTCGGTATAAATGGAAATGTTTTTTTTTTGTTTGTTGTTTTTTTTTTTTTTTGGAAATGCATAAAAGTTTCGAAGAGAAGTGAAAGAATACATATTTTGGTAGGAGGGGCTAAATCATGAATTGATTTCACAGAAAAAAACCTGAAAGTGTAGAAAGAATTCTGGGAAATGGGCGGAGCTGTTTGCTCTCTATATATGGCTCAAAAGCGCCTGTCAGTTCAGTCTGATACTAGAGCTTCTGTCGTGCACTGAGCAAATCTCTGTCGAGATATAACGGTGGAATAAATCAATGGGAGTTCAAACAACACTGATTTTGGAAGCGGCGACGAGAGTTTGTCAAAGACAAAGTTGTATTGACTACTCCTGGAGTTCATATCTGCTAAAACGGTAAGATTTAGGCTTTACTGTTAAGAACGGTTTTAACGGTCCGTTTTTCATTTAAATGTTCAAAAAGCGCGATTAAAAATAAATTGCTTGTTGTACGTCATAATGTAACGGTTATAATAGCAATACATCTATTTAAAATAGAAAAATGCTTTCTATAACGTAGCAATGCTTAGATATACTGCACATAAACTTATATTAAATCTAAAATTAATACAATAAACTCACCTCTATAATGAAGTGAAGAGGATTTGTAATTTTACAAATAAATCCAGCTGTACATCAGAGTGAATCCCTATTAGGTCACACTTTCTGTTGCCATGAAACAAGCAAGTTTATTGTAGGAGCCTATGTGATGTTCAGCACAACATGTGATTGGGTTTGAAAGGGGCCACTGATTAACTTTGTTCTTCACTTGCTCTTCAACAGACAGACGAGTCTCATCTAGATGACCTTCCTGTGGTACGGTATGGAAGACCACACCGGTTGGTCTTTCCTGTAGGATGGTGGCACACAGTACAGTGGAAGGGAATCAAGGCACAGAAGAACCCCAAGTGAGCACAGAAGCTTCCCCAGAGTTCTCCCAATCCCAAAGGTCAAAGTCCAGCCAGCTGGCAGCTGTTTTCCAGACCCATTTCAGGCCCTTCAACTATGAGAGAGACTTCAAGATCATCGCAAAGACCACCTCAATGCTAGAGGAGAGTGGCTTCTATTGGGGTCCCATGACTGTGGAGGAGGCACATCAGAAGTTGAAGAAAGAGCCAGTCGGAACTTTCCTTATCCGGGACAGTCGTCAGAGCGATGTGTTTTTTACACTGAGTTACAAAGCAACGAATGGTCCCATGAGTGTCCGGATTAACTTCAATAATTCCAAATTCAGTCTGACCGGCAGCAAGCAATCTTTTGACTGTCTTTTCAAACTGCTGGAACACTACATCAGTTCCCCGAAGAAGGGTCTCATCAGGCCCTACAGGAAAGAACCAGTGCAGTCCCTGCAGCAGCTGTGCCGCAGACGGATTATCGAAACATGCGACGGAAAAGACATCGACCGTGTTCCTGTGCACCCAATCCTCAAAGACTTCCTCCATGCCTTCCCTCATCCGCTATGAAGACGAGACTCGTTGCATTAAAGAGCTGCTGGAATATTCTGGAGATACTTGATGGACTCCTCCTCGTGGTCCTGCTCTGTTTTAGGATGCAGAAATCACACTGTAGCACATTTTGGAATATCAGTCTTGAACACTGCACAATGAAAGTTTACATTGTCTGTGAATGTTTACACTATACAGGAATATTGTTTTCCTTTTATCACGTTTCTGCCATGCAGAAAGAAATATTTCAAGATCATTTTTATAAAAAGAATAAATATATTTGTAAACAATTTAAAACCTCTCAATTTTACTTTATTTGTTGGGGATTCATACACTCTGAGGCTTGAATGGAAATGCTTGAATACAGGTTATTATTTAACACAAAAATAATAATTGACATTCATTAAAAAAAAATCATATCTACTTAACTGTTATATTAAACTTCAATGGAAGGCTTAGTGAACACTGATTGATGACTAAAAATTAGTTAAAATAAATAATAATAATAAAAATTAAGATATTAAAACAACATTAGTTATTTATTAATTTATATATTTTTAGAATTAAACTACATAGGCGAGAACTTTTAAGTTTCCCACATACAGGTCGAGCCTCACCCTTGCCTAACAAGATTCAAGATTCCTATCTTGATTTAATCCATGGTCATGAAACCTGCCTTTTTCTCAGAATAAGACGTCATGTTTAAGCTATGGTATATTTTACTAGATTACAGGCTTAGCGTACCTGGATTCCTGAAATGACACGAAGACGTGGATTTATAGGAAGTTTAGGCCTGACATTCTGTACTGAACCAGGCTGATTAATCTAGGTAGTAGCGTGGTTGAGAGGCGGAGCTGTGGTGACCGTAAACTGCTTATGGCTCAGACAGACATTTACAAGAAATGAAGTGGGTTGTGAGGACTGATGGAGTGTGATGGGGGTGGAGCCTGAGTTCTCCAGAGACGCTAGTACATGGTATCAATACAACTTTGCGACACATCTGACAGGCTTACGCAGAAAAGTGACTAAGAACAAAACAATACTCTGCATCAGTGGTTCATGTAAACTTTAGAGATCACTGCTTGGAATACCTAGGCTGAAGTAAGTGATCTGTACTGCACAGTCATCAGATAAGACATGACGAGAGGTTGTAACACTCTGACTGTGTTTTATTTTGTGCCAGACCTCTTTCTGAGTGATCTTGCTTAGTAGAACAATGGAAGTGAGCCTCTTTCGGACTAAACGTAGCGGCGATTCAAATCAATCATTAGCAAAAACAGCGGATGAAAACAGGTCAAAGGTCAGAAGCTTTATTACAAGGAAGCTTATCTTTGAGGAAAAAAACTTTCTTGATTCTAATGAAATCATGATATCATACTATGGAAGTGAGGGGGAAATCATTTGGTGTGCCCAATTGGCTACTTTATCGAGGGATTTCCCTCAAATTACCAATGAATTTGACAGCAGATTTGAAACAAATAGGAAATTACCTACTTTTAAAGAAAATCGAATGCAGAAACCTCGTTTGATAAGGTTTAGGTTGCTGAGGTTGATTTTAGTGATGCGGTACAGGGTTAATCAGTCCGTCTTCTCTCGCTCATCTGTAGTGATTAATACACTTGAAAGCGCATAGTCACTTCCAGGAAAAGAGTCAGTTGTGTTTCCCTGAAGAGCCCCTAATCTCCACTGCATCTGGCCTCAACTTACACAAACATACATACACACTCACACACGTGGCTCCTGAGTGGTGTATTTCCTTTTGGAACCACAACGCTCCCCTCCAAACGCTCCGCAGAGACTGGCACACACGCTTGTGTGGGTAATCTGTACATAGAAACGGTCGTGGTTTGAGCTTTTGAGCGCACATGAACAGAGAACACATGAACCGATAAACTGATAGAACTGATACATGCCAAACAATTTTTCCTTTGATGACACATCATTTGGAAGTTTTAATGGACAAAAATCCAATTTGAAGCAAAATTGAAAGTAAAATAGAAAAGTTTAAAAAAAGAAAAGTGGCTTATCTGCAAAATCAAAACCTACTCATTGACTAGATAGATGTTGCTCTGGAAATTCATTAATCAAGATCAAACTGTAATTTTAAAAAATCTATTTATGGTTATGATGCTGAAGACCCCTGGGAGTGGTTTTTGTAAATTGACAATGTTTCAGACCACAAAACTAAATTCCAGGAAGGCAAGTGATATGGCTACCCACATAATGGTTACTATGACAACACTCATCTCTTGCCATCCCACATCAAGGCAGAAGGTCCCCATGACCTCCACTGAGAATATGTGGGCAGGACTTACAATTCACTGATTCACAAAGAAAAATTTGTTTCACACTGACAGAACACATAGACCACCTTTGTGTAATCCTCTCACCCACTTTTCCATATAACAGGTGGGTTAAATCATCGGATGAGTATAAAAAAATTACTAAATGATTTACTCACCCTCAAGACATCTTAGATATATCTTAGATATATACATATTTAAAACATTATAAAGTAAAATATCTAGCTTCCGCCAGACCACCTTCCATATTCAACATATGAAGAAAGTGTAGGGAGACTGGGTATAGTTGTAACACGGGGAAAGTTGTAACTACCAATTCCACGAATCACAGATAAGATAGGAGTCATATGACAGTTTCAGTTTTCTCTGGCTTCCTTTATGATCCCACATGTATGTTTTCCAGTCTAGGTTGCTATCTCTCCTGAAGCTTCAGCAGATAATCTAATTCTGAGGTAAGAAAGTTATAAAAATAAAAATAAAACAACAAGCTAATATTTTGTTTAGTACTTCTTCCGTTGTAGATAATGTTGTATGAGTTATATCAGGTCAAAGTGTAGTTTCTCTAGTAAAGAATGGTGTATCAACCTCCTGCTAATTTCAAAGTACCATGCTAATACAGCTAGCTAAACAATGAGTGACAGTGGCGGGGTAGGACTATCCACTTACAACTAAGAACATTTTTGTGATTTTAATAATTCTACAGAATGCTTATGTTTATGTTAATTTGCTCTCACTCACAAACACACACCCTCCCTATGAATGTGCACGTACAGACATGCACAAACAAACGCATACATATGCATGCACAAACACACTCAGTTTGCACATACACTCCCCATATTCACACATATTTTATTGTTGCAGCCATTCATTTAAAATAAAACTGTTGTTGCGGCATATCACTTGGAGTACCCTTAGTTTTTGTGCATTTTGTCTACCTGTTACAACTTACCCCAGTGTGTGTTACAACCTACCCCAGTAGTGGGGTAGGTTGCAACAAAGGACCAATTTGTATGTGTCATCATCTCACAAAGTCTGTGATATAGTTGAATAAATTTAAATTGCCGCCATTGGCAGTAGACAAATGTGGGTTTGTAGTTGTAGGTGCTGAAGAAAAAAGTGTTACAACCATACCCAGTCTCCCTAACTCCCCTCACAGTTCAAAACACTTACGCTACGTCCGATGCCATACGTCGTGCCAGGTGTGCTTTTTCCGTAAGTTGAATACGGAAGGCGGTCTGGTGGAAGGTATATATACTTTATAAAGTTTTAAATATGGATATTTTTCTTACACAAACACATCACTTTGCTTCAGAAGGCCTTTATTAAAGAGGTCATGAATTGAGAAATCAACTTTCCCTTGAGCTTTTGATAAGGTCATGGTAATATAAGAATATCCTGTAAATTTCAGAGCTGAAAACGTCCTTGTGCATGACATGTTATGTAAGGAATAATGTACACCCAGCCGGTTCCAAACTGCTTTAACCCTTTATTGCTGAAAGTATTTTTTTTATCATACATGTTGAAATTAATGCTGAAAGGGATAGTTCACCCAAAAATGAAAATAAGCCCATGATTTACTCACCCTCAAGGCATCCTAGGTGTATATGGCATTTTTCTTTCAGACGAATAAAATCTGCGTTATATGTATAAAGTCGTGGCTAATCCAAGCTTTATAATGGCAGTAGTTGTAGCTCTGTTTTTTAAGTCCATAAAAAAAATGCATCTGTCCGTCAAATAACGTGCTCCACACAGCTCTGGGAGGTTAATAAAGGTCTTCTGAAGCAAAAGGATGCGTTTGTGTAAGAAAGCGATCCATATTTAAAACTTTATAAAGTAAAGTTTCGGCCAATAGTCTTCCATGGAAAAAGTGTTGAAAGTGTTGAAAAATATTGATATTTAAAACTTTATTAAGTAACGTTTCAGCTGATCGTCTTCCGTATTCAATTTATGGGAAAAGTGTTGAAAGTGCCTCTGCAGTTCCAAAGTTACGATTGTCAGACATTGCGTACACTTTCAACACTTTTTCCATGGAAGACTATTGGCCGAAACTTTACTTTATAAAGTTTTAAATATGGATCGCTTTCTTACACAAACGCATCATTTCGCTTCAGAAGGCCTTTATTAACCTCCCAGAGCCGTGTGGAGCACGTTATTTGACGGACAGATGCATTTTTTGCAAAACAAATGAAAAAAACAAACTGTTTTTCAGTCACAAGATGGCACCAGACAGTCAGCGACAGCGGAGCGACACGTTAAGCATACAAGTAGTACTGGTCAAGATAACTCGTAGTACCCGGATGAGCGGTGTGTTATTCACTTTGGCGGTTGTTATCTGGGAATAACATACCGCTGGAATGCGGAATTGACCAATCAGAATCAAGTATTCCACAGATCCGTGTAATAAATCTAAATAACATTGGCCTACGTGGAACCAAACCGGATCGAACTTCCAAGCAATAAACATGCCACATAAGCTTCCTTTGGATTCCAATATTAGGAATGCATGGTTGAAATTTATTTTTAATTAAGATCCAGGTCACGTGGTAACACATTGTGCGTTTGTTCGCCTCATTTCACTGTGTATTTGTTTGTAAACAAGACACCAGTCGAGACTGGATTCGCAGACAGGATGAGATTAAAAAATGATGCTGTGCCTTCTGGATCTGACAGGATGCAACACACTTACGTGAGTAGAACAGATATATATATATATATATATATATATTTTATATGTGATAGTATTGCATTGTTACAGATTGTTTGATATCTACTGATTATGTGTATGTCTAACGAAACATAACTTAGCATGCGGTCACAGGCTGGAGTATCCTTTGTATTTGAGGTGTTGTTGGTTCATTGTCCTGCGATTCAGGATCAGATTAGAACATGTATGAGCCAGGGCTCGCAGAGCCTGACGTCCCCGGGCTAATATGTTTTCCAGTCAGGCTGTCAAAATGTATCACCGGCCTGCCCGACGGGCTATTTTAAATAGGGAAATTAATTTCTTACTTCGTACGTTCGTACTTGTGTGTGTGTGTGTTTGAGTGAGTTAGTGATGCGGTTATATCCACCGATAGTGTGAGCCAAGTAATAAAAAATAACATTCCAATTAATTGCGGGTGGATGAGCAATAAATTATTGTTTGTTTGATAAACACATATTCCGAGCCCTGCTGTGGACGAATCATTCCGGTTGCCGTTTTTTCCACACGTTTTCAAAACAATTCCCACATGTACTGATGGGGGAGCCGAAGCTCATTATAATATGCAAAACTGTTATCCAATCATAGCAGTGGGCGTTTACTTCCAAGTCTTCAATGCGACACGCCCATAAAAACAGAGCGTTCCATCAGCTAGGCTCAAAACCAGGGTAGAAAATAGCCTATTATATATTCATTATGATGTTTTTGAATGTAAAAACCCCACAAACGTCATAAGTTGACCTCAGACAACGGTATAAAAAAATTAAAAACACCCCGGAGCCATGTGGAGTACATTTATGATGGATGGATGGATGGATGGATGGATGCACCCTTTTTGAGCTTCAAACTTGTGAGCCCTGTTCACTGCCATTACAAAGCTTGGAAACATTAGGATATTTATTAATATAACTCCAATTGTGTTTATCAGAAAGAAGAATGTCATATACACCTAGGATGTCTTGAGGGTGAACAAATCATGGAGTAATTTTCATTTTAGTGAACTAATCCTTTAAAGGAATAGTTCACCCAAAAATGAAAATTCTGTCATCATTTACTCACCCTCAAGTTGTTCCAAAGCTGTATACATTTCTTTCTTCTGTTGAACACACAAAAAAAGATAATATGAAGAATGTCAGAAACCAAACAGTTGATGGACCCCATTGAAAATCAATGCAAGTCAATGGGGCCTATTAACCAATTGTTTGGTTACACAAATTCAAAATCTGTTTTTGTGTTCAGCCGAAGATAGAAATTCCTACAGGTTTTTACAGCTAATTTTCAAATAGATTTTAGTGGAAAACCCAAGTTTAAATGTTTAATTTTCCCTTCCACATTTAAATCAAGTAGGTGGAAAAAACTCCCGCAAGTACACAACTCTAAACAACAATTAAAATTCTAATGGCTTTGTAATGTAACACCCTCAACAATCTTGCCTTCTCATCTATTTACAGTGAAATATAGGTTGCTGTATTGTGGCAAGTCATATGGCAGCTGTCAGGCAAATTCCGTGTATGGCAAACCACAAGTTAGTGAGTGTGTGTTCTTTAGAAATAACACCCCTGTGAGGCTGCCTTCAGTAGAAGGCATGAGACACTATCAGCACAAGCTCCTGGAACGAGACCTCTAGAGAACTCGCCAATAAGACTCTCATCAGTCTCATGAGACTGCCTGCACACATCCATTTATAGCTGCTCTTAATAGGTTTCAATTCAACGTTTCTCAGACCAGATTAACCGCACTGAAGGCAAAGGATACGTTTATTCATTCAAAGGATGCTTTTATGAAAAACCAAGATATTCGAGATGACCATTGCAGCCTAATTTTTCACAGAAAAGCTTATTGATAGTGAACTGAAAGCAGTTCACGGCATATTACTGCCTGACATTCATTTTCAGTCAAAGAGGATCTGCTGATAAACAGAAGTGGGACTCTTGAATTACATGGTTTGTTCTCTTATTGTAAACATATCTGCTTAAAATTGCGGGGTCAATTTAATTCAAAGTTTCTGGGGAAAAGAATAAACATAAATTCATAAATTGTTGTTTTCTCAGTATTGCACAGATTCATCACTTGTTTCTGGACAAACAATGAAAACACCCCTCCATATTCTGGGAGTGTTTAGTACGATTACATGGAAAATGGACTAAGACAAATAACATCCTAATAAGCAGCCCACCTTTCACATTAAGAAAGAAAATAACCTCACATTTTATTTCCATATTGGCAATTTCCCCTCCCACAGGAATGTGGATTTCACATAATGTCATCACAGTAATAACATACGCATGCTTAGTTCCAAAAATGGTATTCATATATGTAAATAGTCTTTATTTTAAATTCTAAATTGAAACCAAGGTTTTAACCCAAATCACAAGAACTGGATTCCAGCTAGAGTTCCCCACTATCATCAAGAGACCCAAGCACAGAGAAGCCCACCTATTCTAGGAAACAATGACTATCGGGAACTTAACAGGCTTGCTAAGATTTCACCATAACAGGAAATTTGCAAAATGTATAAACAGTGTTACTGTTAGGGGACAAATTTTATGGCAGATTAATGTTTAATGAAATGCCGCTTCATCATAAAACTTAATTTAAAGATTAAAAAAGGTAAGACAATCAAAACGTACATCAGAATAATTTATTGCATGACTTGGTAATTAATTATAACATTAGATCAAAACAAATCTTTACACTGTGTACAAACTATGATGCCCTCTGCGCTCACTTTTCTACACTTAATTTAACCTCAAAATACTGATATATGCAGAATTAATTGTATTGCTTTAAAGGTAATATTTTACAAACTCTGTTGATAAAGCTTAAATCTGAGTGCGTTTCTTTAGCGAGTTACCACACATCTGCATCTGTGCCACACCACAAGAGCGTGCGGATCCCTTCTATGTGCTACTGTCTATGAACCAAAAACTAATTTTCCATTTCAGTCCATTAGTGATGATAATCCAACTACTTGAATCTGTAAGTGAAATAAATGAGTCTTGAATTACTGTTATCGCACACTAAAGTAAAACAAAACCACAAATACATCACACCCAGCTTTGATTAAGTGTGTCCAGCACAAGCTCTTTACGACCTCTAGAATATTAAGTGTTAAAGAACATTAAAACACACCTTAAAAAAAAAAAAAAAAAAAAAAAAAAAAGGAAAAGTCGCCTCAGCCTCGAAGTGAAAGAAAACTGGCATAAACATACGGTGTCGGCAGATTGCAGAATCTTCCAGAAAGCAAGCAAATGCATGAAGGTACGGCAGGAACTGAAATGAAATAATGAAAGTCGAATTACAACAGGTTCATTCACCTGATGGAAAAAAACCTTTAGAATGTAACTGACATAAGGTGAATCAGCATTTTTTTATACAAAAGGCTTGGTGGAGCAAGAGTGGAAGGTTGGAGAAACCTCCTATGCTGCCAAAACTGAGCAAAAGTTAATGGGTTGAATAATCTCAAATGCTCTCATTAATTAAAGCAGGTCACTTTAAGCACACACTGTATCTGTTCCTTACAATCTCCAAAGAATGACACAAAAGGGCTTTTTTAAAAACCCACCGTTGAAGTGCAAATGAATGTTCAACCAAAAACAAATATACCTTCAGAAAAGAGCACCGCTGGATAGACCCAGAAGTCTTTGTACATTCCTCAGTGTTAAGACTGGTAAAACCAAGCGGGCATTCCCCACGAACCCACTCAGATTCATATTTAGACGAACGCGCTCTTTTCTCCGTCTGCTCAGCATCATAAAACCTTACGCGCACACACTCGAACAGTCGCACACAATCACAAAACAGTCACACATGCAGAGAAACAGCTGGAACACCTCAGCACCAGAGCAGAAAGAATAACACACGACAGAAAAAACACTGTGCTTTAAGCAGCACTCGTGATGAACAATAATGTCATTGTTCTGAGAGTGCCGTTTTGCTCTGAAATGCATCATGGCCTTGATGTAAAGAGAAGTATTGTTAACCGCTGTGTCGACACAGTCGGCAACTACACAGATACTATTGAGGACCTGAATCACTAAAGCTGAAAGCATGGTGCAATGCATTTCTTGCTTTAGTAACCTGGCCCTAATTTCTTTATTACATTTTAGTAACACTAGACATATCAGTCTATTGCGGTCTCCTCCTCCAGGTCTGGGTTGTCCTCTTGGTCGGCTGTGACGCCTGCAGAGTCTGTTTCGGGCTGAGTCATAGGTTCCTCCCTCTGAACCTGCGTCAAATCCTCAGTTTTTTCACTAAGCAATGGCCCAGAATCAGGAGATGCCTCATCTTCCTCTGGTATGATCGGAATATCCTTCCTGCCATCGTGAGACTGTGCGTCTGCTGCTTCCGTGCGTTCATCTTCTGTTCGGCCAGCAACAATCATCTCATCCCCGTCTGCAGACATGTCATCCTGGACAGAAGACTGGGTGCTGAAGGAGTGCAGACGAGGCGGGTCGGCGGGGGGCAGCAGGGTCAAGGAGTCCACGCTCAGCGTTTCGGCGTCATTGTTAGACAGGAGGGAAATGGTGGGTTGCGGTGCTGGGGTGAGGCTAGGTGCCAGGGAAAGTCCTGAAACAGGGAGAACAGGGCCGGTTAATCCCGCACATGCCTCTCCTTACTTATGGAGGAGGGGGGTGTTACACGCATGCAGAAACATCTATTCATACTGAAAAGGCAAAGAAGGCAAAGGGAGTAATGTGGAGGAGGAGAATGTTTGCCATGTGTGTGTGTGCTGTAATAGATAAATGTGAGAAATTATAAGTTTTGCTGAGATGTTTGACAGACAGGATGAACTGATAGATGGCTAGATACATTGATAGGCAGGTAGACATGTAGATGGACAAACAGGTAGACATGTAGATCTGACAAGTAGATAGGTCAGATAATATACAGATGGTTAGACAGACAGATGGATAAATACTTAGGCGGGTAGACAGATGACTAGAATAGATAGATGGACAGATGGATGGATAGATAGAGCTTTCTACGCTTGTTAATACCATGCACTTCTACAATGTGCATGTTTCTACAATGATTTTCGTACTTCTAAATACTTGTCACTATTGACTCATTGTAACACTGTGATTTTTTCACACACACATACATATATACACTCACCTAAAGGATTATTAGGAACACCATACTAATACTGTGTTTGACCCCCTTTCGCCTTCAGAACTGCCTTAATTCTACGTGGCATTGATTCAACAAGGTGCTGAAAGCATTCTTTAGAAATGTTGGCCCATATTAATAGGATAGCATCTTGCAGTTGATGGAGATTTGTGAGAAGCACATCCAGGGCACGAAGCTCCCGTTCCCCCACATCCCAAAGATGCTCTATTGGGTTGAGATCTGGTGACTGTGGGGGCCATTTTAGTACAGTGAACTCATCGTCATGTTCAAGAAACCAATTTGAAATGATTTGAGCTTTGTGACATGGTGCATTATCCTGCTGGAAGTAGCCATCAGAGAATGGGTACATGGTGGTCATAAAGGGATGGACATGGTCAGAAACAATGCTCAGGTAGGCCGTGGCATTTAAACGATGCCCAATTGGCACTAAGGGGCCTAAAGTGTGCCAAGAAAACATCCCCCACACCATTACACCACCACCACCAGCCTGCACAGTGGTAACAAGGCATGATGGATCCATGTTCTCATTCTGTTTATGCCAAATTCTGACTCTACCATCTGAATATCTCAACAGAAATCGAGACTCATCAGACCAGGCAACATTTTTCCAGTCTTCAACTGTCCAATTTTGGCGAGCTTGTGCAAACTGTAGCCTCTTTTTCCTATTTGTAGTGGAGATGAGTGGTACCCGGTGGGGTCTTCTGCTGTTGTAGCCCATCTGCCTCAAGGTTGTGCGTGTTGTGGCTTCACAAATGCTTTGCTGCATACCTCGGTTGTAACGAGTGGTTATTTCAGTCAAAGTTGCTCTTCTATCAGCTTGAATCAGTCGGCCCACTCTCCTCTGACCACGAGCATCAACAAGGCATTTTCGCCCACAGGACTGCCGCATACTGGATGTTTTTCCCTTTTCACACCATTCTTTGTAAACCCTAGAAATGGTTGTGCGTGAAAATCCCAGTAACTGAGCAGATTGTGAAATACTCAGACCAACAACCATGACACGCTCAAAAATACTTAACTCACCTTTCTTTCCCATTCTGACATTCAGTTTGGAGTTCAGGAGATTGTCTTGACCAGGACCACACCCCTAAATGCATTGAAGCAACTGCCATGTGATTGGTTGATTAGATAATTGCATTAATGAGAAATTGAAGAGGTGTTCCCAATAATCCTTTAGGTATATAAACACATATACATATATAGTATGTATGCATGCATGCAAAATAATGTATGTATGTATGTATACACACACACATACATACATATATATATATACACATATATATATACATATATATATATATACACATATATATATATACATATATACATATATATATATACACATATATATATATATATACATATACATATATATATATATATATATATATATATATATATATATATACATATATATATACATATATATATATATATATATATATATATATATATATATATATATATATATATATATATATATAATACAGATATTTGAAAATAAATTTAACTATACTTTTTATAACTTTTTATAAATTCTGGTTTATCAAGTAATCTCAATTTCCTCTTTGTGGGGACTCTCCATAGACATGCTGGTTTTTATACTGTATAAATTCTCTCCCCTTACACTAACCTGACCCTAAACCTACCCATCACACAACACTTCCTGCATTAAAAAAAAAAAAAAAAACTGCCAATCATTCTGTATGATTTATAAGCTTGTTTCCTCAATTTAGGTCCCCACGGTGACATGAGTCCCCATGAGTCAGTGTGCATTCAGGCTGAAGTCCCCACCGGGGTAGAAAAACATGAACACACACGAACACACGCACGTGCACACACACACACACACACACACACACACACACACACACACACACACACACGCGCGCTTTAGTTTTTAGCTGCACAATTCCAGTCACTGGAAACTAAGGGAGCCACTCTGCATAGTCAATCTACGTAAAAGCATCACACGGACATGCCTGTTACGTCTGCATGGAGCTCTAAACCCATTCTCCACCGTGCCTGTCATCCTCTGACAGAGAAAACACGCACCTCCGGCCTTCCCTGCCAGACCTGACTAGAGAACAGAGGGACAGATCAGAACGCATCCTAAAGACATATTACTTTAGCATCGAATCTGAAGGGTGCATGGAGCAAAACCTACAGCCAAAGGATATTATCAATTGGCATAACATGCAAAGCACCCTATTTTATACCTACATAGGGGAACAAAATAGGATTATGGATTATGAATATAGCTCATTGGTTAGCACTCTAGCTCAAAACATGTTTAGTCTTGGTGCTCATGCAAATGAACTGGGTTTGAGTCCAGCATGAAAAATATCTTTATCCTATTCCTCCTCTCTCCCAATTATTTCTTGTGACTCTTCACTATCTAGCTGTCTAATAAAAAAGAAAAGGGGGAAAGGTAAAATTTAGTCAACTTAAATCACCATTATATGCCAAAGCACATGAGAGGCAGAACATTGTTATTTCATTTTGATACACTACAAAGAAACCAGGAAGACCAGGAACATGTTTTAAGAAGGTAAAAAAAGTTCAATTTTGATTTCCTGTTGACTTTAACTCTATGCAGGTTGCATACGTGCAACCACACTTACACTACATGGTACATGTCTGTTATGACAGAGACAGATGGAGAAATGGATGTCAGTCTCACCACAAATCCACACCTTCAAAACAAAAACGTCATCTGCTTCCGCCACTGCTGTTTCTAAGAACTTCTCTTCAAAGATGTACCACCCCACAAGGCATTAACTAACAGTGAATGTGGTCAGCTCACACTGCTGTTTGTGACAGTGGCCCTTATTCAAACAACTTACTCATGTGACTTCAGAAGATTATTTGTCCAATTTTTTGAGATTATAAAATAATATGGACAGCTTCACTTTAGACAAATCCCAAAAAGGTCACTGTATTTCAAAATAGATCATCATAGTGATTCAGAGAATAAAAGGAACAGCGATACATAGTGAAAGAAAAAAGACAAAAGAAAAAAAAAAGCCCATGACCGTATTAGTTAAACGCCCCAGCCACAAGACAGAAATCTGTAGGAGACTTCACAGAGGCCACAATTCTCCACTCCTCTGTTCAGAGAATCAGCCACCAGGTTGGTTCCTGGGCTCTTGTGGTGTGAAGTCTTTTTGAGCTTTCAGGTTTTTCCAAAACCACACCCGACCACCAGTCTGTGAAGCGCAGTGTGGGAGGCAGAAAGTGAGATGAAGCAGCCAGTTGCTACACAGAACCTCAGAGGTGAACAAAGTCCCTCAGGGAACCTTGTTCTACCCAGCAAAAACATCAACTCATTAGAGGCCCTTTGAGGGATCATTTAACTGGTAGTCATATAATAGTCTTCCACTTAAAGATCTACTTGACCAATGCATACCACAGAATTTCTTTCTAAATGTGAAAAAAAAACAAAACTGGCTGGCTGACAAGTGCTCAAAAGGATGAAGAGAAAAGAACATGTAATTGCATGTATATACACATTCAATCATGCATACATGCACTTAAATTAGCAAAGAATTATAGTGTATGAGCTTTGAGTGTATAGAAGAGTCTTAAGGTCCATTCACACCAAGAACGATAACTATATTAGTGTCCACAGCAATGCACAATAACAGTCTCTTTTATGAGCACGCTGCAGTTATATTGTGTGTCACTTTAAATGCTTGTGCTCTTTAAAATTTGAATCTGATTGAATGTCAATGTTTTTATCATTCATCAGCTGGAGAAAAAAACACTCTCCATGTGATTCCAATATTATCATTCCACTGTCATTATCATTATAGATTTGGTGTGGACTTCCCCATTTTCAAGAACGATTATTAAAACTTTATATTTATAGTCATCATTATAGTTATTGTCCTTGTCACAATATGGAAGAATAGACTATTGCAACTTCAGCGTCATGCCGGATTAAATCAAATGGTGTTGTGTGTTATTTTAGGGATCGCAAAATAAAAATAAATTGCAATGCAAGAATTTAAATTCCAGTACCTCAAGCAGTAAAGCAATGTCATGGGTTTAATTCTCAGGGAATGCAGAAACTTATAAAATGTCTACCTTGAATGCATAAATGTAAATCACAACGCAATTATTGTTCAAACTTAAGAACACCAATCTTATTCCAGATCTGTGGAAATGCATACCTAGTGTTAAACTTGCAGAACAAAATCAGTCACTGTTTTTATGTGCCGACTGACTGACTGACAGAAAGACATTATGACGTGAGACACAATCACCTGCATTGTTTGCTGCAAATATAGGAAAATAAAAGTAGTTTTCATGGACAACAAAAACTTATTTATTTATTTAAACAATGAAAGAAATAAAAATTTAAAGTGTGGCAAAAAACATTTTGGACCCTGGATATCATTAACGTCTGAAAAAAAAAAGAAGAAAAAAAAAAAAAGATTGTGCAATCTGCTTCTTTGCAAACCTGATATACATGTGCAGGTGCTTAGATTCAGAGGAGGGTGTATTTGTGTCGTGGCATGTGTATGAAGTGTTTTGGTTTTTCAGTGAAAGCAGTTGATAGTAAAATGGGGTGGTTGAGCAAAAGTACAGAAGGGAGTGGCATGTATGGAATTGTGTGTGTGTTACCTGTTTGACTCGGTGTTGTGGTGTGTGTGGATGCACTGCTGGTTGTGACCGAGTCACAGGGGCCAGTGGGGCCACTAGAAGGTGGTGAAGTGGGGGAAGTTGATGTAGGGTTGTGCTGGGCAACGTGAGCAACTGCAAAACCTGGGAAAAAAACAACACCACATGGTCACATATAGATCTCTTAGACACTGACAAACAATCAGTCTGGCGATTCCACCATCATCAATCATCAAAAAAACTTCTGTTTTCAAACTTAAAAAAAGAGATGAAAATAAAGAGGTTCTATATACACAAATAAACACACCATTACTTGCTGATTACTGAAACACTAATCAGATTCCTAAATTTAGGTACAAATGAGAACGACCTTAATGATTGTAAAGTGATTCAGTAGCAGACAATGAACAGTCCAGGCTTTGTTAAACTCTTGGTATCACACCAAGAGTTCTGGGAACCACAATATATTTTTACGCGAACCAACAACACGTCATCAAAAGGGACTGAGAGACAGCTATTAGTCATCCATTTCCCTAAACAGAGAACTTACTTTTGTGAAATTAAACATCACAATCCTACCCAAATCTGAAAGCATCAATACATTTAGTATTGTATCAGTATATGAATAGAGATTTTCTCTTTGTAAGGGGGGAAACCTCCATCTCTATCTCTAATCTATCTATAACATTATGACCAATAACAGGTGAAGTGAATAACACTGATTCTCTCTTCATCATGGCACCTGTTAGTGGGTGGGATATATTAGGCAGCAAGTGAACATTTTGTCCTCAAAGTTGATGTGTTAGAAGCAGGAAAAATGGGCAAGCGTAAGGATTTGAGCGAGTTTGACAAGGGCCAAATTGTGATGGCTAAACGACTGGGTCAGAGCATCTCCAAAACTGCAGCTCTTGAAGGTTTCCCAGTCTGCAGTAGTCAGTATCTATCAAAAGTAGTCCAAGGAAGGAACAGTGGTGAACTGGTGACAGGGTCATGGCGGCCAAGGCTCACTGATGCACATTGGGAGCGAAGGCTGTCCCATGTGGTCCGATCAAACAGACAAGCTACTGGAGCTCAAATTGCTCAAGAAGTTAATGCTGGTTCTGATAGGAAGGTGTCAGAATACACAGTGCATCACAGTTTGTTGCGCATGGAGCTGCATAGCCACAGACCAGTCAGGGTGCCCATGCTGACCCCTGTTCAACGGCGAAAGCACTAACAGTGGGCATGTGAGCATCAGAACTGGACCACTGAGCAATGAAAGAAGGTGGCCTGGTCTGATGAATAACGTTTTCTTTTACATCACATGGATGGCTGGGTTCGTACCTGGGGAACACATGGCACCAGGATGCACTATGGGAAGAAGGCAAGCTGGCGGAGGCAGTGTGATACTTTAGGCAATGTTCTGCTAGGAAACCTTGGGTCCTGCCATCCATGTGGATGTTACTTTGACACGTACCACCTACCTAAGCATTGTTGCAGACCATGTACACCCTTTCACGGAAACAGTATTCCCTGGTGGCTGTGGCCTCTTTCAGCAGGATAATGCGCCCTGCCACAAAGCAAAAATGGTTCAGGAATGGTTTGAGGAGCACAACAATGAGTCTTGGCCTCCAAATTCCCCAGATCTCAATCCAATCGAGCATCTGTGGGATGTGCTGAACAAGCAAATCCGAGCCACCTCGTAACTTACAGGACTTAAAGGATCTGCTGCTAACATCTTGGTGCCAGACACCACAGAACAGTACAGTACAGTACAGTAGCCAGGTCACGCGATGCTGGTGGAGGAAACGTTTTCTGACTGGCTCCTCCAAAATAAGTGGCTCAAAAATATTTTGATCTTGTGACTGTGGAAACTGGAGAGTCGAGGTGCGCATTTAAATCTACAGTGAGTCGGGAGGCTGTGGTTTTGTGTTTTTTGGATACAATCCGGGTTAGGACCTGGACATCCCTTTCAGACAGCCTTCTCTAGTGTCGACAGTTAATCCTGTTGGATGTGGTTCACCCTACGTGGTGGTACGCATTACCCTGAATACCATAGCTCTCCATAGACCACAAAGACTTGCTGTCCTGGTTATAGATGAGCCAGTGAGAGGACAATTTGTCCTCTTTTGTACTCTGATACAGTATGTCTCCCATTATGTTGTGTGGATTGCAATATTTTATGCTATTGCTCTGTTAATTCAACCTTCACATTCTGCTTTTACAGATGGAATGTAAAATCACTGAAGACTGGCCAGCAGGCAGCGCATATAAAGGTGTGAAACCTTCAACACTATTTTGACCAGTATTTCAATTCCATTGTCCAACCAATTTATACAGGATTTGAAATTAACTTTTTCACTCACCAGCCAATTTGGCTATTACATTTTTAAGTTACCAGCCATTCAGAACTTCTACTAACTAAAACAAAAATATCAAAAATAAACTTATTTAAATGATCAAAGTCACAACTTCGATTTAAATATATTTATTATTTAATCCAATTCTGAATCATTGCATTGCTTTTAAATGTTACAACAGTTTTGTGGATACCATTTAAATAAAATGGAAATAAAAACAAAATTCTCTGTGACTTCACTTATAATTGCTATGAGTTTACCTGCACGTAGCAATACAGATGCTAGGGCACTGGACATGCAGCGTTTAAGAGAATGGGTTAGAAAAAGTGGCCTCTTTACTGTCTCCTAGGGCTCTGGCAGAGCATTAACCAGTCGCAAAGCAGACGGGAAGCGTAGTGCCTCGAACATCTCACTACCAGGCTTATCTCACACCGGTTGAGTCATACGGTACTTGCGTTCTCAAGTTCAAGGCAGCAGTCCAAAATAGTAAAATCACCATACTGGAAAAAGTTCACTTCAAGAATGAACAAAGTGGCATCAATGAGTCTGAATCAAGATATTTGAAAAATAGCACAAATGGAAAGAGAAATTGCGATCAATATTATTTCTCTATATGAAGCATATTTATTCAAGCCACAAAAACAAAACTGTTACTGAAAAATGCACAATACCTAATACTCTAGGATGAAGTCAGTATGTACATATATATGTTGTTGTATTTTAATGGCAAACTAGTTAGTTGTACGTTGCCACTTTAGTCGTAGCGCCGCCAGTGTGCGTATGGTCAGAAAACAATGTGTTCAAATTTTTCTCTCAGTTTGTGTCTCAGTTTATGTGTTGCTTTCCTAATGTTTGAGGCTCCTCAAGTAATAGAACATAATTTATGAATCATAACCCACCAAATTGGCTAGTGTGTTGATATGGATTACCCGCCAAAGTGGATTTTCACCAGCATTTGGTGGGTGTTAATTACAGTATTGTTCAAAATAATAGCAGTACAATGTGACTAACCAGAATCAAGGTTTTTAGTATATTTTTTATTGCTATGTGGCAAACAAGTTACCAGTAGGTGCAGTAGATTCTCAGAAAACAAACAAGACCCAGCATTCATGATATGCACCCTCTTAAGGCTGTGCAATTGGGCAATTAGTTGAATTAGTTGAAAGGGGTGTGTTCAAAAAAATAGCAGTATGGCATTCAATCACTGAGGTCATCAATTTTGTGAAGAAACAGGTGTGAATCAGGTGGCCCCTATTTAAGGATGAAGCCAGCACTTGCTAAACATGCATTTGAAAGCCTGAGGAAAATGGGTCGTTCAAGACATTGTTCAGAAGAACAGCGTACTTTGATTAAAAAGTTGATTGGAGAGGGGAAAACCTATAAAGAGGTGCAAAAACTTATAGGCTGTTCAGCTAAAATGATCTCCAATGCCTTAAAATGGAGAGCAAAACCAGAGAACCGTGGAAGAAAACGGAAGACAACCATCAAAATGGATCGAAGAATAACCAGAATGGCAAAGGCTCAGCCAATGATCACCTCCAGGATGATCAAAGACAGTCTGGAGTTACCTGTAAGTACTGTGACAGTTAGAAGACGTCTGTGTGAACCTATTCTATTTTCTATTTTCAAGAATCCCCCGCAAAGTCCCTCTGTTAAAAAAAAGGCATGTGCAGAAGAGGTTACAATTTGCCAAAGAACACATCAACTGGCCTAAAGAGAAATGGAGGAACATTTTGTGGCCTGATGAGAGTAAAATTGTTCTTTTTGGGTCCAAGGGCCACAGGCAGTTTGAGAGACGACCCCCAAACTCTGAATTCAAGCCACAGTACACAGTGAAGACAGTGAAGCATGATGGTGCAAGCATCATGATATGGGCATGTTTCTCCAACTATGGTGTTGGGCCTATTTATCGCATACCAGGGACCATGGATCATTTTACATATGTTAAAATACTTGAAGAGGTCATGTTGCCCTATGCTGAAGAGGACATGCCCTTGAAATGGTTGTTTCAACAAGACAATGACCCCAAACACACTAGTAAACGAGCAAAGTCTTGGTTCCAAACCAACAAAATGAATGTTATGGAGTGGCCAGCCCAATCTCCGGACCTTAATCCAATCGATAACTTGTGGGGTGATATCAAAAATGCTGTTTCTGAAGCAAAACCAAGAAATGTGAATGAATTGTGGAATGTTGTTAAAGAATCATGGAGTGGAATAACAGCTGAGAGGTGCCACAAGTTGGTTGACTCCATGCCACACAGATGTGAAGCAGTTTAAAAAAACTGAGTTCATACAACTAAATATTAGTTTAGTGATTCACAGGATTGCTAAATCCTAGAAACAAAAACGTTTGTACAAAATAGTTTTGAGTTTGTACAGTCAATCATTTTTTTTTAACACACCCCTTTCAACTAAATGCCCAATTGCACAGCCTTAAGAGGGTGCATATCATGAATGCTGGGTCTTGTTTGTTTTCTGAGAATCTACTGCACCTACTGGTAACTTGTTTGCCACATAGCAATAAAAAATATACTAAAAACCTTGATTCTGGTTAGTCACATTGTACTGCTATTATTTTGAACAATACTGTATGTGTATATGTATATATATATATACACACACACACACACATATATATATATATATACATATACATACATATACATACATATACATACATATACATACACACACACACATCACTTGGTGAATTGCCCACTGGTCTGGAACCAAAAGTCTAAATAAGGGCTGTATACAGCTCAAAATCACAGCTGGCGGAGAGGAAGCGTTACCTAGAAACCTCATACAAAACAGAACTGTAACTTGAAGAAGCACTAGAGAAATTCTGGGGAAAACTAAATTAGGATGTGCAATTTTTCAGAAAATTATTCACATTTCTGTGCAAATCTCCACAAAGAGAGTGAGCATGTACCTTTTAGGAAAAAAATGCAAAAGAGGGAAATGTTTCACAACATTAAATATAGCTTAACAAACGTAACTAGCAGGGACCTCTGTTGTTGTGAGCACTTTCCTATAAAATATAACTCATCATATTTAAAATAAAATAAAACTCCATGTCAACCAGAAAAATGACAGTAATACAGAATGTCTGAATGCATTTTTGATGCATTTAAGTTATGCAGAAGCTTGCTCAAAAACTACAATAAAAGAAAAATGTTTTTTTAAATTCACTTTAGCAATAATATACACCAGGGCACAGCTGTTAAAATAACTCATAGATTTACAATTATACTTTATATTTGTAAACATTTTAAATTAATAAAAAATCTGATCCTTCAGAAATCATTATAATATGCATTTAATATGCTATTTGGTGCTCAAGAAACACATTCTTTTCAGGATTCTTTACTTAATAAAAATGTAAAAGTACAGCTTTTATTTGAAATTGTAAAGACTTTTACATTATTAGCTTTCAATAATTTTTATGCAATCTTGCTTACTAAAAGTATTATTTAAAAAAAAAAAATCCACAGAAAATATGCAATTGTGGATAACAGCTGACCTCTTAATCTTCTGTGATGTCCTCTTTTATTGTACACACATTTACCTGGAACTTTATCTACAGAGGCGAAGGCTGGGCCACGTCTGGACTGGTCATAGAAGCGGAAAGGCAGAGATGATGCAACAGATGGTTGGCTGAAGCCCAGCACCTCTGTGGAAGGCTGAACAGGAAGGTCCAACAGAGCTAGAGGATGAATGTTTGTGGAACAAGAGGAAAGAAAGAGAACATGAGCAAAATAAAGAAAAAGTCATTGAATATGAGACTCGTTTCCACTATCGGGCCAAAAGAAAGCGTGCTAGTGCGTGCCAGGGCCAGTCATGCTGTCACTTCCTGGGCTTGATCGGGCCTCCTCTGGCATCCTTGGGGCCAACGGTAAGGGGTTTTTGGCCCACCGCATACCTTGGTTTTAAAGCAGGGCTTGAGGAGTGGTTGTGGTATCGAGGAGTGGTTATAAAAGCAGAATTTATCTGATTCAAGAGAGAGTCAACACCGCTGCTCATTTCCCATGTTATTATAATAGACTACCAGCTAACCTCAACATTTAAGACATTTAAAACAAGTTTCAGCTCAAAACACATGAGCAAGTGTCTGTAATAACTTCCGATTGTGATCCGATGGGGATTCTTATCACCGGGGGCAGTAAACATACATTATGCTTATGAAAATACCAGGGACCACATTTGAAGAACTTTAGGCAAATCATATATGATTATAACAGTGTATTTATTTGGTTTCATATTTTCTATGTCTTTTCCCTGTGCATTTGTTGATACCAGATTTCTGCATCCACATATGCGTTAAATTACATATACTCCTGTTAACTCATATGACTCCGGTTCCTCTATTGCTTTGGTTAAAAGGATAACAGTATAGTGAGACGGAAAACAGCACTTAAACATCATCAGATCACAATATTTTTGTGGAAAACTAATAGAAATGCTCATTCTTTCTAAAGAAATGTGACAAACATATGATATCTTAATATTTTTGTAAATGTGCAAGTCTTGTAAATGTGCAAAGCCCTAATGGAGTGATTGTGCGCATTCCTGTGATCACAAATAAACGCAAGCAGTTTGATTGGGGTGCACTACCGACATAAGAAATTCGTTAGTTAGTCGTAACTTTTTTTTAAATTCGTAAATCAATGGTCAGATATTGATGCTGGAGTCTAAAGTCTGTATGTAAAGACCTAACATACACTTCTGTTATGTTCTTTTTGCGATCTAGATAGTTTTCATTCAGTTTCCCCTCGCTGGTGATATGGTGGGGTTGTGTGATGTTTGCTACAGGGAGGCGTGTTAGTGCTGTGGTGCTACTGGCTCAACAGTGGAAACGCAGCTTGAGTTTGGCCACGCTGCTCGAGGACAGAGGCTATTGGCCCTGCCCAGCCCGTTGTTAGCCCTGGCTTGCACTGGCCTGACAGTGGAAAAGCAGCTTTTGATTAACATTTTTCACCAGCTACAAATTAAAACAAGCATTACAGGATAAAAATCTAAGATAAAGGGAAATTCCAATTAACCTTAATTCACCTGGAATCTATTCATTTGAAATATCATTCAGGCCTGTTAAAGTATAACTAAAGTTCCACTCAAATGACCCCACTCCAACCCCCAAATGTTGCACAACAGATGGGAGGTCTGAGAAAGTATCATTTATAAACAGAAGATACGAGCTGTTGTAAAAACATAGTTTATGGCTTTGGCTTCAAGGTTTACAGTTAGTAAGCAGCCGAGTCCTGACCTGCTATCCTCTGCATTTTCATGCGTCTGGCCTGGATGCGGCCCTTGGCTAGTCGCTGTTTGGCGATGATGCAGCGAATATGGTCTGCAAAGATGAAATTAGCCTGCAGGATGGGCACAGGCTTGGCGTGAGGGTTAGATGTGGGCTTATGTATGATGATGTTCAGAGCCCTGCTGTCGTCTTCTACTCCTGAAACCTGCATGTCCTGTGAACATATGCATATGATTAAAATAGATATGCAGGAACTTTGGTTTCTAAATGCCAGTTCACACTGCACAGACAAATGCCAACAAACAAGATGGTAGTTGGATTCAGAATTTTATGAAAAATAACTCATTGCCCCAACAGACCACAATTACTTATAATTGTCATAATTGTTGTGCTGACAAGTAGTTGAATAGTGTCACTTATGATCAAGCCTTGCTAAAGAGAACAATTTGTAAAGTACCTAATTATGTTTAATTTTGTTCAAACATGGAGCACTAATCAGTTTTAACTGAAAATATCAGGTGATACAGTGACACATTTAATGTGCTGATTTCATTTGATTATTTCAGTTGATTTGATTTTGCCCCAGCCTATTATCACATTTATGCAAGGTAGGGCTGCTTGGGATAGTTCATGAACACTCATGTCCCCATATTATAATTAAGAATTGTAAATATATTCATTGATATTAATAGAATTTGTGTATTTATAAAAAAATATATACATTGTTCTGTCCTATGTGTTCTTTGCTAGATTAACTGAGACTTGTTACAGCACTTGCATATTGTTGCCCTTGACTGTTTTTAGTTGCTTCTATTGCTCTCATTTGTAAGTCACTTTGGACAAAAGCGTCTGCTAAATGACTAAATGTAAATATCATTACTTCATTCAGAAAATAATTCAGTCTAATTCAGAAATTCAATCAAAGTTAAAAAAAACATAATTAGTAATCTGTTATATATATATAAAAAAAAGTTTAACAGAATAACTATTAAATGTGTAACATGTATGGACGTCACGGTTTGGTGCATACAGTCAGATGCCAAATACAATCAGTCACAGGCGATCCACACTATAATCCAGAAAAGTCGATCTGCGCACCAACCCAAAACAAGAGTTCAGATGGCATGCAAGAGCTTTCTAGTAGCCTGTATGCTGAGTTTTGGTTAATGTTTGAGACATGCTCCACTAACTTCATGGAAAGGAAACCGGGAAGGCAGGAAGTGGTGTCCTGTTTGTTTTCTTTATTTTAAAAAAGAACAATGTTTTGTTTTTATTGTGAGTGTACACAAATAAAAATAGACCCTTTTACAGTGATGTTTTTCAAATGACGTCTTATGAGTATTTTAAGTTGTTTCCTCTGTTGGGGTAGTGGGCAGACAACATCATCCAGATGTGCAAATCACCGGGGCTAGGCAGAAAAAGACTACAGGAGTGCAAAAACTAATCTCTGCACAATATGGCTAATAGGAGTGATGTCAGTGGAGCGCGCGTGATCCGTCGATCTTCAGTACTGAGACAAGTTGAAAGAGAAGCTAATTTTAGCAGCCAGCAACTGTCCTATAAATTATGATATGTCTCTGTGTGCTTACGGTTGCACTCGCCATGCAGACTCCGAGCCTGAATGGTTTTGTGAGCCCAGATAGACTGGTATTTGCCATTTAGTTGCAGATAAATAGCAGCGATGGCAAAGAGCACTCGCTGTTTCAAATGTGTACTTTTTTTTGTTCGTTCATCATGTTTGCAGTGTAAGAGTGGCAATGAAGCAGACCTGCAGAAGGCCGGCAAACTTGACAACACCCCAGCCAAGACGCTTTGAATCCGGTTCCACAAGACTCATCTGGTACACATCTACAGCCAGGAAACGCTGAGCTTGAACCCCATCTTTACTCACCACCATGCAAGCAATAAGATCGCTGTTATCTACAAGGTAAAAAGGACAAAAAACACTTTACGGTTAAATAATGGATAGTTAATTCCAACTTCAACAAACTTGCATAAATCAGTAAAACAAGTCATAAAGGTCAAAGTTCAGCCTATAAATGGGAACACTGTGTAATCACTTCAAGCATTCAAAACAAACTCATGAAATATTGAAATAATGACAAATTTCACCAAATAAGTCCAGATATGCCTCTCAACAATACCACATTGTATTAGTAGCCTCTGATCACATGCTTCAGGAACTTTAGCAATGGAATTCAATTCAACCATTACATCTATTGCCTTAAAAACATCAGGACTTGCACATTTAAATATAGTCATGCATTTCCTATTACAAAGTGTTAAGAAAATGTCAATGCCAGGTACAATCAATCATATTAAAGAGACCTGGCATGAAATCAGATTGCATTTATACGGGAGTTTTCAAAAACACTCCAATGAGTCATGACCTACACAGTATATTGCAGCTACTTGGGTGGGCGGAGAAGGGGGTGGGGGAAGAAGGGGAGGGGTAAATAAGGGAGGTAGGTCATGGATGTTTGAAGTTGGTTTCAGGTAGACCAACTGAACTACTAATAACTGAAACAGCATCGTCACAACTGAGGTACTATGACTTGGTACCAGTTTCTGCTTGTGCTCTGCTCTTCCTTAGAATTCACACTGATGGGTTGAGGAATTACTTCAGAACTGAAAGAGCAAGTGCTGCTCTTCCTTTTAACGCATAACCAACTGTGATGACAAAGAATTATGTTGCCTCTGGGGAAAATGATCTGCTGTTATACCAAGGAATACTCACTTCCATGTAGTTACAGTTTGACTTGTTAACCAGACAGCTGAGACACAGTAGTTCTGCATTTTTAAAGCCACAAATACTATAATGCACTCCAGCTCTGTGGAATCTCATATCCTAAGGGCACTCAAAGTGTGGTTGAATGTGGTCATACTGGCTGATTCATTATAAAGTTGTATTTTAAAATAGGAAACAGCACAGAGAGCATGTGCTCCAGTGCTTATAAATGGCAGGCTTATGTGGAAACTGGGTGAATTCATAAAAATAAATAAAAAAACCATTCTGATTCAGAATGAGTCTAATGAATCAAAAATGGATTATTCCAAAATGGATTCAATTCATTATTTCCCTCAAAATTCTACAAATTTTTGTGCACTTATATATAAAAATAAATAAAAAATAAATAATAATAATAAAAAAATAAAAATAAATAAAAAAATCACATGTACATAAATATTCACAGCCTTTGCTCAATACTTTGTTAAAGCACCTTTGGCACCAATTCCAGCCTCAAGTCTTTTTGACTATGATGCTACAAGCTTTGGACAAACAATACCCCCATAATGACAATGTGAAAGAAGTTTGATGCTACAAGCACACCTATTTTGGGGCAGTTTCTCCCATTCTTCTTTGCAGGACCTCTCAAGCTCCATCAGGTTGGATGGGGAGCATCACAGCCATTTTCAGATCTCCCCAGAGATGTCCAATCGGGTTCAAGTCTGGGCTCTGGCTGGGCCACTCAAAAACATTCACAGAGTTGTCCCGTAGCCACTCCGTTGTTATCTTGACTGTGTGCTTAGGGTCATTGTATCTGGAGCTCTGTCAGAGTGATCATCGTCTTGGTCACCTCCCTGACTAAGGCCCTTCTTCCCTGATCGCTCAGTTTGGTCAGGTGACCAGCTCTAGGAAGAGTCCTGGTGGTTCCAAACTCCTTCCATTTACGGATGATAAAGGCCACTGTGCTCATTGAGAACTTCAGTGCTGCACAAATTTTTCTGTACCCTTCCCCAGATCTGTGCCTCGATACAATCCTGTCTCAGAGGTCTACAGACAATTCCTTGGACTTCATGGCTTGGTTTGTGCATTGACATGCACTGTTAACTGTGGGACCTTATATAGACAGGTGTGTGCCTTTCCAAATCATGTACAATCAACTGAATTTACCACAGGTGGACTCAATCAAGTTGTAGAAACATCTCAAGGATGATCAAGTGGAATCAGGATGCACCTGAGCTCAATTTTGAGTGTCATGGCAAAGGCTGTGAATACTTATGTAAAATTTTTATTACATAATGTGTAATGTGTTTTTTTATTTACACACATTTTTAATTTATTCAATTTTGGAATAAGGCTGTAACATAACAAAATGTGGAAAAAGTGAAGCGCTGTGAATACTTTCCGGATGCACTGTAGTGTTCATTTTATTAGACAGATGAGCAACTGTTTGGATATGCATTTATTAACAGAAAACAAATTATTGTTATAGAGCGCAACACGGTTAGTCTTATTGTTTGAATCGCTTGTTTTCTTGATTCACCGCAAGTAACTATTTTGACTATTTTGTCAAGTATCCAACATAGTATATTAAGACAGCTTTCCCCATCATACAACATATTTCATACAATACAACATAGACACTATTTTTTTTAGCACTGCGTTACCCCACATATGCAACGAAAAAGAGCGGAAGAGGCACCATAAGCATAAAGTAAAAGCTCAGAGACCGTTGTCTCTCATTAGCATTCGCTCCCAAGGGCTCTCGGCGCATCCTGCTTCATACCACCGTAATATTAATAAAACATTTGTTCATTCATGAACATGATTTCTGCCCAAATCTGTCGGATTACTTTCCATCAGCTGTGGAGCTGGAGAGTCAAGACTACAACTCCCATGATTCCACGCTCATTCATGCCATCATCAAGCTACGCCTTTGTTTTGAATAAGCGACCTCTAGCGGCGAAACTTACATAATGTGCCTTTAAATAACCTGATATTTTTAGATCTTCCAAGACCTTGGGAATCATGATGTAAAAGTCAAATAATAAGGGGCCATTCACACAGAACATGTTTTTGCTTTGGAAAAACATGAGACGCTGGCAGTGGAATTTGGGGAAAATGTCAGATTTGAGATGCGTTTTTTAAAAAGTGTAACTTTTAGTTTGAATGCTGCGTTTAGGAGGCCGTGTCTTGAACGAGATGCTGCATAAGATGCAAGACGTGACCACAACAGTCAAAAACATCCATCTAGCGTGTTTTTACATACAAAAAAAAAAACAATGGAAAAGTAGTGCAGTGGAATGAAATGTGAAAAAAAAAAAAAAAAAAAACTACAGCACATAATAATTGTAGTTTACAGAAGAACAAATCTCTCATTCTAAACTTACATATGAGTAACCAAATCAGACCACCCAAACACCACAAACTGAATCATCAGTAGACTCCATATAGTTACATCCTGTTTAATTTCAAGAGAAAATTTTATGTGCATGTGTATTTTATCAAAATCCCATTAATAGAAAAGATTTCTGCTCTCAGCCAAAGTGGGGGTGAGGTGTTACATGCAAAACTACCATGTGACTAAGTGTTTAAGGAGTGAAACTTTTTCTGAGAACTTCCACAGAAAGTGATCACATGTCATGTGTATTAATCTATGTATATGCATGCAAAAAACGAAGAGCAAAAATACATGTGAACGTGGTTGCAGTGTTCTTAATGTGTTCTTAAAAAACCAAAAAAACTGAAAAGAGTGGAAAATATTCAGCAAGAATTCATGCAAGTTCACACAATGCACTGTGATGCTTCTACGGTGTTGTGTGCATGCATCATTTCCTGCAAGTTTAAAAATAACACAGATCAGTGGCACGTCAGGTCGATCTGTCTGTCTATCTGTCTGACTCTTTCATCTTTTGTGAGATGCTTGTTCCATCCACTCATTGATGAGCCATTCCAGAATTCACATTAAAAAGGACATCAAAAGGCCAATGTTATCACAAATCATGAGGTTGCAAGACATGTCAGCTGTAAATAGCAGTTACTGCTAAATAGGGGCTGTAAAAGAGATTTTCCAGATAGGAAAATGAGAAATGTTTTTTTTTTTTTTTACGTGGTAAAATGCTTTATAGATATACAGTGGGGGTCCAAAAGTTTGAACCCACTAGAGAAAATTATTCATTTCGTTTTTTTATTTACAATATATATTTTTTCCATTACAAGTTATATTATCAACATACAAAAAATTTGAGCAAACACTAGTGTTTGGTTTGTCCCGCTTTTGCTTTATTAAGAAGAGGACTTGAGCTGCATGAACGCTAAAGATTTGAGAATGATCTAAAAAGCATGCTCAATTCACAGTTCATATGATAATAGTCTCAAATTGGCTGATTAGTGACCTATGAAATGGGAGTGCAAAAATCTTAAAATATTTCTTATACCTAGTACACATTGAATGATTTTGGGCTGTCCCAGATGATTTCTGTGGTTGTGGCTCCTAAACGGTGGTGGCTGTTGTCATGGTCTTGTGACTAAAGATAGTCTGCGATAATTTCATGTCAGAAATTTAGCATAATCATCTCACAGTTTGTTTGTGGCTACAACCTACGTCTACTGACCAGCCAATAAAAATGTGACATCAACAAAACATGGCGCTAAGTTCCATTTACAAAATTGGTATGCCAACTTTTGCCTAGCCATGACCAGCAAAATCCAGGGCCCATATTCTCCTCTTTTTGTATTCAGTGCTCATTAAAAATCGCCAAAGTGCGATTCATCTTGCTCTATTTGTTCATCACTAGTGCGTGCTGATGACGTTTTATTCTTCTATATTTACTTGCATTGTAGCCTGTGATTCAATATGAGTCATCATTGTATGGTCTAAATACATGTCGTACCCAATTTTATTAGATTCATGTTGTACAGTGTGATTTGTAATGATCTGACAAAATCTGACAAAATTGACAAAATCACACGGTCTGTAGCAGGCATTATTTAAGGTTTTACGGTTTACCAATTTGTCCGATTCATTGAATTCCTTCTGAATCTAAATTATTCATTTTGAGCCTTTTGAAAATTTCAAAACAATGAAATTGAAAATTGAAACGATTTATTCGATTATTTCTGAATCTAAATGATTAATTTTTTTAGGATATTGAATTTTTCAAAACACAGAAATAGTTCATAAATTCATCTGAACGATTCATTAGATTCATTCTGAATCAAAATTATTCCTTTTAGGATTTTGACATTTTCAAAAGCAAAGAACTTTATTCATTGCACATTTAAATTTTAGATTTTGAATCCTTTGACCAATATTCTCTTTGAACATGGCTCTACAACATGAATTCTAGTGAATCAACAGGTTCAAACTTAGCACGAAAACTGTCATCCAGATGTCATGGCTTGTGCATTAACCCTTTTATGCACAAACGGCTGTGAGACAGGAAGCAGTAGTGGGTTGATTTGGCAGCAAAATCTGAGCTTCCTCCCACCTGCTCACACTTCCAGGGCCCATTCTGCCCACTCTCTGACCCAGCCTGTAGGTGCTTCTCAAGCAGCCTTACTGTTAGACGCGAGATATACTGGAAGAGCTCAGGGCTGCTGCCCACAGTGGCTGCACCAGCTCTAGCCTCTGTAACAGTGGAAGGTCTGAGTCAGTTTGCTTGCACACACCCCCACTTACCTGTCAAAGTGAGAGGGCCTGAGTTAACCAGGACATCTGGACACAAGAACTAAGCTAGAGGAGCTGAGACAAGGGGCTTCCATGCAACACATCAGGGGTGAAATGAGATTCGGTTAACAGTACAAACCCACAGATTGCATGAAAGAGGTGCATAGGCGACGAGAGTGTGATTTCATCATGTGTGGTAAACACTTTGTGACTGAGTGTGAGATACAAGGAGGAAGGTCATAACATGGAACTCAAAACCAAGAAAAAAAAAAAAAAAAAAAAAAAAAAAAAAAAAAAAAAAAATCAAGCAAAGTGCTGCCATTTTATCTTTATCTAACTGCATCTTATCTGATACCACTGAGAAAAAAAGGGTAGTTGAAGCTGAAGTTCTCTTGAAGAAGTTATCGCATAAAATAAGATTCACATGAAAACGAAGCGGTGACACTTTTAAAGATAAGACAGGATGTTATAAGTGAGGTAGGATTCATAAGATTTCAGCTGTAAAATCATAAAAGCAAATTTGATACTGCATAAATGCTAAGAAAACCAGGATTCAACAACGTCATCGGATGATTTGTGATATTCTGGTTTGGAAAATTGTATACAGCCAAATTGTTTCAGAGATACAGTTGTATAAACAGTGGTATTATGACAAATTAACCACCTAGTATTTTATTTATTTTTTTGTGCTAAGAAAATGAAGCATTTATTGAAAAAAAAAAAAAAAAAATATATATATATATATATATATATACATATATATATATATATATATATATATATATATATATATATATATATATATATATATATATATATATATATATATATATATATATATATATATATATATATATATATATATATATATATATATATATATATATATATATATATATATATATATATATATATATATATATATATATATATATATATATATTTATTTATTTATACATAAAAATATACTGCTAAAACATTTAACTGTCCTTAAATTTTTTTTTAATGTTAGGCAAGTAAAAACAATATTGGCAGGGCCAATAAAAATCTCAAGTTGCAAAACCGACTCATTTGTACAGTGTTTCATCAGGTTTGAGTGATTCTAAAGGCCTTACTGAGGTCAAGCACATCATCAGTCTTGATGAGATCCTCTGGTCGGGTGAGAGGAAGTTGAGTTTCTGGCTCACCCTGTAATTGTAGGGACAGCGAGCGCAGCATGAAGAACACACGGATAGCCTGCAGGGAAACACAAAAACAATTAAAGCTGCTATAGCAATTAATTACTCATTAACAAGGAGCATCGATGATTGATGATTTTTTTTCACCAGATGATTTTTACTCCAAACACACCGGGTGTTTTTTTCTCTGTTCTGAACTGCATTGCAATGCAGTCTGTAAAATGTCTGTAAACAGGATGCAACAAGGAGAGAAAATTCTGTACCAGGTGCAGGAAATGCTATATCGCTACTGTTCCTTAAAGGATTAGTTCACTTCAAAATGAAAAACTCCTGATAATTTACTCCATCTCATCCAAGATGTTCATGCCTTTCTTTCTACAGTCGAAAAGAAATTACATTTTAAAATTTTAAATTCCAGGATTTTTCTCCACATAAGGGTTTTCAATGGCAACCAACGGGCTGAAGGTCCAAATCAATGCAGTTTCAAAAGGGCTTCAGAGGGCTCTGTACAATCCCCAGCTAGGGGTGTGCGATATATATCGTCTGCGATAATATCGTAATTGTTGTTTTAACTATGTGCGATCTCAAAAACCTGCCTGGAACACAGCATTACTCTACATTTATATCATATATTATAGTTAATAAGATATCACACAAAGATTGCAGTTTTTCAAATATGATATTGATTTTATGCAAGTTTACTAAACAAGAAGTTAATATTAAGTGACTTAACGTTACAGTTTAGACTTCCATATTGCCTGTTTTTGCTCTATTTCGCCACTGAAAAATAGTTCAAACAAACACACAGCACTATCTGCGTCTCTGAGCAAAACACAGTGGTGTTTTCACACTGAATGAATCAGCTTTTTGAATGAATCAATTGAATCAATGATTCAATGACTAAGATAGATTAAGATAGTCAAATGCTTCGTTCCTTGAATGAATCAGCTGTTTGAATGAATCGGTTGAATCTCAATGACTCACTTATTAAATGTGACTTGCTGCCACCTACTGGCGGTTTTAATTTCACAGTTTCACAGAAAAGTATCTTTTCATGTTTTAAATAATTTCAAATATCAATATTATTCAACATTTTATGTTTTAAACATCAAAACATTATTTATGCATAACTGTCACTTCTGAGCTGTGTAAATGATCAAACGGTAAACAGTCTGTGTAAATGATCTAAATGCCACTTCAGATGCAGCTTCGTGTTTCCTCTCCACTGCAAAGATTCATTTTGTTGATACTTCTTTAATTTGACTGGTAACAGCCCTATTGTGTCTTATTATAATACATTTTTATTAAATTTATAAAATTGACACAAAATATGTAAAAAATAAATCTATCACGGTAAAAAGATGATTTCTGCCACTTCTGTGAACTGACCACCACACAGAATATGAAGAATATCATAAACTTTAGGAGTCAGCTGACCATGGCAGTCCTAAACCTGCCAAAGTACCAGCACAATAACACACTCAGCAAAATAACGTCTAATTATCGTTATCGAGAAAATCCCAGGAAATATCGAAATATCTTTTTTTGTCAATATCACACACCCCTATCCCCAGCTGAGGAATAGGGTCTTATTTAGTGAAACCATCTGTCATTTTCTAAAAAAAAAAAAAGAAAAAGTAACATTTATATTCTTTTTAACCTCGAATGCGTGGCTTCGGTGTTGTGCTTCTTCACAGCTTATGATGTCATCACGTCGGAAAGGTCACGCATGAACATCATGTAGGTGGAAGTACCGACCCAGTGCCGAAAAACTCCATCTCATGTTCTCCTCCAACTTTAAAATTGTCAGACAATGTTGTTTTACCGTTATTTTTGTAAAGGGTGTTTGATTTAGTCTTTGCAAGTTCGTTTTAACACTGGGTCAATACTTCCACGTACGTGCCATGTTTGACCTTTCCGACGTGATGATGTCATCCATTTTGTCACAATGTCATCGTGCAAAAGCAGAACACCGAAGTTGCGCATTTGAGGTTAAAAAGTATATAAATGTTTATTTCTTTTTAGAAAATGGACGATGGTTTTGCTAGATAAGACCCTATTCCTCAAAAGTATAGGGTCTTTTCCTCAAAAAACGTAATTTCTTTTTGACTGAAGAAAGAAACACGGGTGAGGGGGGTGAGTAAATTATCAGGAAATTTTCATTATGAAGTAAACTAATCCTTTAAGCGCCACCTACTGTCATTCAGTCCATCTGCTGTTTTTGATTTGTGCAGATAGGCCTGTTTTATGTAACAATTTTACAAAGCTAAAATCAGACCATTCTGTTTTTGATTTAATTTTTAAATTATTAAATTTTAATTATTAAATTTTCTAATTTAAATCAAATCAGCTGCTCATGCTACATGTGAGTAGCATCATTGTTTGCATCGTAACTAAAATGCAGTGGTGACCTCTTATTTGTCGTATTACATTTTTAAAAATAAAATAAAATAAGCAATCGGAATAATAATCAGTGCATCCCTAAATGAGTCTTCCTGGAATTGATGTCCTATATGAGCACCAAGAGTACTTTTAAAATATTATTTGAAATATTATGTAAATATAATATGCATCTCAAATATTTAAATATTATCAATGTATCTCAAACAAAGAACACATCCATATCCAAATTTCAACTATTTTACTGTGACATCATCTGGAGTCATTGTATCAAAGTTTGAGTACCGATATCGTGTGAACTCTTTCTGCCACTTTCAAAACTCACATAATATTGAACCCATTACATTATGCATAAAGGTCAATATTAAAGCAAAAAGTAACAGTAAAACATGCTCTTCATTTAAGTAAACAGAGCTTTCCTAAAGTTTTTTATGTATAAATCGAATATAAAATATCAGCACTTAAAGTGCTGAAGTGCATTTGACCAATGATTTGCACAGCTGCATCACCAAACACACACGAGTGTTCAAAATCAGCTGTTTGCCATTCAGACAGAGCATGGGAACTAAATAAAGTCATCAGTCTGTATTACGAATACTGCAGAAAGCCTGGAGAAAGACAAACAGTGCAAACACTGGCCAAGAAACACATACTTTCATGGATTGTGAGTAAAGGTTCAGGGAGTTTCTGGATGAAGCCAAAATGTTTGTCAAAATGTCAAAAAGACCCACCCATATAATTAAATCTCAGACCTTTCAGCATGAGTATATATGTTAATCACTGACCCTGCGTGTCCTCTCGACATCTCCACAGGGCAATCGCTTCACAAAGTCAATGCCGGTAAGGGGGGTGCCAGTGGGAGGAAGTAAAATGGACGCATCCATCATAAGATACTCCACGTTTAGGGGCTTACTCTACACACAGAGAACACATCAACAAAGAAAAAGAGCAAAAACATGCATCATTTGCTGGACAAACATCCAACATTGGTTGGTCAGTGTGAAACAACATTTAAAA
The DNA here is from genome assembly GCA_018749465.1 of Paracanthobrama guichenoti. Lineage (NCBI taxonomy): Eukaryota > Metazoa > Chordata > Actinopteri > Cypriniformes > Gobionidae > Paracanthobrama > Paracanthobrama guichenoti. Next base: position 45,667,288 of record CM031945.1, read on the forward strand.
TCAACATCCAACTTCATGTTTAAATTGCCGTCACTGCAAAACTTTCTGTGAAACACAAAAGGTGAATTTAAAAAAATACCCCAGCTACTATTTTCAATATGACTGAATGATGACTGTGGCTGTCAAGCAATAAAATGTAAAACATTTTTATTTTATTTTATATATTTTCTATTTCATGGTCCATATGGTCCGACTACATAATATAGAGGACATCATACAGAAGAGTTTTATGACACTTATGGAGCTTTTATGGTAAAAGCTCCACTCAACATTATTTTAACTGCAGGAAAATGAGCAACCAACTGCATTTTTTGTTGTTATTTTTATTCTTTTGTGTTTCATGGAAGGAAGAAACAAGCATGAGTAAATAATATTTTCATTTTAGGTGAGCTAATTCTTTAGGAAAAACTAAATTTTTCTTAAAGGAACAAGGAAAAACCGGAAACAAATGTTTAGTAAGAGGAAGCAGTATAAACGTAGGGTGTATAAGCCACTCCTTATCCAGTAAATGTCAGATAACAAATGTTTCCCCTCACCTCAGAAGCAGGATGTGTTGCTGTATCATCAGGTTATGACAGACAGTATGAGTGAAGTTGCAAATAAGACAACGTTTATGTGATCAGTAAGGCAGCTTACCATCATGCTCCTGTACTCATCCTCAAACATGTCCAGGAAGATTTCCTCGCCCTGCAGGAAGAGGAACATTAGTGGAAAAATTTCCATAAAAGAAAACCATACTACCGTTCAACTGATTGGAGTCAGTAATTATTATAATAATTTTTTTTTAAAAGAAATTAATACTTGTATTAGGGCATGGATGCATTAAATTCATCCAAATTTTTATTTTTCAAAAGATTTCTATTTCAAATAAATGCTGTTATTTAAAGGTAGGGTTGGCAATTTTTTTTAACAAACACTTTTTGTTATACTAGTTAAAACTCTCTTCATATCCTGACAGCAATCAATAATAGAAGTGGTCTAAGTATAAAAACATGTACATATATCTTCTGCAGAAGTCTCAGGACCAAAACGTTTTTGTCCAATCATTGTTTTCTCTCTGTCAATTTTGCTGTGTTTATTTTATTATTGAGGAAAGCGTGCAGCACATATTTACATATTCAGCAGCATTGACAACGTCTGAATGTTCATTAATAGTATAATGCTGCAAAAGTATTTCCAAATACTATGCAAAAAACGAACTTTGCCGTGAGTATATCGGGTCATTGAATCATGTTCAGTCTCTTGTATGTTACGTAAGCATGAGTGCAAGAAAGAGCAATAAGTTGCTGGCTGCAGTTCAACGTCCACTGGTGTCGCTAATAACAAGGGTTTCTGAACTCTACATATAGTCCCTTTAAAACATACTGAAATAAAAAAATAAAAACTGCATTTACTGTATACCGTTTTTACTGTATTCTCGTTTAAATAAATTCAGCCTTGGTGAGACTTCTTTCAAAAATGTTACCAGATCTTACCAACCCCAAACATTTGAACAGTAGTGTATATTAAAAATATAAGTAAATAAATAAATCCCACTGCCCCTCATAGAAATATAAACATTACTTGCAAGCTACAATACAAATTAAACTCTTGAGTAACATTAACCCTCATCCTTGACCATTTTAACTTGCATAAACAAATATTTCTTATTCTAGGATTGACTATAGTATTATATCAAATTCATTAAAAGAAAAATAATTATTTAATGTTATTATTCGAATTGTATTATCATCTGACAAGGTACTGTTCAGATCAATTGTAAACATGAATCAGAATGCTCAGTTCCATGAAAAGCCCCATGGGAAGAATAAAGGGAGGGACACAATGAGAATACAATGGACTACAGATACAGACTTAAAAAGAAATTATTCAGAAAAGTCAGACTCTTTTACATATACAGTATGAGTCATTTATGGTCCCCGCATAATTTTCATGCTTTCACTTCTGTTATTGTATAGTTTTGACCTCACTATTATGCTGTAGCGTGAACAATAGAAACAATAAAAAAACAGTAGGTGTGTCCAAACTCCTGATTGCTACTGTACATGTCTGCCAAGTTTCTTGGAAGAGCTGAATCACACTGATCCATTATGAACACACACAAGAAACACAGCTAAGATCCCAAAACATTCCATCTCAGGAATCTTCAGAACATTCAGTACTGTGATTATTTACAGCCCTCACTCATAATATTCATTTTGGATAACAACGGTTGGAATGTGCAGCCTGCATAATGCATTCTGAAAGAGATCTTTCTTTGAATTGTGAAAGTAAAACTGTCTGCTGTTCTCATGAACGTTAAACTGGATCACGCGGTGCCACTCAAATTTCATGAGTGAAAATGACTTCGGGGAAAATAAAAAGGTGAAAAGAAAAGAAAAAAACGCTGCAGTATTAGTTGGAAAAGATATACATCACTGTTGAGACAAATGGCTAAAACAAAAGCTGAACTCACTAGTGTACTTTGTAATCTTGCAGGAATCCAAGTACTCTATTCTGTTTAATAGCAGCTTGCTTTCACAGAAATGTCTCAATGTGAATAAGCCACCAAGAGTGCTGACATGTTTCAACAGGAAGCTTTTGGGATTTTCCTAAATATCAAAACAGCAAAGTCTTTAGGATGAGCTGTCTAAGCTTAATTCTTCCTCAGACTTTAAAGGAAACCAACTGCAAGTGGAGTGACTAGGGGATAATTATGAGAATTATTAGCATCAAGGTCTGTTGTCTATTTGAGTTCCAGTAAGTAAGTGGCTTTTATTAGATCTGAAATAAAATACAAGAGCATCTTGCCTTATAAAATCGCCTCAAAAGGTGAAGACTCTCTTCTCGGGCACCCTAAAAAAACAACAACAACAAAATCATAGTAATGGTATGATTGAGTTACACAATATAAACAAGTAAATTATTCTACTTCCTGTAAATCGGTCTGCTTTCAAAATAAGAATGAAAGAAACCGTTACGCAATGTAAAACAAAAAATTACTGGGAAAACCCGAAGTGTGCATATCGTATGCGTTAAGAAACAACCAATAAATTAGAAATATGTTGCAATCAGTCTTGAATAATCTTGTTTGCAGAGGTTGATAAGCAAATTAGCACACTGTGACTCCATTTTTAATTTGACTATGAATTTCAGAGGCATCTTTTTCAATTATTGTGAAAGATAAATGCATAGGTTTTTTCAGTCTTTATCTACAATGACAAAGCAGGCCATAGGGAATATTTGTATCCATTGCTAAAACAGTCTCCACAATGCCATGTTGTCATGTATTTGGCAATAAAAGCAATCTGATTCACTAATGCGATTTAGAATGACAAATAATTTAATGGTGTTTTTTTATGTCTCACATACATTTGCAGACATAATTTACCCCTCTTATACCTCTAGGTTCAGGTCACAGGTTCAAACTCTGTAAAGGAAGATTCATTATTAACTAACTGTTGTGTTAATGGATCACCAATATCCATTTAGAATAAAGGTAAAAAAATAATTGTTGATGACTGAGATATCAACTACAAGAAATTCCATGAAAGATTTAAAATATTTTTTAAAATATTTTTCTATAGCTAAATAAGTGGACTGAAAATATTAATCATTTTTGGGAGTAAATTACAAAACCATATTAGTTTATACAAATTAATCACATTCTTTGACATCGATCAGAGTATGTGAGCGGAGTGGAGTGGGAGCGGCGTGATTTGAGTGAGGAGTGAGGAGAGGATTTTTTAAAAGTTGGAGTGTCGTGGTTTTCACTCGCTCCGAGTGCGCTCCACTATCGCTCCATCACGAGTACAATTTATGCCAACGGTCCATAATATAACTGCATTTTAGGCAGAACTCACACGTTAAAACACATTTGACTAGCTTGATACAGATGGATCACTTAAATTAGAAAGAATGTAAAGTTTATGATGACGGCGATGAACATGAGCGGGATGTTATAGTTCAAAGGACATTTTTAGTACCTTCTGCATACTGAATATGATCAGGTGAAAGTACATTTTAAACAGGTGGTACTTATTCACACACGCAATCGCTCTCTCTAATGCATTCAAACAAATGTAATCTTACAGTGCTTATCTGCTAGTTATATGTAGGCTGATTTTCATCTGATTTTGAATAAACATAATGTAGTGACCCGTAGATAAAATAACTGATGAAAACATACCATTTTCATCTTTCCAAACAAAATTTGCACTGCAAAAAGCAGCAATGATGTTTAACTTTTAATGCTGATAAAGGCTAAAAAAAAATTTGCACACTAGTGTTCCAATAAATCACGTCGAAACCTATTTATTTATGTTTTCCATTTAATGTATGTCATGAAGCAAATTATTGTGATATTTCAGAGCTTACTTAAATACTTTAGCATTTAGCTGCAAATTTCCTCAGAGCAAAGATGGAGCGCGTTTCTGATATCAGTGAGCAAGGAGTGGAGTGGGGAGCAGGAAATGGTGAACCCGGAGTGGACCTGGAGCGGAGTGATTATTGAATGCTTAGAGTGTGGAGGGGAAATTGCTGCCGCTCCACTCCGCTCACATCGATAATACATTTGATTCTTTGATCATTATTTGTCTAATTATTTTTTTATCATCATATCCCTGTCTGGTATGCTTCCAATTCTGTGCATCAATTACACACCTAACCCTAACCCAAAACCAAAAAAAAAACTATGTGATAGTAAAGTGAAGTGCTTGGAAGGTAAAAGATGTTTTGTGTCAAAACACCTACCTCCATACAGGCCAAATGGATGTCCTTTATAATGCATTGAGAGCCAGACAGCACAGACTGTTTCAAAAGGAGACAGCTTAACTCCAGGGTGGCAAGACGCACCTTCCCATCTGAAACACACACACACACACACACACACACACACACACACACACACACACACACAGTTGTGATAAAGGAAAATAAAACGCATCTGCAATTTTTCTAAATTTACAATTTGAAAAGTGCCATTAATCACAGCAGACCAAACGTGGGCATTTTCTATTACACAATTAACTTCAAAGACAATGTAGCAAACATGTCTTAAAAAAGGAAGTGTGGGGCATCAGAATAGCTCAAATGTAATGTGTGTAACCACAGCAACAGCCAAACAACCATGTTGGCAAACAAACATGCTGCATGAAAGAGAAAATCGGTGGATATTAGGAAGAGAGGAGTTTAGCTTCTTGTCATGCTAGTGTCACAATGGACACTGAATGGAAATGTCAAAAGCACAAAAGGCATGAATCATACAACATGAGGACAACAGCTCATCATGTGTATATTGTGGACTAAATCAGTTCTACAATTTAATCCTAAGTATAGCCGAGTACCAATTATGGGCTTTCAGAAAACTCAATTTAGCATCATGCATGCAAATGTAATGTGAAGCAAGTCAACATTCAAATGTCACAACAATTACAGGAGCCCTGAAAGGAGAAACTGGCTACAATTCTTCTTCACAAAGGTGAAAGAGATCAACGGTTAGGGGAAATTGGTTGCAGTTTGTGTTACTCAAGGTTGTGGTGAAGGGAGCTAAGAAATGTGCATCAGGCGAAATGGCATTCAAATAACAACTGATATATATATATATATATATATATATATATATATATATATATATATATATATATATATATATATATATATATATATATATGTATGTGTGTGTGTGTGTGTGTGTGTGTGTGTGTGTGTGTGTGTGTAAGATAAAAATTAGAAATGTTGCTTTAGCAACTAACTGAAATAAAAAGTAACTAAATGTATAGGTAAAATTAAGTCACTAAATTTACTTGGTAACTAAAACTGAAATACAAATTAAAGTTAAATAGATACATAAAAAATAAAAATAAAAGCTAATTCAAAAATACTAATAAATTCCCTAATAGCATATAAATAATACAAACCCGATTCCAAAAAAGTTGGGACACTGAACAAATTGTGAATAAAAAAAGGAATGCAATAATTTACAGAGCCTCTCAGAGTGGCGGTGTCTCTCAGAAGTCAAGATGGGCAGAGGATCATCAATTCCCCCAATGCTGAGGCCAAAAATAGTGGAGCAATATCAGAAAGGAGTTTCTCAGAGAAAAATTGCAAAGAGTTTGAAGTTATCATCATCATCTACAGTGCATAATATCATCCAAAGATTCAGAGAATCTGGAACAATCACTGTGCGTAAGGGTCAAGGCCGGAAAACCATACTGGATGCCCGTGATCTTCTGGCCCTTAGACGGCACTGCATCACATACAGGAATGCTACTGTAATGGAAATCACAACATAACATGGGCTCAGGAATACTTCCAGAAAACATTGTCGGTAAACACAATCCACCGTGCCATTCGCCGTTGCCGACTAAAACTCAAAAAAAGGTCAAAAAAGAAGCCATATCTAAACATGATTCAGAAGCGCAGGCGTTTTCTCTGGGCCAAGGCTCATTTAAAATGGACTGTGGCAAAGTGGAAAACTGTTCTGTGGTCAGACGAATCAAAATGTGAAGTTCTTTTTGGAAATGACTAAAGAGGACAAGGACAACCCAAATTGTTCTCAGCGCTCAGTTCAGAAGCCTGCATCTCTGATGGTATGGGGTTGCATGAGTGTGTGTGGCATGAGCAGCTTACACATCTGGAAAGGCACCATCAATGCTGAAAGTTATATCCAAGTTCTAGAACAACATATGCTCCCATCCAGACATCGTCTCTTTCAGGGAAGACCTTGCATTTTCCAACATGACAATGCCAGACCACATACTGCATCAATTACAACATCATGGCTGCGTAGAAGAAGGATCCGGGTACTGAAATGGCCAGCCTGCAGTCCAGATCTTTCACCCATAGAAAACATTTGGCGCATCATAAAGAGGAAGATGCGACAAAGAAGACCTAAGACAGTTGAGCAACTAGAAGCCTGTATTAGACAAGAATGGGACAACATTCCTATTCCTAAATTTGAGCAACTTGTCTCCTCAGTCCCCAGACGTTTGCAGACTGTTATAAAAAGAAGAGGATGCCACACAGTGGGAAACATGGCCTTGTCCCAACTTTTTGAGATGTGTTGATGCCATGAAATTTAAAATCAACTTATTTTTCCCTTAAAATGATACATTTTCTTAGTTTAAACATTTGATATGTATTCTGAATAAAATATTGAAATTTGAAACTTTTTGTTTTTATTCTGTTTTTATTCACAATCTGTACAGTGTCCCAACTTTTTGGAATCGGGTTTGTACTAAAATTAACACCGTTCCAGACGCAGAGAAAGTTATTAGAGTTGATTAGAAAAAGAAACTGTCTACAATAACTTGCACTGATGATACACGTACATTAAAACCAGATAAATGTATTAAGTCTCAAAAGAGAAAGTCTTTTATGTAGCCTTTAGCCACATTAGTTTAGTCACCAAACAAGTTTGATGCTTGTACCACAGCTGATATTTACTAAACATGACTTAAGTTTTACTTAAGCTGTGTATACATAAAATGTTGCACAATCACTGGATTGAAATATCAGTAAAAGGTCTACACCGAATAGACTGATCTCCACAGTCAAGTTCAGGCACAGCGATGGAATCTACAGTGTGTAATATTTAATGAGCATGTCCAAGCAAGTGAAGGATTATATTTGGATTTGAAATAAAATACAGTGGAGTGAGAACGTCCAGGTGAGACATGCGAGTGTGTGTATGCGTCTCCCTCCACGTACCTGGCAGAGCAGCCTGGCTCATGATTCGGATCACTCTCTCCACCAGCACCTGACTGTAAGAGCTCCTCTCTTGATTTGGCACAGGTAGCTGGATCTTCTCCAAGAGCTCTGGGTTTATACCTGTACACAAATTCACACATAAACAAACAAGATATAAAGAGCAGAATGTTGAAGCATGATGTTGGTAGTGTTCTAAAATCATGCAGGTGTATTGTATTATATATATACTTTTGTGTCCAAGTGCATTATTTCCTTTTAAAATAATTTGATAAATTCATGACATATATCACTTTATTCTATAAAACCTATTTAGTTTGAATGCATCTTTAGTACATTTAAATAATACATATTATTTTATGTTTTGTTACCTTAAACTCCCAAAATGTTGACTACCAAAAACTGTCTGAACAAATGATTAAAAACAAAATACTATGGCACCATTTTAGGTTTGAAACATTTAATATAAACAAATTGTGAAAAAGTGTTATTAAACACACCAAGCAGTGAAAAAGCATGCAAATCGCAAATTCAGTTCTCTTTCAAGTCTTATTGCACCTGAATGGTCGAATACACTCACAATTATGTCAAAATGTCTATCGTGCGGAGGATTCATGTAAACACAGACAGTTATGTCTCAAGTGAAAGTAAACCGTTGCGTGTAAACTGGATGTATATCAGTATAATGGATCTGTGCGTTTGGTCTTAAAGTGACAGCAGCCTAATATACCCACCTGCTGCTCTGTTTTATTAATGTGAATCAAACAAAAGAGAAAATGACTGATTGCTTTTTAGCTTTAATAGAAATATATTTATATTGAATTCATACAGTGAAAACTATGCAATATTTTATTTTTACATTTGATTAAATTTCTGTACTAATTCTAACTACATGTGAAACAATCCTATTGTACCTGAAAAACTTCATTTGTTTAATTCATATTTGTGTTATATTGTATTAGTCCTACTGCTTGTAATTTACTTTTTCTTATTTATTAACACAATTAGATAAAATAACACAAAATAACCATATCGTGATATATATTGTTATCATGAAATAAGAATTTGGTCATATCGCCACCATTACAAAAACAGTTATATTAAGTAATATTATTAATAAAATGTATTAATATTATATTAATAATATAAATTAAATAAAAGCATTTTATTGAAATAGAAATCTTTTGTAACATTATAACATGTCTTTACTGTCACTTTTTTAAAATCTATATATGAATACTTACAAATACTTTTGATATTTGATATAGTCTCTTTTACATCTATTCCCATGATTATCAATTTATTTGCATGCTTTGCTTGAGACTGTTATTGCTGAAGAGACAGATCATATACCTTTACTGTGAGACACTGCATACAGGAGACAAAGCACAAACAGAGCCTGGTAGTCCTCTGTGTCACAGTCCAGTGCATTATAGAACATGTCCAGGAAGGGCCTACAACAACAACAACCAAGACAACAGCTATTCTTTCATAGTTTCCGCTTGAAATCATGCAGAAGTTTGCATAGCGTGTACAATACGCAATTCACAGTTTGTAAAGACATACTGTATTATTTGAGTGTTGCAAAGCGTGAAAGGCATTTAACTAGGCAAGCTATTGTCTATAAATCATGTTGAAATTAGTCTGGCTTTGATGAGCACTCATATCCAGACTAAATGCTAGTTACCTTCCCTCTAACTATAAATAGTTAAAGAATTGTGTAAAAAAGTATAAACTCTTCTTCTTAAGTACCAAATCATGTCCATGCAGAGAATTCCTAAGAATATTGCTTTTTCACAGGCATGCCATGTACCCCTTTAATCTTTGGTTTAAATCTTTTAGATAAAACGCATTAATATCACTTTTGAAAGGCTTGTGATCAGTCTGAACACGCCCTAGACTCTCTTTCCTTAGAAAATGGCAATCTAAACAGGGGAGCTTTGCTGCACTTCAATGGAACAGAGCATAACAAGCCAATTGCAGGGTCATCAGTTCAATGTTAATGCCTGTTAACATTGTTAAAACTCATAAAGCACTATTTTG